>BCIV01000015.1:0-223452 GCA_001600055.1 Filobasidium wieringae
GTGGACCCGCCTATAAAAGCCCGGATCCCCCTGTAAGCTGTCATCTTTGAGATGGTCTGGCGTTGTCACCGTTGCTGCCCCTGACGTCTTTATTGTATATTCTGGCAGTGTTTCTGTCCTTCTTTTCGTAAACAGACTCCCCGTTGCATTTCATTTTTCACCCCCAACTGGGAACCTCTCTATAACGTCACGTGTTCCACCCATTGAGTTCAGCTTTGCGAGTGAAATTTCACAAGTCATGTCCGAAAAAAAAAATGAAATTCAAAATTTGGTCATTAGAGTGCATTTCCAGACGTTACATTTTGGTTCATCTTTAACTTTTTTTTTTCAAAATTGCGCTCAAAAACGGGGTTTATTGGCCCTAGCGCCGTCAGTTTATGATTTCCCGCCAAATATTTAGTATATCCTGAGAGCCGAGAAAAATGCGCATTCAGTCATACCTAACATGTTTGGTTTACATGATGTTGCAAAAACCCCCGCCCCCGGGACCCCCCTATAAGCCCCCAAACTTTCGCCAGCTTTCTCTGTAAACCTATCCTCCGGGGTCGAACTCTGATTGCCAGCAACCTATGCAGGGGTTCCCACTCCGGAATCTGAAGATGTGAAGACCATTATTTTTGGCTCCGTCTGCTTCGTCAGGGTCAGATACCCCTAATCTACCCCGGCCAACAAAGAAGCTCCCCTCATACATCATCACGCTCCAAGCTAAATACCACAAACTGCCGATTGGAAGCAATTTTCGAGTGCTAGAGCGTTTGCCAGGTAGAACTTCAGCCAAACATGATGTCTAATCTGTTGCTAGATGTAATCACGACCAGCACCTACAAGACTTGCGAGGCGCGACGACTGGCAACGATAGTCGATTTGACAACGCTTTTCTAGGTACCGTTAGCTGTCTACGCTGCGATACCGTCCCCAATCAGACGAGGCCGGTACAATAATCTCAAAGCTGGTCGAGCATTTTGACGCGTTTATGTGATCGATGGGCTCCGTGACGCGGGGGTACCGCGCGGTAGATCCCTCGGACCCAGAAAGTTGCTCCGGGGTTTCGGAACAGCTGTGAGTTTCGAAGCGTGCGAAAAGGTGGCGCTACTCCCACCTTCCATTTCCCACATCGGTACTCTGCGTATCTCACGTAGAACCTGGTCCCAAAACGGATGTTGCTAGCATCCTGATCGGGGCTCGCAACACCTTGAAGCTATTCTTCTCTATCCCTCGCTGTTGGTCGTCGGGAGCGCGCTGCCACCACTCAAAGGCTTCGCCGCGGCTGGACAGTTTAGCTGCATATATATTCTGCCAGGATCATTACCTTCCAAGAAACTTGATCTACTACGGGTCGACTGGCTCACGATTCTCGTTCCAAGTTGGCACCGATCACTTGTGAAGGGATTCGGAGTGGTCTCAGTCACGATCTACTTTATACGAACAAGAGCGCTCGAATGGAGCCGGACAGCAGATTACTCTCCCTCCTTTCCATGTGCTTTCCCGCTTCGATAGGGAGGCGTAAACGGGACGTGCTCCATATCTCGGTCGGAAATGAATTAGGTCCAGTATCGCATCAAGCACAATCGAAAAAACAAACACTAGAACATATCACAAAGCGCTCTCTTCCTGGCGAATTCTCTCTTCGATAACGTTGACCTTTCCGTCGATATACGCCATCCATGCGCGTCTCAAATCGAGATCCAGCACTTCTTTACCCGGTTGTGCCCTAAAGATCCGAAACGAACCAATCAGCTCGTATCGAAGATCACTTAAACTCGACCATACCCTTTGTTGTCCCTGATAAACAAATCATTCTCGGAGATTTCGAGAGTTCCGTAACCTGCGCACCTGGCGATCTTGCGCCCAGACTCTGCGGGGGTTGTGACGAACGGCATGAGCTTCATGATGGGGATTCCAATCAATCGAAGGATATAAGGCAGTTGTCGGGATAGCGAGGTTGAAGGTATGAAGCCTGTATCAAAACGAACACAGGTCATCGCGAGAGCGGGAGAATTTAGAGAATTGTATCGACTGACCTGGACAGACCGCGAGCGTGTCGACTCGGCCCTTGTACTTGTCGTGCAGGCCGTAGAGATGAATGGTCCTGGACGAGGTAGTTCAGCCTGCTGATGATGCGACTGGCAGCAAAATCAAGTGAGACTTACTGGATGCATTTGATAATGTTGTACGTCTTCTGATAGTGATAGCCGTGGGCAGCGAGGAGATTGTCGAGATTGGTTGGAGAGACTAAATGCAGCGAGACCTTCGGTACGTCGAACGAGATCAAGACCAAGAAGCCTGGTCTACGTACCGTCTAATCCCTTGACTTTCCTGTGCAGATCGCTAGAAACGAGAACGATTTTGGGGATCACGCCGCCGTCCTTGGCGGAGCTATTAAGAAGAGCTGTCTCCAACTCGTTTACCAGCAAGGCATGTCCCAACACCGCGGTCAAGAAAGATTGCTCGAACTGTTCACCTCCAGGGATTGGGTAGAGCTTGTGAGAGGTCGGCATGACTGCGGCATTGAGGATCAAAGTGTCCAAGGTGTTTTCCACGGACAGGAACGCCCCGGCACAGGTATGGACGGACGCAGGACTGAGAAGATCCAGTGGGATCTGAGTGATCGACAAAACTTGGTTCCCTCCTAGGGACAAGCTCGCTGACGGCAGGGGACTTCCTGATGCAGAAGAGACGCTGACATTATCGATGAGAGCATTCTCCGCGCGAGGCAAGGTCTCCTGAAGGTGTTTCCTCAACCAGTCCTGCAATATCGTACCGCTAGGGTGCGAGCGGGTCCCGAGATAGAGTTTGAGGTGCTTGGGTTCCGGCTCGAGATGCTTCAGATGATGACAAGCTAAAGTGATCAGGGTTTGGTGTCCCTAAAGAAACATGGACGATCAGTATAATCGATCTTGTCACTGGCCGTTATTCACAAGACTCACAAGGTTATCGGGTGCTTTTGTTGAGACCACATATACGTGAGTGGAGAGTCCATATCATGTGCCTGATCGAGCTGAGACTTACAAGTTTTCCCCCACCATGCACCCCCGGTGATGAACACGTTTCTGCTTCTAGCCGGCATATTGATGTGTAATCAAGATTCTGGGTTTGATAACCGCTAGCTTGCCAGTGGAAACTTTGACTACGGTAATATGCCGTCTGGGGAAGCATGTTGTGAGGTCTTATAGACTGCAATAAGATGACCACCACGCTGTTTATCATCAAAGCACAACAAAAGAGCGATATTGTGCATGTATTAGCAATCAACTGCGAATCTGGGTAAGCGAATAAAGAATGATGAGCTTACAAATGATGGACGATATATACACCGCATTACCCCGGAACCTCCCTCTTTGCTACTCTCGTACCATGACGGACGGTCTGTTATCGTGCTGTCATGCGCTGTGCTCGAACGATATGGTACGGGGTACGGGGTAGCCGGTTTCATGTCGGTCGAGCGATAGGCGAGTATGGACATGCATCGACTAGGGATGTCCGCGGTGGTGTGATGGTACATAGCAGCTCATGGCAGTAGTGTACGTGGCACCATAGCTACCATAGATAGTGTCGACATCGGTCGAGCAGGCAAGCAGCCAGATTCCAAGCCAATCCATGTTGACGACATGTTCGACGATTGAATTGCTCGAACTTGCAAAGCTCGGATTCATTGCACGTTTGATCATGGCAGCACACGTGTGCTACTTGTGCTAGTCAATGCAACAAACGAGATTCACGATTCGTCACGAGCTAGGACACAGTGAGGAAGCTATCCACTTGCCAGCTGCACACGTTTCAAAGGTTAGTCTACCAGTTCTTGATATATAGATCACACATGTCACGCAGGGAGCGACAAGAAACACGCACGAGAACGAAGCGATCTACTCGTCTAGGCAAAACAGACTCGCTGCAATGTTCATCAAGGCAACCTTCTTCTCCTCCCTCTTGCTATCATTGGCGTCCGCCGCACCTGCACCCTCTCCACTCGAGTCTCGAAATCACAACGTCCCTTCTGATGAAATCGTACTCGCCGTCAAGAACGTCCAAACCGGGGTCCGACCTTACTATCTCGTCCGCAACATGACCGATTCTTCACTCAAAACGAAGCTCGAATCCTGCTACGAGGATCCTATCAAGGCGACTCAATTTGCCATCTCCCACCGAGGTGCACCTCTACAATTCCCGGAACACACGATGGAAGGTGTCCAAGCTGCCGCTCGACAAGGCGCCGGTGTGATCGAATGTGACGTTTCGTTTACCTCCGATCGCCAGCTCGTATGTCGACATTCTCAATGCGATCTGCACACCACCACGAACATACTCTTGCACCCGGAACTAGCTGCTAAATGCACCAAACCCTTCACTCCAGCATCCAACGGCACATCCGCTTCTGCCAACTGTTGTACCTCCGACATCACGTTGGCCGAGTTCAAATCCCTCTGCGGAAAACAAGACGGTTTCAACGCTTCCGCCGTGACCCCTCAAGATTACCAGCACGGGACTCCCAACTGGCGTACCGAGCTTTACGATACTTGCGGTACAGTCATGAGTCACAAGGAATACATCCAAGCGGTCGATTCTCTCGGTGTGAGCTTCACTTCCGAGGCGAAAGAGTCCCTCGTCCCCATGCCCTTCGAAGGGAACTATACCCGAGCCGATTTCACCCAACAGATCATCGACGAATTCAGGTCCGCCAATATCCATCCCTCTCGCGTATGGTTACAATCCTTCTTGCTCGACGATGTGGTCCGTTGGGTACGAACGGAACCAACGTTCGGAGCTCAAGCTATCTACCTGGACGATCGGGTCAACACGCCCGCAGGGTACCAAACTGCCGTTCAAGGGATGAACAACCTGACCGACCAAGGAATCGTCATTGTCGCACCTTCGTTCAACTACCTCCTCGCCGTAGACAACTCTACCCAAGAAATCGTCCCTTCGACCTATGCCGTGGCAGCTCGTGCCGCTGGCTTGAAAATCATAACCTGGTCCATAGAACGGTCCGGCCCACTGGCTAACGTCGCCGCCAACAAAGATTCTTACTATACTACTCTCTACTCCGCTATCAAAACGGATGGACAGTTGTACGAAGTCATCGACGCTTTGGCACAAAAGGTCAAGGTCTTGGGGATATTCGCGGATTGGCCAGCTACAGTGACGTATTATGCTAGTTGTATGGGGTTGAAAGGCGGGTTTCAGGATAAGGACAGGAACTGAAGCGGTTGTAGGAATGCATCTCTACCGGCGGACATTTGCTGCATTGACGGCGATCATCGCGCTTTGAGAACGCGGGCATAGAAAAGATTCTGGTTTACGGAGTCGTATAATTGTGGTGCTTTTATGTTTGACGTTATATTGTTAGAAGACAAAAGACCCAGAAGGGGAAAAGAGTATGTACTGGTAGAGTCCTGTTGCAAAATACGTATGCGCTTTCGTGCGTGATTAGTCACTTCGGCATTTGACTGTCCCCGGTTTCTGGTCCATTATTGATATTGGTGGTCTTGTCTCTGTCGCTGTTCTTACTCACTTGGAACCTTCATCTCGAACACTTGACCAACATGTCCATATCCTCTTTATTCACTAAGCCTGCCCGTGCACTGATAGTAGGCGGTACTGCCGGGATCGGTGAGTCTGTTTCTCTCCGGACCGTTGGCAAGAACTCGATTGAGCCCTTTCTCTTCCAGGCAATGCTATTGCTATCAACCTTATCCAGAATCTTCCAACATCCTCCAAGATCACTATTGCAGGCAGGAACAACACTGCCATCGAGCCTCTACTCTCCGCCGACATTGATTTTCAACCGATCAACGCGGCTCTTATGTCTGATGTCAAGCGATTTTCGGCGAGCTATATCAAGTCTATCGAAGCATCGTCATCGCCCCAGGTAGACCTGTTGGTCATGTCCCAAGGAATCTTGACGATGCAGGGTCGAACTCCCACTAGCCCGGAGAATATCGATTTGAAAATGGCACTACACTACTACTCTCGGATGTTGATCATCAGGGAACTCCTTCCCGTCCTGTCACCTTCCGCGGTCATCCTTTCCATCTTGGATGGAAAGCGATCCGACGTTTACTCCTCTTCGATCAACTGGAACGATCTAGATCTCGCTCAACCCGGCAGCTACGGAATCTCTGCTGCAGCCACTCATTGTCTAGGCATGACCGACGGGTTACTGCAAGCCTTTGCTAACAAGGAAGGAGCGGAAAGGACGTTCGTTCATGCTTACCCTGGAATAGTGGATACGAGTATCTCGAAGAGTATGCCTTCTTACATGAGAGTACCCGTGTCGGCATTGTTCTGGATGATGGCGGTCAGCCCGGAGAAATGTGCGGAGAATCTGCTACAGGGTACCGTCTCTGTCCGAGGCAAAGGAAAGGGAACTTGCAACATCGATGACAAGGGGAAGGAAGTGACGAAGAAAGCTGTCGGGACAGATCTAGCGGATAAGGTCTGGGAACATACTTGGAACTTGATTGACGGGCAGCCGGCTCAGTGATTATCGATTGTTTGTATGATCAACGTGTACGATTCGCGATATCTATAATACCTTTTCAGAATTTTCAGCCATCTAATCTAGTTACAATTCTCAAAACCATTTCGAAAGTTGTTTCCCAGCCCAAACCATCGCTATTCTTTCTTCTCGCGAGACGTTCTGTATCCATCTAAACCTGACTGTAATCCCCGGGCCTCGCATCTAAGCGTATATATCACTTCCGAAAGATCTGTTCCCTTCTCTAGAAATACTGAAGATATGATCTCCTATCATGCGTTCAGCGAAACCAATTTCGCAGTACACGCTGTAGAATAACAATATCAGTATCGAGCATCTGGTTCGCAAGGTCAAATAGTGAGCCGCTTACAAGTAGTCTAATATGATTAAGCACGCAAGAACCAGGTCAGTTCTCAGCTCGATCCGGATACAAGGACCTCGAATGACTTACAAATCCACTTTCGTTTGAATACTTCGACATCGGCTTCCGACATTTCAGGATGCTCGTCCTTCAGGGCCGGTCTGATATCCCGATCAAAGTTCTTCAGGAACCTGATTCTCCATTCTCTGAGCGTTCTTGCGTAGTGCGGCTGTGGGAGAAGGTCATTGTTCAATGTCTGGTAACGTATAAGGGGGTTACGTTGCTGAAGCTCACCCCGATGTTCACAATGGAGTCGATTCCGAGTCTGTTTCGACTTCCCTTCGAAATCATCTCAGTAGTGTATGCCACGCTAGGTAAGAAACCTCCAGGGAAGACTATATCATTCAGGGTAAACCGTCAGTCCGGTTCGAGGAGTATACCACCTTGGTTCCGTATGCAAGACTCACTGTCAAGCAAAACAAAGCGTTAGTCTAGCACGACTCGAGCCTTCAGACGACATGGAACTTGCCTCCACTTCTGAATGAAATCCACATTGGCAGCGTCTGATTCCCGTAACAATGGCCGATCAGCTATACTGCGATTACACCTCATCATCGATACAGGATACTGACAATTCTCAAACCTAGCCTCGGGGATCGTAATGACCTGAAAGACGGCCACCCCCTTTTCATTGAGGACATCATCGATCATCTTGAAGTAAGGCTGGATGTACTCCTTTCCGACGGCTTCGAGCATTTCTATGGAGACCACTCGGTCAAATGTATGGTACCAAGATTCGGGGATGCTACACATCAAAAGAAAAACGATAGTCAGCGTGTGTTTTCATATTAAAGTGACAGGAATAGCAACCGACCTCCTGAAATCCATCAAGTGAACCGTGATGCTCCCCTCCAAACCAGCCTTTTTAATCCTCTCCTCAGCCAGAACCTTCTGCTGCGTACTAAGCGTGAGCGTATCCACCGTACACCCGGTCAACTGCACACAACGGATGGCCATACTTCCCCAACCACTCCCGATCTCTAATACACGAGCGCCAGGAGGGATCTTGGCTTTGTGAATGATATGATCCAGTTTCGCGTATTGGGCGGTCTCGAGGGGGTCGGTCGATGAGCTTGGAGAAGGGGGGGAAGGGTATGAGTTGGGTCGATAGATTGGGTTGAGGCTGGTGGACGAAGCGAGAGTCGGGGTGAGGTCACCGTCCAGTTCGGGGAAGATCGCACAGGAGTAGGTCATCTGCAGAATCACCACCAACAGCGTCAGTCCCAAGTTTGAGCAGTTTGTATGACAAGAGAAGCCGAACTCACATCGGGGGACAGGAAACTAGCAAACATCCGATTACTAATATCATAATGAGCCCTGATATTCCCTACTGAGTTTCTGACGCTATTGATGATCTTGTTGCTGGAAGTGTATCGGGCGAGGGTCTGGAAGATGGATTTGGGTAGAGAATCTAGACCTCCTGTTATACCTCTAGATCCTGATGCTCGGGATTGTTTTGACGAAGAGAGGGAGGAAGAAGCGGAAGGGTGGTCTGAACGGATGGCGATCTAGGATACCATTTGGGTGAAGTCTAAGCAAATGGCTGGTTGGTTTGTAGGACAAAGGAACTCACCTTGAAGAGATCCAACAATACTTCTCCTTCCCTCTCACCCTTCTCTCCCTCCCATACATCGCTCCCATAATACCCCTCGTCCAACTCCTGGCAACCCTTGGAGCCGTCGTCGTCAGTAGTATAGCTGATCAAGCATTCCCCGGCCATGTAAGCTTCAGCAAAACCGAGATCACCGGAGAGGAGCAGTCGAAGGAAGAAAGTATTGGAGAGGACCTTGATGGTGATATTAGGTTGAACCTCTTCTTCTTTGGGCAGATTCTTGAGATTCGGGCGAGGAGAAGAGGAGGGCAAGGTCGTGCCAGGGGTAGAGAAGTGAGAATCGGCAGGATGAGGGGAATGAGGAGCGGTGTTGGCGGTAGAAGAGAGGAAGGAGGATGAAGCCAACGAAGTCGAAGATAGACGAGTGTCAATTCGAGTCGTTGCCGAGACTTGTTTGGCAGAGGATGGCGATGCGACGGGACCGAACGTGTACGATTTACCGGACAAGAGGATGAGCGTAAGTCGACCGTATTTGATCTGTTTCTCCATCACTCTGCGTCGGATCGGGTCCATATATGAGTGGTTTAAACTAATGCACAATTATATGCCCCGAGTACTGACCTTATGAGTCCATTTTCAAGTAGACCAGCCACGACCGAGTTGGTAGCGACTTTCCCGCCTGTCGATACGATGACATCGGTTGCGAGCGAGACTGTTGCGGTTGAGAGCGTGTGGGCTATGTCTATAGCGGATGTGATCGGGTGTGTCAGAATCGAGTACATGTTGAATGTGGATGACCTTGTTGGAGAAGTGCGAGATGTAGGTGAAGGTGCAGGTGCAAGATGAGGAGGTGAGGTCGTGGTGGTAGAGGTTGTCTACTGTTCGTTGGCGCCCCTACAAGCAATGCATATTCGATCTCGATCCTCATCAATCCGACAGCAGTCCTGTTCATCGGTTGGAACGGGAAGGATGGATGTGGGTGGTTATGTTGACTGTTTGAATGATTCGGGAGAGGAGCCGTTTGACTTTGTGTATGTCGAGAGCGGCGATATGAATGGCTTTCAATTGTGGGTCGTCGACACCTTCGACGTGATACGAAACGCCAATCACGATAAACTCCCCCATTGAGTCGTTGGACAGCAACACTATCCTGTGAATGAGTTGACACTGAATTGACCAGGCCACGTTGATGACGGAAATGTTGGCGACGCCGTTGTCTTCTCTCAAGTAGAGGGTCACAGACTCGTAGTTTACTACCAGAAAGGCGTCGGGGGCCATCCACACGCTATACCAATCACAGTCGGATGTCAACCTGGTCACCACCTGATTCTCCGCCGTAAATTGCCTGTACAAACTACGGATTAGATACAGCAGAGGTACTGCCATGGCCGAAGGGAGGTCCTTCAGGATCTCAACCATCTCCACCCCTAGTGGATCTGAAGCCTCCTGGCATCTCGTTTGCTAGATGGAAAAAGACTCATGACCAGATCAGGCGAAGGTTATCGTTGGGAGGCTCATATCCTATAGGAGGAAGCAGAGCCGCACTCCAGGATATTCCAGAGGGTGAGGGCAGGCAGTTGTTTGTACGGATGTACGGAGTCTCACACATGTCATATTTGTCCTTCAGAACCATTCCAGGTGTGTGCAACCTGTTATTGTGTACACCCTCCAGGAGAGGCGACTCTCAGGCATTCTCCTACGTACCTGCCTCCAGCTCCAGAAATATTACAGAGGTATCTTTGGTGGAAGGAGTTCACTCCAGAGCAACGCCTTCCGTATCTGAACTTCTTCTCGAGGTCAGCCCAGGCTGCGAAATGGGACGAGCTGTATTATGGTTGGAAGAGTACATCAGTGCGCACAGAGCAGATCTACCTGGACCATCCGGAATTGGTTGTGTCGCAGATTCAGCCTGTGTTGCCCGCTGTGGAGGAGACACAGCGGTTGGCAGACGATCGGGAGGAAACACAGCGGTTGGCAGATGACCGGGAGGCCTTTGAGAAGGCGAAGAAGCGATTCGATGAACAGGAAGGGCGGTTGGCAGATGACCGGGAGGCCTTTGAGAAGGCGAAGAAGCGATTGGTGCATGATCAGGCAGATGTCGACAGGAAAGAGCGGTCGTCTGCGCTGTTTCTACAAAGACTGCAGCAGAGAGACATAGAATCTCAGAGCTTGCAAGCCGATCTCTTTAGGAGGGACCGCATGCATGCCACCCTAGACAATCAGCGGCTAGGACGAATAGCTAGAAACGTCGCTGAGGACAATCGAAAAACGGCTCGAATATCTCATCTCTCAGCTCGGATATCTGATCTCGAACATCAGCAACAACAGCAGCGTGATGGTTTAAAGGAGGAGCGTGTTGAAGTGACACAACACGTCGCTCAACTTGAGAAGGAGCTTGAGCAGACGTACGAGGACATGGAAGATATCTTGGTGGAGCGTGATGAAACGACACAACACGTCGCTCAACTTGAGAAGGAGTTTGTGCGGGTGCGCTATGACATTGCCGAGGTCTCGAGGAAGCGTGATGAAATGGCACATCGGGTCACTCAGCTGGAGCAGGAGCTTGAGCGAGTGCGCCATGACACTCAGCTTGAGCAGGCGCGCGAGGACATTGCTAAATTGGCAGAGCAGAACGAACAGCAGCGCAAGGAGACTGCTAGTTTAGAAATGGATATTGCTAGGTTAGAAAAGGAGCTACAAAACGAGCGTGATCAGCGGGATGAGCGAGGCAACGTGATCTTGGGTTTGGAAAAGGAGCGTGATATACAATTTTTGACTGTTTGACCAGGATGTTGGCGGTTTTGGACAAGGGAGGGTACCAGGTCAGTCAGGTCAGTCCTCATTCGCGTGATCTTGAAACGTATCAGAAGACTGATTCACCATCCCAACGACCTCGCTTAGATTTCAGACGCTACCGATGATGGCGAAAGCGATCTTACAGCAATGTTGGGGATACAACAAATGTTGCACTCGTCTTCTTCACCTTCTCCATCTGAACATCTCTTGCTATCTAAATTGTTTATCAAGGCTATAGAAGAACCACCTTCACCTTTGGTAGCACCTTACCGTCACCATCTGGTTCTCTTGGCTCATGGTCACATACAGAGAGTTGACCCTGAAAATGCAGAATGTTTAAAGGCTGGGTTTCAATTACTGCTTGCGATCCAGTCCAGCAATACCTCTTTTCTGCAAGATATCAATATGTCATGAGCTAGCGACTCTCTCTCACAAACGCACGACCCGATCCATCAATTCGATATACGTTTTCGCCGACGGTTCAGCCGCAGACCCTTGTCCTTTGACAAAACGAAGCACCGTAGCAGGGTACGGGGTATGTTACGGTCCGACCAGAACCCAGAGACTGTACGGGAAGTTGGATTCCGGACCATTCGATTCCTCCCGTGCGGAACTTCGAGGATTGCTGGCCGCTTTGGAGGCGAGGAATTGGTCTTCCGAAGGATCCACCTGGGTTGGGACCCTAGGTGATGCCCAATCGATCTATTCCACAGCGAGTATCATCGAATCTCTCGAACTGAATGGTTATCGGAGATCCGCACAGTCCCGTTCGAAATGGAGGAAGAGGAACTTCAAAGCGGGTATTGTTGGAGGTGAAGAGTTGATGAGCGACTTGGACTTATGGCTCAAGGTTTCCGCTCGGATTAGGATGTTGGAGAAAAGAGGGACGAGAGTCATGTTCGGCTGGATACCAAGGAGATTCAATGAGGAGGCGGATCGGTTGGCCTGTCAAGGCAGGGTGAGCTTTTACTTTATCAGCTCGAATCTGGGCCGCTTTTCTGATCGTTGGTCATACAGAACTTGAGCAAGATCGCATTGAAAAGGCAGCAACAACAACGACACAATCAATCAAGACGTATCCCCGCCCTCTCTTGCGCAAGAGATTCCAAAAGATCCTACAAACATTCCCGCCATACAGCCATCAACGATACAATTAGACCGTATTCCCCTACCCCAGGCTTGATTGCTGCTCCACACGATCGCCGAGTGAGAACACGACCTTCCATTCGACGACCTCACCCGCTCCGTCCAACATACTCTAATCGGATGATTCCCAATCGGAAAAGGGAAGCGGACGACGAGAGCCGATCGATCGTCTCTGGTCATAGTCTGAGGTCTACAGCACGAGTTCCGATGAGATACAGCTCCAGACGGGACGCGAGCAACACCCTTCGACTACAATCTAAACTCAGGCTGGAGGTGGGGATGAAAGATAATATGGAAGTGCTGCAAGTGATCGTCCTGGACGACTCTGCGGAACAGGAAGTCGTTACCGAAATCAACAGGACATTCGAAGTGCTTCAGCGCAAGCTTTCGGAGATATTAGCAGTACCGGAAGTTCCCCAGATACCTTCTGCCTCCGACCTGCAGGTAGAATCACTGATCGCTCAGTTGGACCAGCTCGATCCGAATCTCGGGGAAGATAAAGATCCTGCCGCTTGGATCGATGAAGATTCGCCTCTCGAGCATCCCGCGGTCAAAATCAAAAAGGTCGTACGGGTGAAACAGAAAAAGGTCGCTCCTGACGTTCTGTATGCTGGTGTGCCTTTGGAAGATCAACCCGTTGCTTGACGAACGAGAGCCGGTTTGCGAGCGAGATTGTTGGCGGGGTGAGAAAGGTTATGGATAGATCGGTACCTCCGGTGATACGCCGTATCGGAAGCCTGTCGTTTGTCGTACATCAAACATAGTGTATACTCATGATATCGAGATCTGACCCCTTGAACCCCTTGGGCCAAACGTTGCATCGGAAAAAAGGAAGAGGTGGAACCCTTTGATGCGATTTTGCTAACTCTAATCTCTTCGCGCTTGACCGACGACGCAGCCGATAACTTGTCTCTGATATTCTCTGATCTTCCATCGCATCACTTTTTCGCCGTTCACCTGCATAGTCTTCCGGTTTTAGAGAGATCCTATCGAATAGAACCCTGGACAATTGAGCAGTGACCGGTTATCCAGTCGCCATAGACAAGGCCAGGTGAACACCATTCGCCATGCATCCTTATCATCCACTACCTGCAGGCGAGAACGCTCCACGAGAATCGTTTTCCTCGCAGACAATCGAGGATCACGGATCAGAATTAGATCATGAGGGTCGTCCACTAGTCAAGGGAGTACCCCACAAGGTATCACCGGGCGATGGAGATTCTAGCCTGGACAACCCTCTTGCCGATTACACCCATGCGGAACTCATCGAACTCGGGACTCGATTCGCAAAGGACAAGAAGCTTATGAACCTCACATTTGTCAAAAAGGGAAAAAAGGTCAAATTTGGAGGCCGGGAAGTTCTCACGGAGGACGTTTCAGACGATTTTATGGACGATTCCGAACCTACCCTTGGATTATGGGCTAAAGCGGCTTTACTCGCAAGAGATCCTGCTGCTTTCGAGCATATCGAGGGTCTTACCGATGATGACAGAAGGGTACTCCGACACGAAGTCCAGCACAGTCAGTATCAATTCAAAGCATGATCATGCGAGGCATTCATCCTTATCGATATCATGTCCTTGTTCCTGTAGAATGGTCACATCCTTGGGAACTGTACAAAATGGTCGCCATGTCCTCGATGGCAGCGGCAGTATCAGGAGTGAGTAGATACCCTTGATTCCTTCTTAATAGAATTTACTGATGAGGATATGATGTTCCAGATGGATGGTAAGCCTCTCTATTGCGTCTTTACCCTTGTTCTTAACTGAAACCAGTCCCTTCACCAGAGAGTGTCATCTCCGGTGCACAATTATTTTATCCTCGTCAATTCGGGATCGATTCCGGTACCGGCAGAGACGGCTGGACCGTCGGACTCGTCAACGCTGCCCCATACGTAGGTCGTTTCTGCTCAACTCTACTCTATCGAATATCGACCTGACATCATTCCCTTTGTCCCATTTCACAGCTCTGCTGTTCCTTAATTGGATGTTGGCTCACTGAACCACTTAACAACGCCTTCGGAAGAAGAGGAGCCATCTTTATTTCAGCCGTCATCTGCTGTGTCACCTGTTTTTGGGCAGCGTTCACCGGATCATGGTGGCACCTATTCATCGCAAGGTTCTTCTTGGGTCTAGGGATCGGTCCAAAGTCGGGAACAGTGCCTATCTATACCGCCGAGTGTTCTCCTACTCCCATCCGAGTGAGTTCGGCAACTCAAGCGAGCGGCGAAGTGTTCGAACGAGCTAACGATGATGAATCAGGGCGCCCTTGTGATGATGTGGCAAATGTGGACGGCCTTCGGTATGTCTGGACAGTTCAACAGTACTATCTACTTGCAGTACTGACCTTGTCCTCGCCCGTAGGTATCATGTTGGGTTATGTTGCGGATCTATCATTCTACAAAATCGCAGACACCCCTTCCATCGTTGGATTAGTGAGTGACTGATCATCCAAGCTGTGTTACCTTCCACTGAGTCCTATTTTCCCTCAGAACTGGAGGCTGATGCTAGGAGCAGCAGGGTTTCCTGCTTTTCTCGTCGCGATTCAAGTCTGGTTCTCGCCCGAGAGTCCGCGTTGGCTCATGGCAAAGGGTCGCTATGAAGAAGCTTACAGAGCCATGTATAGATTACGAGGGCACGAATTGCTGGCTGCTAGGGATATCTTTTGTGAGCCACACGAGTCGATTCATACAGAAAGCGAGCACTCAAACATATCACAACAGTCATTCATGTAATGCTGCAAGAAGAGGAAGCAGTGGTCGATCAGAGCGGGAATAGATGGTTAGAGCTGTTCACTGTTCCTCGTGTTCGTCGCGCGACTTTGGCAAGTTCGATCGTGATGTTTGGGTAGGTGACGCTGGTCCGTACATCATATCGTTACAAGCTGATCTTCCACGATGGCAGTCAAAACGCGGGAGGTATCGGTGCGGTCGTCTACTATTGCAGTACCATCTTCACGCAAGCCGGATTTTCCGAGACAGCTGCCTTGACTGCATCGTGGGGATTCGGCGTCACCAATTGGTTGTTTGCACTACCTGCCGTATATACCGTGAGTATAGTCAAATCAAGGATTTTCGGCACTCGACCGATACCACAGCTTCTCTTGCAGATCGATACGTTTGGTCGTCGGAGCTTATTGTTGTCGACTTTCCCCTTGATGGCTATTTTCCTTTGTGTAGTAAGTACGCAAGCTGAATCTCACCGACCTTCACGCTAAATCAAAGCGATATCGTCAGGTTGGTCTTGCGTTCTTTATGAACGAAGCCAACCCTTCGCGTATCTGGGTCATCGCAAGCGGTATCTATGCATACGCTATCGTTTACTCCTCTGGATCCGGACCTGTGCCATTTGTACTCAGGTGGGTTTTGTTTCGTGCTATGCTTCGCGTTGTATGCTGACCATCGGAATTCATAGCGCCGAGGTTTTCCCTATTGCTCACCGAGAGATTGGAGTAAGCAGGTGTCAATCATTCCACTCATGCCTACTTGCTAACTATGAGCTATCGTTACAGATGTCCTGGGCGACCTCAGTATGCTGGGGATTTAACGTGAGTTCGACCCAACAGAAAGACGCCGGGTTCTAGTTCTTAACAGCTATCATTCTGCAGTTCATCGTCGCGATCACCTTCCCAAGTCTACTTGATGCCTACAAGCCTCAGGGTGCATTCGGCTGGTATGCCACATGGAATGTTGTGCTGTGGGTGCTCGTCCTTCTCTTCGTGCCAGGTACGTCGTTCTCCTCGATCGATACAAGATCCCGCTGCATGCTAATAATGGCATTCATGCGGAATCTTAGAAACCAAGGGGCTTTCATTAGAAGAACTGGACATGGTCTTCAGTGTTCCTACTAAGAAGCACGCATCTTACTCGCTTAAATCGATACCTTGGTTCATCCGTCGACGCATACTTGGTCAAGACGTTCATCAAGAGCCGCTCTATGCTTTCAATTCGGTGGAAAGCCGGGCCACGTACGGAGCTAAGAATGAAGGAGGACCGACTGATAGAAGGCGTCGTTAAAACGCCCCATAGGGGGAAGCATGCTGCATAGAGAGTCTCGACTTGTATTCATAGCATGTAGCCTGTTATCTATCAACCTGTATTTCATACTTTCACGTGTTCTTGTGATGAACCATGAGTCATGTCATGTTTCAGCGGTTCAACTTTCTGAAATGTTGACAACTGCACTATAGATTTGGTCATATGCATACCTAGCTCCCTATATGAAGCCTCCGAAAGGCTCTGTTTTCTCTCGTTTGCGAATCCTCAGTAGATCTATCTTGAAAGGCCACCTTAAAAGCGACATGTCGACCGCAACAACAGCCAATCCAACTCAGACTTCTGGATTCAGGCCGTCCTTGAAACCTCAGGGGATCCAGCCTACTGCCGTGGAAGAGACGTTCTTTGGCCACTTGAACGATTTTGTCAGAGAGGGTAGGCTCCGGGTGGAGCCAGAAATTCCAGCGACGGAATGTAGAATAGCAGGGGGATGGGTTAGAGACAAGGTTTGTGTCAGATACTCCTTTTCTTGTTGAATTCTCAAGTTGACTGGTGATCGTTGATCAGCTGCTTGGTCTGCCATCTCATGATCTGGATGTCACATTGTCTTCATGCGCTGGATACCCATTCGCTCAAGCCTTCGTCAACTATCTTAAAACCGTTCCTTCAGCCTCAGAGATCGAAATCAAGTCGATTGGCAAAGTCTCGGCGAACCCAGATCAAAGCAAACATCTGGAAACAGCTACGACGACCATTCTAGGGCTAGAATGCGATTTCGTACAGCTTCGGAGCGAGGTCTATGCGGACGGAAGCAGGATACCTAGTGAAGTGGTAAGGCAGTTGCCTAAACAACCCTTGTTCCGAAGCTTATGCTCATACTAACAATTTCAGCGTATTGGAACCGCACTAGAAGATGCGGAGAGGAGAGATATCACCATCAACACCTTGTTCTACAATGTGCACACACGATCTGTAGAGGACTGGACAGGAAAAGTCAGACTTCACTTTTCCGTTTGTATCAACGTCAGGCTGACACATTCCTCCATATACTAGGGCTTGACGGACATGGCAGCGCATCTGATCAGAACGCCTCTGCCTCCTTTGCAAACATTCCAGGATGATCCACTACGAATCTTGCGATGCTTGAGGTTTGCCAGCCGATTCGGCTATGCCTTGGACGCAGATCTGGTGGCATGCCTATCGGACGAAAGCATCTTGGTGCGTCCAGCTGCAAATCCGTTTGATCGACCAAGTCTGACCTGTCTGGAGAAATTGCAGGAAGCTCTAAGAACTCGTATATCCCGAGAACGAGTGGGCATAGAAGTAGAAAAGATGCTGAAAGGTATGCCGGATCTGGCCTCTTCATCCTGACCCATATGCTCATCGCTCATCATCTTTTTTCGGGCGACACAGGACCGAATCCTCTTCTAGCTGTTCAACTGATGACTACCCTGAACTTATACCCGCACATCTTCATCATTCCTTCCGCCATATCCACAATACCCTCAAACGATTTCTTCCCCGCTCCTCATTCGGCACGGGACGCTCTTGTGGGAGGGCAGATCTTGGAATCTTTCCTTTCTGGCGGTCTTAGGCCTTACGTCCATCCCAGTCTCTTTGCAAAGCTGGGAGGCAAAAGACTATCATTCATGTGGTTGGCCGTTAGCTTGTTACCTTATCGCGGTGGGGTATTGAAGGAGCGGAAAAGGGACATTTCCATGGCAGAGGTCGTCATACGGGACGGTATCAAGGTAAGCTTGAGTCGTCAATGATTTCATAGAGTCAGGCTGAGGTTTTCAGGTCATTCTTCAGCTTGGGAACGCAGAGAAAGAAACTGTTGCTAGGTACTACCAAGCACAGGAAAAACTTTCGCGACCCTCTTACGACCAGCATGAGGCCGAGCGGCTGCGTTCCGGACTAGGTACGTCGATCTGTATATCGTCAATACTTTTTGCTCTGCTGATTGGACGTACCTTGTCTAGGCCTAATCCTTCGCGAGCCATACATCAACGACTCCTTGACGGATACCGCATGGACGAACTCGGTCTTGTTTTCTATGCTCGTAGATCTACTACCATACGTTCAAGTAGATCATATAGAACCTAGTAAGTGGAATCTGACCGCGCCGCAACTCGGAACCGCGCTGACCGCTGGATCAGATGAAGAAGTGCTAGCGATCATGAAGCAGTACTACGAATTTACCGCCAAGGTGGACGAACTCAGACTAGGAAGTGCTATAGAGGAGAAGCCCCGGATCGATGTGAGCATAATTGATATATTCATTCGGCATAACTTTCGTCTGATCTGTCTGACATCTCGTCTCATAGGGCAACGAATTGAATGCCACGTTACAGATGAAACCCTCGCAACTCACAAAATTCCTCATGCATGAAGTCGTTCGGTGGCAACTTGATCACCCAGACGGAACCGCCGATCAGTGTAAGGAGTTCATGATTCAAGCCCAATCTGAGGGAAAGCTGCCTACGATGGAAAGCTTAGGACTGATGGCGCCGACCAGTAAGAAGAGGAAGCAAGCTCAGAGGAACCCTTGATGGTGCTTATAGGTAGATGCAGATGTAACGAACCCACATGACGACAGTATCCCACGAACCGACTTCATGATCAGTACTTACTGTTTACTACACCGAAGGGCGGAGATGAGACCCAATTGCATGTCCTTTGGAGCGAAATGACTTCATTTAGCGTTGACGCGACGCGATCGATCGGGACGTGATTGAGTCTCGATCTGGTATATCGCACCTGTTGTGATCCTCTCACACGTCAGATCGGCGATGGTTATGCGTCATTCCAGTTAGCGAATGGGTTCCGCCAAAGGTATATATACCAGGCTGCAGGTGGTGTCCCAACTGTAATCCCCGCTTTATCGCAAAACTCACACACCTAGTCCGCAATAAACAACCAAACAAACACTCAAACTAAACACCATGTCTTCCACTATCCCCGTTACGGACTACTCTGACAAGACCACTGCCAACGTCGCTGCCGACGATGCTAGGAACGCCGAGTCTGCCGTCTCTGGGAACGTCCCCAAGAGTAAGTTGCTTCATCATTGGTATTGCCATCCACAGCGCTGACGTTAGCTTCTTGTATCCGCTCATTAGGCGAGGTCGAGGATTTGAAGGATTCTCTTGGAGGTGGAGAGACCGTGGACAACGAGGCTGGTGTTACCACTCGCGGAGTTGAGAACGACGCCTACGCTCAGGAGAAGAAGGTTGACAACCTCGACCTCTGAAGAACCCGTGCTACACGGAGCATGTGATCATGAGGGGGAGACAGCCGATGGACTATAATTGTATTCTTCAAACAACTGTACAAACGAAAGCAACCAGTGATAATGATACAATGATACAACCTCGTTACAATTCACTTCTTCACTTTCATGCCTTTCTACTCCCTACTCCGTCATAATCCAGCCTGTGCAGTATGTGCAGCGAGATGCTTTGCGTCGCCTATGTTGTTGCGTTGTTGTCACGCTCCCTGTAAGCTATACAGATATACATGCGATAGTGGCTATCAGCGTCGTTCGGAATTGTCGGGCATGTCGCTGTATAGCAAGACCGAGACCGGAAGCATATCTCAAGGATATACGCGACGCCCGTGAACGACGACCATTTGATCGACCGTAACTTCAAGTCCATGAGTTCATGACTGGATGACTGGCAACACAACGGCTCAGGCTTGCCGAATTGAATATACATCATGTCTGGAAAGCCTCCAGCGACTGGCGCACCTGTGCGAGTGCCTCCGGCACAAGAGCAATCGTGAGTAAGCTGGAAAGATGGGCATCTGAGCAGCTCGTAAATGATGGCATATATTCATCTGGTCAGGTTCATGCAGAAGGGTATGCGATACCTGATGCTGTTCATGGCATCGCAAGCTAGTTAGTCCTCCTGAGAATCTGTCACCGATTGTCCCGTCTGATACGACCTTTGCGACAGTCGTTCATTTTCTATCGAGTCAAGTTCGTCTCCCAGTTCGACTCATCTTTTGCTTGTCGATCTGCTAACGCTCCTGCGATCAGTTCGGGAAAACGACATCGAAACTGGTAGGAGATTCTGCAAACCCTGATGCTTCCCAATTATTACCGACTCCTGAAGGACCCATAACAAATGCCACCAAATTTCCACCTATGTGGCCTCAAGGCACCGGGATGTCTCTCTTGATATATACCTCGGAATCGGAAGAACCTTCATCAATCAACTTTCACGAAGAAACACCCCTAGTCACATTCAGTAATATTACTTACGGAGACTGGAAAGGCCATCGAGAAACCGAAGTCATGGTCGATCTGCCAGCAGCTGTGCAGAACAACGGATCTTACTACAGTCATCTCTATCTCGTCGCGGATGCAGCTGAAGATGGTAGGCGGCTGGGAGAGATTTTGAGAACGGATCCCAAACGGGTCGTTCATCAGACAAAGATCTTGTCGAGGTACTTTGAGAAGAGCAAGGCTAAAAAGGCAAAGAAACTCATCGGTGGTGAAGAGCAAAACGACGCACCGGAAGAGACTGGACCGGCACCTATCGTCTCACACTGGGCATCCAACTTGACACTTACCGTGATCAGCGAAGTCGCCTTTGTACAAATGAACCCTATCCTAGAGCCATACATGATCGTGGAGGACAACAGATATTACCCAATCATCTACCCGAACGACTTTTGGTTGTTGAAAGAATCGCAATTTCCGATCAACTCGACGACCCCCCAAGTACCACTCAGGGTCACATACGATCCTATCGGGTTTATGAAATTCAACATATATGCTTCCATGACGCATGGGTGGGAACAGGAGAAGAAGAGCAACAACCCAAATCCTCTGACTGGGCCGTCAATCGATCCGGATGAGATCAAGAAACTCTTGTTGTCCGCTAATCCGTACTGGGCCGCCGCTACTGCGATTCTTGGAATACTCCACATGCTGTAAGTGCCTATTTCATTCGAATGGGCGGTTGGCTCCCGCGATTGATAACGGTCGAGCACTTTCAGCTTCGAGTTCTTGGCTTTCAAGTCAGATGTAGGTCATTGGAGGAAAACCGACAAGAATCTGGTAGGAGTGTCTCTGCGGACGATCATCACGAACGTCGTGACACAGGTCATCATCCTCTTATACCTTCTCGACAGCGGGGAACAGACCTCGAATATGATCCTGCTAACGAACGGAATGTGAGCGCCACATTTGATGCCTCCATCGAGAAGATCGAGCCCTAACAGCAATACTGTAGGGGAATCATGGTCGAAGTGTGGAAGATCACCAAAGTGATCGACATCAAGTATCACGCTCCCGCTCCTGGGCAGACGTTACCTACCATCACTTTCGAGGATAAGAAAGAACTGACCGAAGATGAAAAACGGACAAGGGAGTACGACGCTTTAGCATTCAGAATCGTAGGAGCGGTCGCTGTTCCTACTTTGATGGCCTATGCTGCCTATTCTCGTGAGTCGTCCAGACATCGTCATACGAATCCCATACTTATCTGCTTCAACTCGCTATGACTTGCAGTCAAGAACCAGTAAGTGATGACGTTCGTCTTCGACTGTTATCTGTCGCTAACGTCAAGGGGTAGTGAGTATAAAGGATGGTACTCGTTCGTCGTGACTACTTTGGCAGAAGCAGTTTATATGTGAGTTCAATCCTACAGGAGACAGGTACGGTGACGCTAGCCTAACTAAGCAACGCGATGATAGGTTTGGTTTTGCACAATTGGTCCCACAATTAATCATCAATTACAAGCTCAAGTCGGTTGCACATCTCCCGTAAGCGTTCCTCGTTTGTATAATGTCAGTCGGATCTTTGACGTACCCGTCCCACAGAATGAAATCCTTTTTCTACAAGGTGCTCGGAACAGTCATAGACGACTTTGGTTCCATGGTAATTCCCATGCCCTGGCGTGAGTCACGATAAGCCTAGATAATCTGACTTCTCCATTACTGATCCCTTCGTATTGTCAAAGTGCACCGACTTGCCTGCTTCAGGGATGATGTCGTCTTTGGTGTGTTTCAGCCTTCCTACATTGAATAGAGTCAACTAAATGTTCGTCTTCTTCTACAGTGGTTTTGCTATACCAACGTTGGATCTATAGGATCGATTACTCGAGAGCGAACGAGTATGGTCAGGTCCTGGAAGTCGAGCCAGATGCCGTGCATGAAGGGGTCGCTGGTAAAGTCATCGAGGATCTTCCCAAGCAGAGCCAAGTGTCAAAAGAAAAAGGAAAGGTTCTCAACAAGCGCAAGTGACTCTTGTGATCACGAAGATGCATGAATCGCTCTTCCGAGGAGGTTTGGTGTCAATAGCGCTACTTCAAATCAAGCTCGTACCGGTCGATCATTGAACGCGTTGACGACAACGCAGAAAAGTCTAGCTCATGAATGATATGTGCACGTAAGTATATCATCAACGTGTATATATGTCCACGCTGTTTTGAACACATACAGAAAGATCAATTATGTGATTCGAACGAAAAACATGGGGTTTCGATTTCGATATGCCCGGCGTTCGCCGGAACCAAAATCTGGGCGAACGCCACGAGGTAGGAATTGAGAATATTGAGATTGCGTAGATCGCTCTTCCACAGCTTCGACAAGAGCAAACTTATCTGCTGAACCGTCAAGTCCACCATTCTTACTTCCTCCGCCCGGATGTTTTGATAGATCCAGGTCCAAAACGCATGCCAACCACTTCTGTGATGACGGAGCTCGACTTTGCCGCCAAGGGTATCCATGATGTAGTGCTCGAGCATCGATATCCTGCAGACCTCTGGCTACGAGGACGGGGAGTGTTGCGTCGGCCTTCAGATCTCTGGCCTCTTCTTCATCACACTAAGGCTTCGATCAATTTCGAGTTACCACTGAAGATTAGTTTCGAAATCGCTCAAGCGAACCGACCGGAATGTAAGATCCTTGCTACTCGCAGTTTGCAAAATAGCACTGATACGATTGCCTTCAACAAAGTCATCTTTGCTTCTGCTGCTCTTTCCAAGCACTATGAAACATGGGAGATACTGCTCAGAGATGGCTGTGTAGAACGGCCTGGTCCTATAGCTTACTGGCACTCTTCAGACGGACTCTGGGTCATTAGTGTTGATAGAGGTCACCAGTACCTGCCGACCTGGTGGAAGCAAAACATACAAGATCGGTTACGATCGAACCGAGAGATTGCCCAGGATCTACGGCATGAGGATGTCAAACGAGTACCGTCGTCCGCTCGACTGGATACACGACATAGCATAACTACCAATGGATCGAATTCTACAATAGAAAGGGAAGATGCCACAAGCAGCAATCATATCACTACGATGCGAGATTTCTACGAGCCGGATGATGAAGATCTACAAGTGAAGCGGTTGGGAGAGGGGCAATGGCTAACTGCGGTGAAAGTCCTGATACAAATGGCTGATTGGGTCCTTGTAAGTCACTCAGCTTTTCAGCCGATTACGCCATGCGTTGACAAGTCTGGGCTACATCAGGCAATGCGAGATCGTAATCATCAATTACTAATATGTCGTCCACGCTTCTTTACGGTGGACGAGACCACAAATTATGCCTCGAAGTCATCTTTCCCTTCCGATGAACAACCATTCTCTGTCAATCTATCAACTTTTGCGGCATTAGAACAGCTAGATGAACGACGGAGTGATGGGCCTCATACGGAACGAGATAGCCCTCTGCAAAACGTTTCAGATTTGCCGCTTGAATCTACCAACATCCAAGATAACGCGCCGCCCATGTTGGCTCCAAGACAGGTCCTAGTACGGAATCTGATCGAAGTCGATCTCAAGTGAGTTGCATCTCGACCATCTCACCGCCCCTTTACACGTGTATCAAATGCTCATCCTTTCAATTGCCTTTGATAGACATGTACTACGGTACGTCGCGCCTGAAGCTATCGCAGCTGAGTACCCTAAGGATCCTACGGTAGAGGTGTTCGCGTGGGGGGTCGCAGCGTATGAGCTGCTGAAGGATGCAGCTAAAGAAGCTGCCGAGGACCCAAGCGTTCAATGGAATCTGCTCGATGCTGTCCATAATCATTCCACCAAACCAGTCTCCAACTTGATGAGTATTCACGATAACATACCGATCGAGCTATCCCAATTGGTAGACAAAGCAATGTCACTTGATCCTGTGGATCGGTACAAAGATTTGGCTACCTTGATATACGATCTCAAGGTGATACACCAGATCTGCTCCGGTAACCTGTCAAAGCAGGCCAGGCTGGACTTTGTCGTCGGCGACATTGTGCAAGAGTCAACTTTCACCATGCCAAACATGCTTCTGGATCGTAAAGCCGAGTTGCAGGTAATGGATGAGGCCTATAGTCGGGTCAAAGTATCGGGCAAGCCCGAGGTGGTCTGCTGCTATGCACTATCTGGTGCAGGGAAATCCTACCTGCTAGAAAAGTGGGCGTGTGAACAGGAAATCAGAAATGCAGGGCAGGAGTGCCTTGTCGGGTGGTCGAAACTAGACCAGCACTTGATGCGTCCATTATCTGGATTCATCGGTGTATTTTGCGCGCTGTTGGAGCGAGTGTTCAGTGATCCTCTGGAAGATCCTTCAGTGTGGAGACGCAACATACTCGATGCAGTCGCAGTCAACATAAATCTGTTCCTATCGCTATTACCATCAGAGTGGCGACACGTGCTTCACGGCAGCCAGTCGGAGGCGATCGACACCACCGAGGCGGAAATTGTCGACTGGGAGTCATACATCCAGCAATTCCGTAGCTGGGCAACGATGCTTTTCCGCCTCTTTTCCAGCAGTCAGAGACCACTTGTGAGTGCGATCTGCCGAGAATCCTATCGCTCTCTCGCTCAGATCCTATCAACTCCTAACCAGATTATCGGTATTGATGATTTTCAATGGATGGACCAGAGCGAAGCTGAGCTGTAGGTGCAGACGTTTGATACTTGTGTCGCTCGGAAGGTTGACTAAGTGTCTGTTTGTAGCTGGTACGAGCTCGCTTCAACTCCGGCTAGACGAGTGGACCACTGTTTGATACTGCTCTCGTATCGAACGGAAAGGGAAGGTCAGATTCCCGACCTTCACCCGATCTCCGCTACGATGATCGAGGCAAGAAGATTCGATCAACCTACGATCCTTGGATTTCTGGTCAAGTCAGTCTTCGGAAGTACAAGAATGTCGAGGACGGCACTGTCTAACGAAAATGTTTCCAGGTGCTTCCATCTAGATCAGCCGACGCTCATTTGGGAAAGTCTTGCAAATAGCTTGCTGGAGACCTCTTCAGGTAAGTAAGAGTTCGTTTAATGTGCCAAATCCTTGGCAACAAACCTGATTGATGTCGTATCAGGCAATCCGCTGTTCTGCAACCAGATTCTTGTGGCGCTAGTACGGGACGGCAAAATAGTAGGTCTCAGTTCGATTTCAGGGTACCTTCTGGTTCATGACATGTTCAATCTGGCGGTTCTGTAGCACTATGATTTCACTACCAGGAAATGGCAGATTCGAACGAGCGCTATGCAGGCTTACAACGCTATGTCCTCCGAAGAGCATTCCGGAAAGTACGTGAACCGGTCGGATTACCCTTCATTAGCTGATATCCGGATTATAGGGTATTTTCTCTGTTCGAGCCTGAGCTTCAGCGGGTCTTGCAAATTCTTGCGTGCCTGCCCTCAAGGGGAGTCAAGCTAGACCTTTTAGGCAAGGTTTGCAGACTCGAAGAGAACCATATCCGCTCGTGCATCCGCCCAGCCATCATTAGCGACGTCATCCGTCTTAATAGCGACGAGGTGGTCTTCTCGCACGATCGACACCATCATGCAGTCTTGGCCTCCATCAATGATGTTGACAAAATCGCCTTGTTTACCGGCATTGCGAACATCCTAGGGAACCTGCCAGCTTCGGATCTGCTTGTTTTCGTGCGGGCGGATTTGCTCTATGCGGCTTTCACTACAGACTCTACCTGTGTTCTGAGCGAAATTCTGAGCAAAGCTATCATCCAGGCCGTGCAACGCGCAATCCGTGGACTGGCATCTGATCTCGCACAGCAATATCTTGCGAAACTCCTCACATTCCGGCAAATTGATTCATCAGAACAATGGGAGAACTATCCCGAGACGACACTGCAATTGGTCGGGGTCATATGCGAAGTTGCCATCGCCAAGCGGACAGCTTCATCTAGCATAGAAAATGTGAGCAAGGCTTGTTGCCTGTTCTGTCTCGCTAATCTAACTGGAATATCGCTTAGGTTGAGAGGGCTTGCGAAGTGGCGAACTCTGCGCTGAACAAGATTCAAGTCTTGACCTGGTTGTGTCGACTGAGTCTAGCATGTTCCCGAGCGGGCATAGCTTGTGCCTATGTAGAGAAGGCTTACAGCTTGGCAGGTGTCTCTACGGAGATTCGCCATGAGTTTTGCACGAATCCTTCTATCATAAGCCGCTATGTCAACCGTCCTCGAGTCAAGCCACACAGCGAATCCGACCACATTCACATCGCTCTGAACGTTATCACCACCGTCATGGGACCCACCATATATGCGTGAGTGGTTCAGCACACGTCCTATAGTCACTACTGATCAGTTTACTATCGCTATTAAAGATTTTTGCCCGATTTGGGACGTGAGATTTTCCATACTACAGGTACATTCTTGCTCAGCGATGCCGGCGCCGCTGCACTGAAACATCCCTCGAGTGCCTACATATTTGCTATCATGGGTTTACTCGTCAGTCAATCTTTCTCAACACCTAAATATTGGTCCCCGTTACAGCGGCTGATCTGCGTTGAATTGGTAACCGAGACAGGAGATGGATCGATTGAGCCTGACACTTGCTAGGAGTTGGCTCGAACTATCCGAATCTATCGATGTGGCCGGAACGCCATACCAAGCATCCGCTGATATCGCCAGGATCGTGGTTCAGCTGATCAGAAATACGAGATTGTCGGATCTAGACTATTCTAGTATTCGAGACAATTGTATTGCTAGTAAGTCTTTACCGTATCTCATCAATCGTTTATCGCACTCACCGCTGTCTACACCCTTCCCAGCCAAAAATCCCGATATTCTTACTTACGTAGCTGGGCTAGAGCTCGGGACGCTTACAATGTCCGGTCACTGCATTCCAACAACATATAATCGTGGAAAAACAATACTGGTGGCACTCGGGGACGACCTTCAATCTATCTCCCGGTTAATGGCTACCTCTTTTGTTCAGCTTGCTGCCAACTTGACTCGAACTCGGGGCAACCGCGATCATTTGTCTAGTGAGTTCTGTTCAGCTCTTCCACGAAGATTCCTGCTGACCATCAATGCGGCTTACAGAATTACAAGGGACATATATCACTGAAGCAGATAGAGCTCGGGTATACGATTCTGCTGGTTTTTACGGGATCTGTTTCGCGCTGGCCAACCTGCTGTTAGGTCTCCTGTTCAACGTCGGATCCCAAGACTTGGCGGAACGAGCAGAGCTACTTCGCCACTTCGCAAATGGAGGCAATGGTACCATCCTCCAGCCAATGATGTTAGCGTACATGGCGATATGGACACTCGTGTCGGACGGAAAAACCGAAGGTTCGCTCGTGGACGAGGCTCGTGCGTTTTTCAGCGTGTTCGATCAAAGTGAGTTCCTTCTTACGTACGATTATGTCATGATTAATTTACTAGCTCTGTTCCAGATTCAAACTTCAGGGGGTTGATCGGCCTGTTGGATGCTCTGACAGAGCTGAAAAGCGTCCGGCAACAAAAGACTGATTGGATACATGCGGTCGAACGGGTCGAGACGACTTTGGTACAGTTGGAGACAGCAGAGGCCTATATATATCAAGGTATGTGGTATAAATCCTTGAAAACTTCTGAATACGGCTAAGTGTATCATCATGTGGTCAGGGTTTTTATGCCAGCAAGCGGCAAACACCCTTGAGCGGCTAGGTAGCAGTACTGGTAGACTCGTAAAGGGCTACAGATCGTCTGCTGTTGACGCTTTCCAGCGATGTGGAGCGGTCGGTCTGCTCATCGAGACGAGCAAGTTGGATCCAATCATCAGCGTGAAACCAAGCAAAAAGGCCGGAGACCCGATCTCCTCGATTGAAGACGCTAGCTCCGTCTCGACGATCAAGGACGATTCATCTCAAGGTGATAACATGGGAGCTCTAAGCGAGAAGATCGGCTTCGAGTCGGTGCTGCGCACATCTGTACTTCTGGCAAGTGAGAAGGATGAAGAAGGTTTAATCAAGCGAGTTCTTTCAGTATTGATGCAGGTGAGTGCCCGCATACACCTAGCTTGACGCTAGGCGCTGATGATTCGTCTGTATATCAAAGATGACACGGACTACCTATGCATGTCTGGCTATACAAGATCACGCTCGTCAGACCTTGAGACTCAAAGGGTTCGGTGGTCATGAGCGTATACAAATCTGCGACAAACCCCTCTCAGAAGCAGGTCATCTCTGCCCCGCCTCCTTGCTCTTGCACGTGTCCTTGACTCGAAAGGTATGTGTCCACCAAAATAGAAGATCAGCAGGTCATCTGACCCTGTGTGAGAATTTTTCGACTAGGCTATTAACACGACCAACCTGCTAGAGTCGGCTCATACCAAACTGCTCGAGCGCGAGCCTTTTTTCAGATCGTCGGGGACGCCACGTTCGGTAATTGTCGCGCCTATCTTTGTACAAGGTCGGTTGTCTGGCGCCATCTATCTAGCAAACAAATCGCCGGTACCCTCAGCTAGTACTTCACATGTCGGCCTGTTGGCCACGTTTGCATCGATCATCTTGGAATCTCATCACGCGTATGCTTCAATGGAACTAGCAGTAGAGACACGTACCAATCAGTTAGAGCAGGCCTTGGCTCATCGTCAAACGTTTATCAGTACCATGTCCCATGAGGTAAGATCCTTTTCCCGATTTGAGTCGGGCGTTATCTAGCTGAGCCTGTTACCTCCTCCCTTGCAGCTGCGAACACCGTTATTCGCTGTGGCAGGACTGTGTAGTGTTATGGAGAATTCGGGTGATCTACCACGGGAGCATCGAGATAACCTGGCCATCATCAAGCAATCAGCTGAAGACCTACAACGGATCGTGACAGCAGTTCTAGATTGGTCAAAATTGGATGCTGGATCTATCCAAGCGGAATCGATTGACTTTGGCCTACGTAACATCGTCGAAGCAGCAGCGGCGACCGTCAGCCACATAGCTCAGGCGAAAAACATCGAAATCCTGATCGACAACTCTATAGACACGGATCCGACCCATCTATTCAAAGGTGACCCTCATCGGATTAGGCAGTGCTTGCTCAACCTGTTATCCAATGCCTGCAAGTTCATTCCGCTCAACCATACCGCCAGACCAGTTGTTCGTATCAGATGGTCTCTAGAAGAAAAAGGAGATAGGGTCGACATCACTATCGCCGTTCAGGACGAAGGAATTGGCATTCCAAGGAAAGCCATGTCGAAACTGTTTGGAGCATTCGTCCAAGTCGACAATGGAATCTCGCGTAACTATGGTGGGACGGGATTGGGTAAGCTTCCAGTTCTGCCCTTGACAGATAGAGTCCCTGAATCTGTTTTCTCAGGCCTATCCATCACCCGAGGACTTTGCCGTGCCATGGGAGGTAAGCGAGCTTGTACCCTTCCTCTTGACGTTGGCCGAGTCTGAGATCGCTTCCATAGGCGACTGCTGGGCCGAGTCGGTCGAGGGACAGGGTTCGACATTCTACATGATGGTCTCGACAATTAAAGCCGACGAATATCGAGCTGAATGGTCGCAGCACAACCACATCCGGCAAAGTGCTTTGATCTGTACTTCGAATCAGCCGAGATACCACTCGACGGAACGGAGCTTAAAAGTTTGGAACGTTGAGACGCACATTGCCGAGTCTATACCTGCTGTGGAAGTCATAGATGTGGACTATGATTACATTATCGTTGACGTCGGCAAGATCGATGAGTTGCCAACATTGCTGGATCAAGCGCAGCGATTCATCGATCAAGAAAAGGTCAGTCCTTCTTCTCGATAGATCGAAGTTCATCTAGGAATTAACTATATCTTCGCCAACAGCTCATACTACTGGTTGGGCCCGCAGATGTTGAAGATCTAAAGAAAGACCCAGCATACAACCATGTGGTCATCCTGGGCAAGCCCGCGACGATAACAGCATTGTATCACGCCACCGCAAAGATTGTACCAAAAATGGAAGAGCTTGCCAAACTTCCAACGCTTGCGGCAAAACGCAGCGCTCGCCACCCTCATGTGAATCGCGAAAAGAAATTCAAGAATATGATGGATGCAGGTTACGCTAAGGTAATATCTGTTAGACTGGTCATGCCCAGATGTTTCGAGCTGATCGTAGTGATAATCAGCAATATCCCCTCAACATCTTATACGTCGACGACTCCGTCATCAACGTAAAAGTTGGGAAGAAGGTTCGTCAGCTGCAAGTCAGGATAAGTTCAGACGTTGATCATTGTGGAGACTGCATAGATTCTGGAAAAGTTTGGCTATACTGTGGTGGATACCGCAGAAGATGGGAAGGTGGCAGTCGCGTGTGCAGAAAGCAAGCAATATGATTTGGTCTTTATGGATCTTCAGGTTAGTCACAGCACCAGACGCAGCAATATTCCGTCGACGTTTACCCTACGGCGATTCTGCAGATGCCGACAATGGATGGTTATACAGCCCAGCGACTCATACAGGAGAGCGAAAAGACTGGAAACCCGAGCGTTGTGGCTTTGACAGCTAACGCTGACCAAGTTAGTCGACTATTCTGACCAATATTCTACGCGCCTATTTGCTCATTCATGAACACAGCTTACGAAGCAACGCTGCTTGGATCAAGGATTCGCCTTTTTCCTCTCCAAGCCACTTATCATACAAGATCTAGTAATCACTTTACGCGATGTTTACGCGTCGCGGCAAGATCGCAACTACTAGGTATGATGACGAGGTGACCCGATAGTGCACGCATCAGATTTGTTGTATCTATACAAAAGTTGTACATGGGGAACCGGTTCTAGAACACCAAACACGCATATTCTCCTTCTGACCGGTTTCAGTTCGCGACGCCCTGACAATGGCGCTTGATCTAGCGCGTGCCTCTTTCGCTGTAACTGAATCATATCGAATAGCAAACAACATTCAACAACGGCTCTAAGCCCTAAGCCATACAAGTTATTTGATCGTATTAGGCATATATAGGAGCCGCCCACACCAATTGGGCCATATGATATGACAGCTTTTGATACTCGACATTTCACCGCCATCGACTATCATGAGGTCCTGCTCACTGGTAAATTGCCTCGCAGTCATGCTGTTCATGGCCTCGATTCACCCATCAGCAAGAGCGCAAGTGACAACCTGTAGTGCAGGTTTTATTCCGGTCGGAGATGATTGTGTCGGTTGTACGGCAGGTAGCTTTTCCCAAGTTGGCGACACGTCTTGCACGGAGTGCAGTGCTGGGACATTCTCGGCTGAAAACGCGTGAGTCTGGCTGGATTATGGATGTAATCGCCTGCTCAATCGTCATCGCGTGGGCAGGGACATGTGTAATGATTGTCCTGGAGGAAGCTACAGTCTCGTCGGGTTAGTCGCATGACAGACTCACGTTGGCGAATTTCAGTCGACCGATGGTCTATCTTCCCGCCAGCTTTGGATATTGCACGACCTGTCCAGCTAATACGTATACCGATGCCAATGGGTGAGTGAAGCCCCCGCTAATGACCAGGTACCTCTCGACTTGACTTGCCTGCATTATACTAGAGCCTCGAGCTGTACCAATTGCCCGGGCGGTTACACATCGCCCCCACGCAGCGCGTCTTACGCTGCTTGCCGCCTTCAAGCGACGGGTTCGCTTGGAAGACGCAGCAGGACCCGCTGTCCTTCCGGATTGACTCGATGTGAACTCTCTGAGGGTGTTTCGGAATGGTAAGCGAGCCCGGTGTGATTTGGGACTGGATCCTGAACTGAATTTTGCTGACGATCGGCTGCAGCGTGGACGTTGTACGAGATATCGAGTCTTGTGGCGGATGTTGGTCGATTGGGAACGGTACCGACTGCAGTAGCCTCCTACTCCATGATGACGATGTTGCTCAAGTGGCATGTGTTGACGGTCAGTGTCAAAGTAAGTCAACATGTGGTGGTCGAAGGGACAATGATCTTGACTCACCAATCTCTCGTAGTACAATGTCCTGAAGATTACGCCCGGTTGGTACCGTAGGAACAATATGTATACTTTCGCTGTGACTTGGTTGTGACCACCCACTGCACAACGTATCTGCACGGAGATACACGCATACATACATACGGTAGGCCAGCAGGCTAGATGATTCATAAGTATCACGGTTACAATTGAAGTATCAGGTCAAGATTCCGAGTATAGAAGATTGATATCGTGCCTACACATGTTGGATGTTTATAAAAGGATCATGGCTAACACAGGTGTTTAGGCGCGGAACAAGTTGACTGCCCTGCAAGGGTCCTCGAGTCCTTATCATTACCTAATCTGATATTCGGACAGTCTTGCACAGACGCGCCAGGGGGAAAGAAGGCTGATCGTCCGTACCTAGAGCTTCTCAACATCCTGGCACGAATGTGAAGTCCAGTGAGTCGGTCTAGATCATCTCGACCGGATCACCAACGTCACTCCCAACAAGCCAAACCAATATCCATAGTGCATAAATGTTACGATACAACCCCCACCACCCCGATTCATCTCCTTCACTTTTTCTGCTCAGCGACTTGGTTGATCAATCCTTTCCCTCCGAGCGCGGAGGCGATATTCTTCAAGGCCTGTACTTCCATCTATTATCCCAGGAGAAAAACAAGAATAAAGAATCAGTGCTAGTTCCTGAGCGCGGGATGAGATGGAGAAAGGAGATGGAGGGGGGGATGGGGGGAGGACTGACCTTCTTTTGAGTTCCCCGAGCTTCGGTACCCATATGAGGGAGGAGGGTGATATTGTCCATCTCAACGAGCCGAGGGTCGATGTGGGGTTCGTCGGGGAAGACGTCCAATCCGGCGGAGAAGAGCTGATGACAAGGACGTACGTGATTTGATTAGCCGCGGTCTCGAGGCGTATGAATCGGGACGATCGACGAGCTCACCTTTCCGGATTTAAGAGCACTGATGAGTGCTTCTTGATCTACCACGCCTCCTCTTGCCGTGTTGACCAATACGGAACCATCCTTCATCTGTCCAAACTGTTCTTCCCCGAAAGATCCCTTGGTCTTCTCGTTCAAGGGCAAGTTCAAGCTGACGACGTCGCTCTTCTTGAGAAGTTCTTCCTGGCTCTTGATATAGGTACAGGGGAAATCGGGTTCCTCCTTGAGCGGGTTCCGGTTATGGTAGATCACCTCCATTCCCAAAGCGGTGCTCATCTTTCCAACGACCTTTCCGATCCCACCCATCCCGATGATCCCCAAAACCTTGCCTTGAGGATCATGGGCGGGTTTCAAACCGGCCTTCCATTTCCCCGACCTGGCGTTGAGTTCTGCTCGGTGGTATTGTCTCAAAGAAGAGATGATCAGGTAAAGAGCGGTAGTGGCGGTAGCATCATCCACGGCACCAGGGGTATGGGAGACTTGGATCCCGCGCGAAGAGGATTGAGCGATATCGATCTGATCGTACCCTGCTCCGTTGTGGCAGATATATTTCACAGAGGAGGGAAGTTTGGAGATGAGTTCCGAATCGAATACCCCGATGGAGTTTGCGGAATCGTTGTGTCTGTGGTGGAAAGGACGAGGTATTCAGGTGAGAGAGGTACATAAGCTACAGAGGCAAATGGGCTTACCGGTAAATAGCGTTGATTTCCTTATATTTCCCCTCCAAATCCTTGAAGAACTCTTCCCTGCTCTCGCTGGTGAAAGGCTAACGAAGCGTTCTCTCGTCAACGGAATAGCCTTCGATCGACCGATCAACAGGACTCACGACAACTTCGGCATCGGCCTCTCCTAAGATTTGTTTGGCATCCTCGGTAGCCCAGACGAGGTTCTGCTTGACGTTACCTGACCACGTGGATAGACGTCAGTTTGAGCTGGTTTCAACGGGATCTAGCTGAGGAAGGGGTACGTACCACAGATGAGTACTTTAGAAGGCATGTTTATGAGTGTGTTTGTGTGATGTAGTGAAGACGAATGAGAGCGAGTCAAAGTCAGAAAGTGGTTGAGTGGAAATTGAGAACGACGGTTCTTATAAGAAACGGTCAAACGGGGCATCTACCAGCGTTCGGACCGGAAACGCCGGTGAGTGGTGACCGGGTTTGTCACGTGAAACTGGATAATTCCCCGGTGAATGGGATGACGATCGACTTGTTCTCGTCGCTTGGAAATCAGGTTTCTCAGTTCATCGACAGCGATATCACTCAAACTTTGGGAGAAGATACAAACGACATCCTGTTCTTCCTTAGACCAAGCTATCTACCCCGCCGCCGCTTTCTCTTTCGGTCCATCATGTCGAGCGCCAGAAGACCTCCATTCCCCTCAGGCTGGAATTCAATCGATCTGACACTGGACGACCTGTGTCTCCGAAAGTAAGTCAGATCTGTATTCCGTACGATGCGATGCTTTGGGAAGATATTACGATGTTGATTACGGAATTTCTAGTACGCTCCCGGTTGGCCAGACGTTTATTTGGCACCGACACCCACTCCCGATCGTTCAACGGGAACTGCAAGTACAAGATGAAATCGCTGATCATTTCGATCCTGCTATCGCGCAGTCCGATCCGAAAGATTTCACTTCGATCACAGGGCAAGATGCTGCTTCGAATGCGATCAGTACAATAATCAAATCCGAGCCTGAACCTGAAGACCTCCTTCCCGTATCCCTAAACGAAAAACCGGCGATCAGCTCAATATCAAATACAACCCTGAAACAAGAGAACACAAATGATGTCGAATCAACACCAGAGGATGAAGCGGAAGAAGAACAAGCAACAGAAGAGTATTCCCGTATCATCCCTTCCCCCGACCGAGTATTGTTCCTCCGTCAAACCTCCTCCAAGTTATATTACACCTCTCTTCCCTCCCCACCTCCCGGCATCGATCCTCATCATTCCGAACCCAATTCCACATCCCCGATGAACCTTGAAGAACTGGATCTAAATTACCTGACGAAACATTTCCAACTCCCCCCCTCCCCACTCTCCCCCGCACTGACACTGAAGGAGCAATACGCTCATTGGGCTCGACTGGACCCTTTAGTGTTCGGGAAGAGTTGGGAGAGAGGGTTTACTCCGAGGGGCGTGAGGGTATGTAGGACTGATCCTTGGGAATGTCTGGTTTCGTGAGTCCCCTTTATCTTTACATCGAGAGTTTGATGCAGGGAGAGGAAGGAAGAGATAGGGGTAGAGTGGGGGGTTCGGGGCGGTGATTATGTTGGTTTCTCGGCTCTTGGGCTGATTTGAATTGTATTCTCTGTATCTTTCCTATATCATGAAATGCATCGTGTCGAACTTCCCATGGGCTTGATATTGACGTTTTATCATACCGAACGATCGGGAACATCGACACACAGGTTCATCACTTCCTCTGCGAACAATGTACCCCGGATCACATCTCTCCTACACAAGCTATGCGGACATTACTCCCCTATCCTCATGACCCTTGCGAACCCCGATCTCGCAGTTCACTCTGGCCCGATAACGCATCAGACAGGAGCGGAAGAAGTCCCACTAGACCTCACGGGGTATACGGAATACCGAGCATTCCCACAACCTTCTGTCTTACTGGCGGATCCTGATCTGGAAAAAACCCTGCGTACATTAGGGTTCGGTTATCGAGCTAAATTCATCGCCAGTTCTCTGGAACTGTTGGTCTCGGAACACGGCTCAGAGGCCTTGGGGGAAGGACGTAATGGGACTCATGATAATCGAGGCATAGTCGATTTTCTGCACAGACTGGGGTTACCGGAAGAGGGGCTCGAGGTGGGACAATGGAGGGTCGAGATGATTCGGTTGAAAGGCGTCGGGAGGAAGGTTGCGGATTGTATTGGGTTGTTGAGTTTGAACCAGGTAAGTGATCACGGTGAAACGCGAGTCACGTGATGCTGACTATCCATTTTATTGGGAAACCTCCACCTTTTCTCGCCGTGGCTCTCCAGCCGAACGTTGTCCCGATCGACACTCATCTCCAACAAATCGCAGCCAGACATCCAAGCTTCCCAAACAGGTTGAAGGGGAAATCGACCTCGTCAGAATTAGTCTACACACAGGTTCAGGAGTTCTTGACCGCTCTTTGGGGAGGAAACGACGAGATAGATATCCATCCCGGGAACGGATACGCAGGTTGGGCTCAAGCTGTCATGTTCGCTGCAGACCTCAAGGGAGTCAGTAAAGCGGAGTTGGGGAATGGGAATGGGAAGGATTCACCTAGTGGGAGCGATTCGGGGAGGAAAAGAAAGGCGGAAGATGGCGAGGAAGAGAAACCTAAGAAATCGAGTAAAAGGAGTTCGTTAGGGAAGAACGTAAAGACTGAACCTTCCACGGAATCTGCGAAAGGGACCAAGACCGCTTCTCAACCTTCAAAAGCTCGAGCTCTCAAACTCATCCCCACTCTCGAAGCTGAATTACTGGGATCGACCTACAACCCTAATCCCCTCATTCCCCTCCTCTCCCTCGCCCGACACCCGGACCCAGAAGTGGTCCATAAGTCCATCTGGGCATTATACAGAGTGTTCACTCGATATATCACCGATAATCGTCTCCAAGGAATCGGGCTGTACACTTTCGAAAGAAATACCTCGAAATCATCGTCGACGGACGAAAGCAAGCTGGTCAAAAGATGGATGGAGGAGAGGGTTTACGAATACGCCGATATCCTCGCAGGACTACTGAGGGACGTCGAACCGAGTCTAAGGAAATCAGGATCAAGTTTGATCTTCTCCCTCCTCCCTGCTCTCTCGGAAAACCTGTCAAACTCTATGAACCGACCGTTGATCGCGACTGCCTACCTGACTTATGTCCTCAAGTCGTTGGTACTACCTACCGTCTCCCTCAGAGGATCCACTCCTTCATCCCCTCCTCAATCTTCTTCCTCGAAATCTTTGACTCCAGGAAACAACCCTTCAGGACAATGGAGTACCGTACCCGAGAACCAAATCATGACCAAGGTCAGGGCTTCTACTATGATCACCCTGCCAGGGGATGTAATTCACGATGCTAGCAAGAAATTGGCGGACTACGATGATCTGAGATGGGCGGTCTTCAAGGGATTCTCGTGAGTACACCCAAGGCGTGCCCTGGCCGTCGTATAATCGCTGACGATTTCCACGAACAATAGTACCCTGATCGAATCATACCAAACCGCTTCAGAACCAATCCCAGAAGGATTAACGGGCAACATCCTCTCCCTCATCCTTCCCCTCCATAATCTCCCTCAGAACGCGGAGGATATCAACGAATTCTACCTCCCCCACCTTTCCAAAAAACCTAGCAAAACCTCGTCTTCCTCCAAAAAGACCGCCAAGCCTAGTAAGAACGGTTCCAAACCCAATGCTCAGAGCTGGATGGATTTCTTCGAGTCGTCCGAGGACGAATCTTCAGAGGATGAACAGATCGAGATTGAGGTGGATAAGAAGACGGGGAATAAGAAAAAGAGGATGAAGAAGGTGAAGGTTAAGAAGGACGTGCATAGTTTGGTTTGGAGCGTTCAGAGTCAGAAAAAGGTGTTTACGGATTGTTGGTTGGCTTTGTTGGGTCTTCCGTGAGTTGTGCTCTGGAAAGTATCCACGATAACGGGACTGAGCTGACTGAAGGATCTGCGATCGGATAGGATGACGACGGCAGAGACGAGATCGATCTTGCTCGTACTGCACTCGGTACTCTTCCCCAACTTGATTCGTGGACGGGTCATCAGGATAACGGATTGGTTAGGTGGATTATGTGATGAAGGTGGACCTCTTGCTTTGCTCTCTTTGAACGGGTTGTTCATCTTGATGAGCAACTACAACTTGTGAGTGCAACGGTTACTTCATCCGTTCGTCCACACAGCTGACTGGTGGCTTTTCCCACTGCAGGGAATACCCTCATTTCTACCGAAAACTTTATGGGTTCATGGATAGGGAGGTTTTGCATGTCAAGTACCGAGCGAGGTTCTTCAGGTTGACCGAGACTTTCTTGAGATCACCGTGAGTCTATCCACGTTCGCCTCACGGGGTTCCCACTAACTTAGTTCTTGCCCGATCAGTCTCCTCCCTGCTTCTTTGGTGGCATCTTTTGTCAAGAGATTGGCAAGACTCTCCCTCGCAGCACCACCTTCATCTGCAGTCATGACTATTCCCTTCATCTACAACATGCTCAAACGACACCCATCTTGCATGGGAATGTTACATCGACCTACCGCTATAGTCGCTCCATCCCTTTCGGACGAAGACGAGCTCGACTCTGATCCTTACAACGTGGATGAGCAGGACCCTTTAAAGACTGGAGCGATCGATTCCAGTCTATGGGAGTTGAAGAGTCTTCAGAGGCACTACTTGAGCCATGTCTCGACGATGGGCAAGATCTTCGAAGAGGTGTTCACCAAGCCTGAATTCAACTTGGATGATTTCCTTGACCATACCTATGCTACAGTAAGTCCTAGCCGTGTAGTTGGGTCTTCTTTCGATCTGCCGCTAACTTGACCTTTCTCTCTCCACAGCTTTTCGAGACGGAAGTCAAGCGAAGACTGAAGAACCCGCCAGCACTTGCGTTGGACAAGGTGGCAAACCCTTTCCCTTCCGCTAAGAGTGAAAAGTCGGAAGATGAGAAGCTGGATGTGATCGGGGAACTCTTCACCTTTGGTTGAACGTGTAGCTCTAATCGTCGTCTACAGTATGTATAATCAATGTATGCATCGGCGATTGAACCTACTATCCTCCTCGCCCTCGCTCTTGTCGCCCTCGTCAGCAGTGTCTTTTGCCGCCTCATCTTGTTAGACAAAGCCAGGATACTCCGGATCACATCTGTTGTCGCCTATCTCTGCCTCTGCAGTCTCACTCTCGCTGTTCCTCCCGTTCTTGTTGGAGACAAAGCCAGGGAACTCTGGATCGTATTCTTCCTTGAACGAGAGTTGAATTCGACAAACAAGCCTGAGTGCTAGGAAAGGTTTCTGTTTCTCCCATGCTCAAATTTGTTCTCAAGTTTATTGATCTAACTGTCCACTGTAAACTCCTTATTGTAGAACCTTGGATAGTAGTGTTCTAAGAGACAGATGTCAAATGTCCATCTATATATACTTAGATCCACCAGCTGGACTTTGGTTGCTTCAATCTAGACACCTGATAAGACACTATACCTCCGGATTGCATGGTCAATATGTTGGAAGGAGAGACTCCACAGCAAATAAGTAACGGTCACAAAACATTTGGCCTTGTTTCCATAGAACGACACCAGATGCCTTAGCTGCATAACTTTTTACGTTTGAACTTACGCGTGGATTCTTTGATCCCCAAGTTCTTACTCGTCTATCGGCTAGGATGCGCGCCTCTCATTGATTCGATATTATTTTTGAGATTATCTATTGTGACTATTGCAGGACTCGACCTGCAAGTTCTTCTTGTCTATCGGCTGGATATATCCTCCTCCAGAACTCACTCCGATAGGAAATGTCTTCTTGCTCAACTTTTTTAGGCCGAAGTTCACGATCATCCCCTATCTTTAGCATTCAATCCAAATCATGATAGTGGCTGTGACCAAGAGGCGGAGAGATCACCTGGATGTGAACCTCCTGCTCACTTCAGGTAGTACTTGACCGACACAGTAGACCTTTCCATATTTCCAGACCAGTAATGGCGAGGCACATGCTGGATCAGATTGTACAACTGAACATCACACCCAGTAGGGCTGTCCCTGAAGAAATACCACAGAGCTTACATATGCGCCTCGTCAAGCATCTGGCTGCCTATTTCAGAGAGCCTTGTCAGATGAGCTGTCGTAAGTGAGACACCACCCGCTCTCAAGGTTGACTCACGCCCACTTCTTTCCTTCAAGCCTGGGACGAACATATTGCGACACTTGTTTGTTCGGGTCCCAACAGGCTTATACTCCCTCTTGGGTATCGGTCAGCAGCGAGGAGCTTGATATTGTGATCATGACAATAAGTCGCGGCGGTCGCGCGCCACTCCGTCATTGGACAATCGCTTATCACTCCCAGACATTGCGAGTAGGACTAGATCGGCACTGGTATCGGTATCGCGCTCCTTGATCCTGAACATAATTTAGCTCATCGATCGTTGTTGACGGCTTGCTTAACCCCCTCAGGTTGCATGCTAAGAGTTGAACGAACGAGTCACTTTGCGCAGAAACGACATCATCATGCATCATCGAGTATACAATGCACTAAAAGCGCCTCCAACGAGTTTTTTTTCCAACAGCAGACTACGAGTTACGAGCGCGGACGAGCAATTCCAAGCCGGGGCATTATGAAAACGAGTTTAAGTCTATCGAATGTTATCCTAGAGATTTTTGTGTGGGTTTTTCGTGATTTTCGTTTTTTTATCAGAGCGAGAGCAAGAGAGTAGGAAAGTTTTTTTGTACCAAAGGATCCGGGGGACCGGGCGAGCGAGCGACGAACGGACGACCCCGAACGGAGGATCACCAAGTCCTGGTCTTCAACAACAAATCGCCCCCGCCCATCTCCAACCCCAAACAAGCCTTCAAGAACGCCTCGAGCCCTTGTCTCTGCCTGTTGAGCGAGTTGACGACGTCATCGCCCGGCTTGACGAGCGGAGCTTTGAGCATGTACGAGAGGAGGGAGAGTACGGGGTAGAGCGGTTGGAACGGGATTTGATCCTCGGAAGGCAAGTCGGTCGAGTCCGAGGGGATGGGTCGGTAGGTGATTCGGGACATGAGTTCGGCCAGGATGGTGAGGTCCAAGATCAGGGGGGTAGCCAAGAGCGAGTCCTACGAAAGAAAAACGGGTCCGGTCAACCGGGTGATCCTCGCGCGCGACCGACGGGGGAAAGGCAAGACTCACCTCGCAGATGTTGAAGACGGACAACGTGTTCCTCCCTCCCATCAAGAGTTCCGAATAATACTCATCCATCGCCCTCTTATCGTCCCCCACGGCAGGTGCGTACTTGATGACGACCAGATGATCCGGATGTTCCCCCTTCTTCTCTCCCTTCTTGGCGGGCGCGTAGAGCAGGTGGTTGGCGGCGACCATGTCATCGACGACGGACGATTTGGAGATCTCTTTGGATCGGAATTGACGCTGAGAGGAGAGGTTTTTCCCATCGTTGTTCCCCAGGTGGTTGTAGGATGCGATGCTCAGCGGTTTGATCCCGGCGTTGACGAGGAATTCAGTGACGACGGATTTGAACTTTGTCTGTCCGGCTGTGAGCGGGCGAGCGAGCGTGGGCGGAAGCGAGAGCGAGCGCGTCAGTACCTCACCTCCCTCCAAAACGCCGCCCCACCCCCACGCAAGACTCACACTTGAAATCGTCCCCCGCGATGAAACTGCCATACCTCTCGGCGAGCTCGATACAACCGGGTACGAACGTGTTGGAGGGTGAACCGTTGATGTACGCGTGTCCATCTAGGATGGAGGCTATGGCGAATATCGTGGAGGGTGATACTTCCTCGTGAGAATTTTTCACGGCGGCTGCGAGGGGCGAGGGGCGAAGGGCGAGGGGCGAAGGGCGAGGGGCGAGGGGCGAGAGACGGGAGACGGTCAGGATCCACAGACCCGTACCTCTTTACATCCTCCAGACTCACCCAAAAGATTATCGGCCGTATCGTTGACCCCCTGGATCAACTCCGAGTACCTCTCCGTATTAGCCGTCCAGAGCACGACGACCTTGTCCAACCCCTTGCTCCTCTTGAACTCCCTTATATCCCGTCGAATCCTCTGCACGTGTTCCCACTTGTCCATCCCGGGGATCAGATTGTCCGCCCGGGTCTCCTGGTTGGCGGCGATGAAATCGGGGTAATAGATGGAGGGGAGGGGCGGGTCCATTTCCGATCGCATAAGAGGGGCGATCTGGCGTTGCAAGTCGTAATCCAAAACCTGAGCCCTCTGCATGGCCCGATCGAGGGGCATGGCGTTGATGTCCCATCCGCCCAGTACGAGATCGTCAGGATGGACCATCGGTAGCATGCTAAAGAGCGGGACGTTGACGTCCTTCCCCGTCTCCCCGTCGTGACCCAATCGGACGGTCGAGGCGCGGACGAGGGAACCGATGTAGTTTGGGAGGACGGGTCCTCGTTTGGTGCGCCAGGTGATGGAGTGTCGGTTCGCGAGGAGGGTGGCGGCGACGGTGGTCCCGTTGTTCCCCCCGATCCCTACGAGCATCAGTCTGCGCGGGGGCGACGGAGCGTTAAAGCGTTGGAGTGGGGGGACGAGACCGTCAGAACCTCATCCAGCGAGAACGAGAAAACGACCCGACCCACCCGACTTTAGGTACGTTCAAATCCGTCTTAAATTCATACTTCTCCTCCGTCTTCCTCACCTCCATCCCCCCTTCAGTCCCTGTGAGAGAGAGAAGCGCGCGCAAAAAGGAAAAAATCGCGTATCAGTTTCCCAACTTATTCCCCCTCCCAATCAATTCCCCCTTTTCCCTCCCAACTGTAAGACTCACTGCGGACCACATTCCCGCGATCGACAAACAAACTCCTCACCTCGTTCTTCTCATCGTCGTACCTAGTCCCCTGATCGTTGACCCGGAAAAGACCGCCCGGTGGGGTTCTCGCGGCCGTTGGGTGGACTTGTTGTTCGTCCCCGTTGAGGGGCGCTGGGGCTGGAGCTGGAGAGGGGGAGGGGGAGGGGGGGATGGGAATGGGAGACATCTCTCTCTCGTCGGGTGTTATCCGTTGTGTGTATGTGCGAGGCGAGGCGAGGCGAGGGAAGTGGCGAGTCGCGGGAGTTGTATATGAAATGGACGTGGGCGTGGAATTAACAAGTTATCAAAGGAGGAGCGGCCGAGTGTTTGCTTCCTCGATGAGTCTGAGCGGTCACGGAAGGGTCAAAGGAGGGTCAGCGGGGGGATCTTCTTGCGACCAGGTTCACCGGTACAGAGCACAGGAGCAGGGGAGCAGAGGAGCACGAGCAGGGCATCAGGGGATGATGGGATGATGATTCCCATAAGAACCAGGATCATCCACCGTCCACCGTGCCATCATCGACCACCAACGATCCTCCCGATCCACGCACGCACGGACGGTTCGTCTTCCTTTCCACTCGACCGGGCACCATGGGTTTCGTGCTCCGCGTGTCGACGAGGGTTGACAAAGGAGGCCAACAAAGAGACGAAAGGAGAAAGGCCAACAAAGAATCGAAACGAAAAGCAAGCAAGCAAGCAAAGACAGGACCCCGGCACTCACGTTATGTTTACTAGACAAGGTGTTGGAGAACATATACTAGGGATATATGGCTCGATGAGGGTGTGGTGGTTGTTCACTTGGGGTGGGTTGCGGGGGTTGGGCGAGGTTGGTTGGTGCAAGTGATGAGCGGAGTATATGAGTGTGAGTTGCAGTGGTTGATCGTTGATTGTTGATGTCCACCATGTCCACTTTATATCCCAACCACTCGATCACCCAACCATCACAAACACAAACACGCACGCACAATCCCCCGTTCCCTCGCCCTCGCCCGCACGTTGTCGCACCGGAGCGTTCCCAGCCCAGCGCCATGCCATAGCGGTACGGGAGTGGAATTAGATCCGTCGTTTCTTCCGGGTGGGGCACGGAGGGGGCAGGGGGGAGGGGGCACAGCAGAGATAAGCTGGGGGATGATCCGCGGTACGAAGGAGGCTGGGGGGATGGTCGGTTCATTATCTGCATTATCTGGGATGTGCATCGTTTCAATCTCGACCAGCGATCTGTGACAAATGTGAGACGGTGGAAAGATGGAATCCCTGATCTCGCAATTATACTCGAACCTGACGCTTGTCAATGGAGCAGACCCACTCGCCCGCGCTTCCGTGTCCACTCTGCTCCACTCGATCTCACTGATCGACCATCATCTCGATCGCTTCCATCGTTCTTTCCTTCTCAGCGACAATGGCAGTGACACGTCGAACGACACGTCGAACGAGGGGAGGGAAGAGCTGGAAAGAAAGAGACAGAGCGTTTTGAGATGTATGGCAGATTGGTATGTCCCACCTCGCCGTACCGAATAACCTCATGCGACTGACCCAACAACGTCAGGTGCAAGACGACTCATCCTCAACTGCAAACCACTCACCTCCTCCATTCCCTGCACCCATCCCTCTCACTCCCCTCCACAACAACAACAACAACAACAACGACGACGACGACGACCCCCTTCACCCCCTTCGTATCCCCCCAAACCATATCCTCACCCTCCGAATCCATCCAGTCCCTCGCAAAAGGATTGCCCATGGACGTCTACCTGAACAACGAGGATCCGGATTTCGGGATGAAGGCGTCGCTGGGTCCCGAGGGGGCCGAGGGGGCCGAAAACACTACCGGGGGGACTGGGGAGGTTGGGGGAGATGAGGGGATACGAGAGGGGAGGGGGAAGAGGGAAGGGATCACCCTTGGAGCGGAGAGGGTGGGGTGGGAGATGGATCTGTTCTTCCCCTTTCTCTCTTCCTCTTCCTCCTCTAACCCATTCCCATCTTCCTCCGCCCGCCCTTCCTCCCCCCGCTCCCCCCGCTTCACCCCGCCCCGACCGACCCTAACCAAATCAGAACTAACCTACTTCAACCCCTCCCCCGCTCACTCCCAGCCCGTCCTCTTACCCAAGATCAACGGGGTGATGCGTCGGCTCATGCTCGATTACCTTCGGGCGGTGGGGGATTGCTGGGCCGTTGAGCGGCGAGGCTACGAGGAGGATGAGGGGGAGGGGGCCGATGGGGATGACGAGGACGCTGAGGAAATCGAGCAAGATCCGTACCCCCTAAACGACCCCCACCCCAACCACCCCAACACCCCCAACACCCCCAACACCCCCAACAGCCCCAAATCCCCCCTCCCCCTCCCCCTCGGCTTCGGCTTTGGCCCGGGCCTGACGGCCCTCCCCCCCTCACCCGCACTCAAAGCGGAGAAACACCTCGTCCGGCTCAGATCCAACGTCGTCGTCCTGACACAACTGGACGGCTGGTTGAGGCGGTTGGAAGCGGTCTCTCTCGGATCCACGGGGGCCATAGGGACCACGGGGGGTAACGGAACTACAATCGACCCGAACGCGATCGACCTGGACCCGAACGCGATCGACCTGGAGCCGAACGCCATCGACCCAAACGCAGACCCACCTCACCCGGCCAACCCAAGTCAAACCCAGATCTTGACGGACCTAGTGGGGAGTACGAGACCCGTGGATGTTACGCCCCAGGAAGAACGGGAGTGGGTGGAAGAGGTGCGGTGGGTCGGGAGGTTGGTCCTCGGTTTGCGTTTGGAGCGGGGGGTGTATTAGGGCTTGGGCAGGGGGTTGGGGGGTTGCGTTGGGGAGTGGGAGGGGTGGGGGACGGAGGGGGGAGGAGGGACGATTAGGGATCGGTTAGGACGATCTGTCTGAACCTGAGATTAATACGGGGTGGACGGTATGCCGAAATATCAACGAATGACGGGATTCGGGATAATCGGAGCGAACCTGAAGCGGGGGCGATTCAGGGAAGGAAGAAAACCATCCCCCGCCCTTTACTTCCTCACTTGACCGAGCGTTGTGGTCGTTTCTTACTCCCCTCGCGAGCTCTGCGGGGAGTCCGATCGGATCCCTCGACAGGGGAACCGGATGGATTGAACGTCATGGGATCCTTATGGGATTTTTATGGGACTCGATCCACCTGGTCCTTTCGTTGACTGATTCGGATGACTCGCTCAACGAAAGTTTATGTTGAATCGGTCGGGTGAATGGGAATAACGAACCCTTTTGATGAATGGCGCTTTACACGGTGTTATATAGCTTGATACGTGACCATAGATGACATGTGAGATCGATACGGTTCCCCTTGATACATCATGGTTCTGCAATGAATAAACCACAGGATTAGTTCTTATCATACCGACCTTGGTGATCGTACATGAGTCAGGGTCTCGTGCAAGGATCTCCACTGCCAGATCGATGCCCTCTGTCCTTTTCATCAGTGGCAAGTAGCCTATCCAGGTGTCTAGTTATCCCGATAGACAAGTACAAGATCACACCAGGACGAATCTTTGCCTTCTTTTTGCGAGCTTTTGCCATGTCTTTCATTAGCATGGATCTCGCTTCGATACCGAGCTGTAGAAGAGAGAGAGACACACGAATCCTTGTCATGTAGCATCGAGTGTCAGAACACTTACTTCTTCGGTGCGCTCCCGCCACCTTCCTTGCCCAAACCACTTGCCACCGATGAGCGTCCCCGTTGGATGTATGAAGCTGCGCACGCACTGTTTGGTGCCCCCGTTTCATCGCTCCCTCTGTCAGCCATAGATGATCCCGGAGATCCCAGGGTGGAGATCATCGAGTAACGCGAACATGAGATCACACAGCGGGTCCGAGGATAGCGATTCCATCACCTACAACAATGAAAGTCAGCGAGCAGTCACAATGAATCCCCGAACCGATAACTTACTATTGTGGATATACCAGAGGGCGTTTGCGCCTTCCTGCTTGTTGGAGATCATAGTGTGAGCCGCAAGGGCTTGAGCAGCCATGAGGAAGGTGATGGAAACGAGGGTAAACTTCATGATGTGTTATGGTGGGGTTGTTATGTTAAATATCGTTGACTCGTTCGCAAATCGTCATACCAATCCATCGATCCTATTTCCGTGCGCTATGATACCCAAAGTCCGGTCATGACAAACAAGAGCCAAGTACCCAGGGAAAAACAAGACAGGGTTATGGAGATGAGGGACAGAAATCCACCCGTCATGTTCCGGCTAATCGCGGAGGAGTTTGGAACCACCACACGTCAGGCAACTAGGATTGCAGCCAAATCGCAGGGAACTGCGAACGCCCCCAACCGATGGGGGAGCGCTTATGATCAGTGTTCACAAGAAGTTAGTATTCAGTTGCGACAGATGAAATTCTCAGATTGACTGAAAAACATACACTGCGCCAGGTATTGAAAGACGCATATCGGCAGAAGAGAAACGATGCTGGGAGCACTTTTGGGGTACGGAGTTGGACCTGTTATCGTACAGGATGCCTACAACAGAATTCCTGGCTTGGTGGGAGACAGTAGACCCCCTTAGTCTGAGGTAGCTTTGGGATTGACATCGACTGAAATGAGCGGGTAACTGGGGGTCGGACCATACGTTTGCTTGAGGTATTTAGGAAAGGATACACGCTGGCCAGGGTAGACGATTATCAGAAGAGTCTTCTGTGCTGAGGTAAGAAAGATGAGGGTCTAAAGGTATCGTCTGGTTTGTATCGAACGTTACAGTCCTGGGAAGGTTCGTACGAGAATCGGGCAGGGGAGTATAGACTGATACGGATGAATCGATCTTGGCTCTGCGGGACCTTTGTTCGTGTCCTATAACCGGGATACTAAAACGCGACAGTGATCGTTCGTTCGTTCAGATGACACGTCTACCTCGTGCGTTGGAGCATACCTCCAACGGTCTCACAATCGTATATTCCACGACTCTTCGTTTCCCAGGTATCGGAACGTTCCCACTATATCATTCGCATACCTGCTTGGAAGTCCTTAGAGCGCTTGATGACTGTTCAAGTTGACGGCATAGGTATTGGCCGGTGGTGGCAAAAGTCACGCGCGGCATCTATCTCGTAACAGATCTCACAGCGCTACTCACAACCCATCCAGGACATCGTCCAGTAAGGAGTACATCGCCAAGGACAAAAACATACGAACGAGCAAGGATATATCATAATTGGGGATGCCACTTTCTACTCGGTCGCCCCCCCTCCGCTCAAACCCTACTTATCGTCCTTGTCGCGCTATCTTTTTCGCTCAGATTTCCGAGCCTGCACTTTTAAGCCGCAATGTCATACGATACTCTACTAGCATACACTCAGGCATACTGGTCATGAATCGGGTCATTTTCTCGAATCGTCCACATATTGGGTATGAAGAAAACATCTCGTAAATGGCCTCGGATGAAAGAAGTGATTACGATGGTCGGTCGTTGTATCGCGAAAAGGACGGCGGACTCCCTTATGTATATCGATGGGTTCGGATTCTTCGAGGGGAGGTTGCGAAAGGAAACACCCGGTTTTCATTGTTGACCTACTTTTGAACCTCTCAAACTGACGTCAAATACCACAAAAGGTCTTTCGGATACATTTTCCAGGTAGCTACCAGCTCCCTGAACGTATCCAATCGGCCCACGAAGAGTCATATGCTCGAGCGCGTCGTTAATGGGTAGGGAAGACAGTCAACTAGACCTAAAGCCCGATAGTGCTGTGTTGAAGGACGGCGAGAACGGAAGTTGGATAAATACAAGCTTGAAGAAGCTGCTTCGGGCTAGAGATTATGGTATCACTAAACAAGCACTCTATATTTATAACCAGAAATCATCATATGTTGACAGACTCATGCCAACTTAAAAACCGCCTCTCTGTTCGCAGTCTTTGTCGGCCGATATTCGTCCGCGGTGACGGCCGTCTCGATTTGCAAATCCACCCGGATAGAGGAAACTGCAGGATTAGCGAATTTGGTATAAGAGGAATCTTGGTCCAGATCGACATGTGTGTTCAGTCCATCCCGGAAATCCTCACGACTATGATGGCAGGTTGGGTGAGGTAGGAACGGGCGATACAACCTCGAAGCAACTCAGCAGCAAGCATGTAAAACAGAGAAATTAAGGCCAGCTTCTGCAATGGCCAGATGGCTGCAACATCCGCCATGCTCTGATCGTCTGAAATTCAGCATACCGACCAGATTTGCCCGCACGATATGGGTATAGGCTCACTTGTTTGCCACTGGAGATGAAGATCACGAACGCAGCTGTACTAAGGACAGACGGCGGTAGCATTGTCTTGAAACAGATGGAGGCGTAATCCTTTAGCATTCGTTCGGTACTGTTTGATAATGTATCGTCAAGATGGCATCACTTCAGATCGGAACAACGGGTGTCTTACGATCGAGTGACCCGAGCGGATGATTTTCGTAGAGCAATTACCGTTCCCAAGCAGAACGAAATGTCGACTACCATGTTCACAATGTTCATGCACATGATGACGGGGCCGAGCTGACGGAACCGAAACCGCTTAGTATACCCGGAAATGGCATTCCAAGTCTCGTTCTCCACGAACTTTGGCAAAGAGCTTCATTGTTTTGGCTAATTCGGGGTCGTTCGGGTCTTTTGGGTTCGGAGTGATAAAGGCCACGACGCTGGCACTGAGATCAGGGTTACGTATGAGCAACTGCATGAGAACGGTACAATTTCCTTACTGACCCAGTATTCCCTCCAAGACCTGCTAGCATCAAAATTGCTAACAGAACTTTGATCCAGGCTTTATCGCCCCAGAGCTAGAAAGCGAGCTGGTTAATTGCAATGCTATACTACACGGAAGAACGCCACGACCCACCTTGATCATTCGGTATGCATAGAGAGACTGTACCAGAAGCAAAACAATTCCGTTAAGGATAAACGAAACAGAGAAAAGCCACTGTTCATGTCGTCACAGATTAGAATACCGGCAACTCGCGATACTTTGCAGATTTACATCGTGTTGAATGACGCTATTGATTCTACCAAAGTTGTTCACGCCCTGCTCTACGACGTGACCGATATGCGTAAGCGAAGATAACCTGAGAGACCTAGGTGTGATGAGTATTTCATCAGACAACCACAGAAAGTCGCACTCACGCTGCGACGAAACAAGCGGAAAATACGATAATCCTTTCAGGCCGTGGAGCGACTATCCTGCAATATCGCTGTAACTGCATCCGAGTGATTGCTTGATCAGCTGAGCGGGTCGTCGTGCCCATATTGTCAACTCACTAAACCTATACTGAATCCCCATAGTAATAAATCGAGATATGTCCCAATCAACGGGCCAATTCTGTGAGCAGCGCAAATCAATCTCTGATGACACAGTCACGAGCATCATCGAAGACTTGCAAGTGTCTCTCGATGAGAACCTTCTGGTTTGGGAGCTGTGAAGCCAGATCAGACATCGGTATGACGAGAGATTATGGTATATATTCTTTGACTGCTTGCATCTTACAACGTACGCTTCAAGTAAGCGGTCGAGGAGCGACTAGTCCGTATATATAATAAGCTATCGTTGACAACGTATCGTCTCCTTGCGCCCCGTCCCAAAGGCAACTTTATTGGTAAGTTGATCCTTTGTTTTTGCCAAGGAGGCTTGTTATGTTGTGATCGTCTCCTGATGGAAACTGGTTTCGAACTCTATCGCTGCCACAGTAAGCGCGCGCTGGAGGAGTGATCATGAAACACGAAAAGAAGGTTTTGATGCCGGTTAAAAGCGGGTTATTTTCGGAGGATTTTCATGATCGCTCCAGGGTACTTCCGTATCAGGACGACAAAAAGTCATCCGAGTCTAAAGGAATCACTTGAACCCATTGGACTTGAGATAGCTACGATATCGCTCTCGAATCAGACACTCGAACGCCTTTTCTCGCGATCTAAGTGGACTTACGATACTCCACCAATCCTTTACGCTTTGACTGTACGTTTCTTCCTGCATCGAGTTGGTACTCATCAAGGAAATGATGATACGTAGTACCTTTCCTCTCTAGAAAGGTAGCCGAACATCACGTTCAGCGGACGTTTCTTTCGCGCAGATCAAGAGTGATCGGCTGGGACTTACGATACTCTCTCCGTTCATCGCCAGGTGTTCGATAGGGATTCTATCGGTAGGCGTAACATGACATCACATCCAATCAATCTCGGCGTGAAGATGAACCGAGAAACGTGATAGCTTGACATACGACGATAACATCTGGTATGACTCTCTCGCGGCCATTTCTCTCTCTTCTGTGATATCCTTTCCAGGCAAGACGACCGACTTGAGATCCAACTGGACCACTCCATCTTAGTGAATCAAGTCTCCAGCGAATTGAGGCTGATCAGACTCACCAAAGCGAAATCGAGGGAAGCAGCAGTGATCAATAAATTCGCCCTCTGCGTTCCAAAAGCGACACCCTCTTCCTCGTCCCTCCAACAATCCTCCAGCCCCGCTTGCCAAGCCGCCGGCAAGTTCCTCAACGTATCCCTCACCATAGCCCTAGCGTCTTCCAGCCATACCAACGTCGTCTCCACGTCCGGTGCCTCAGAGGGCGTATACGTAAAGGTCCTATGTCTCGTCAAACATTGGGAGAATGTGCGGAACAATCGTAAAGAGAGAGCGAGACCGGTCATGGTAGACGCGCGGGAGATGGGTTGAGGCAAGTTTCCTGAAGGTGTTATGAACTCGTCGTCCACTTCCAAGGGGAAAGGTGGTACGCCTTCATGATCGGGCATCAAAGAAGGAAGCCCTACAGCCGCTTCCGTCCTATTCGACCCGTTCGGATCAGCTCCTCGTCGTCACCCGGGAAAAACTCCGTACGAGGACTCACTTGTCCGTTTGGTACAAGATCCAAAACACTCTCCTCTGCATTTCCGTCTGCAAGAAATCCCCACCTAGAGCGGAAGTGGATCGATGTAGACCGAGGGAATAGGCCATCCGGATGCCTTCCGCTAATATGATCCCTGCCAATTCCGTCTTGCCCAAAGTCGTACAAGCCGCAACATCCCTGTCACATACGTTCAACGCCGATCAGCCCACGTCGATCAACCCAGCCCACTGCTCTCCCGTACGACCGCGCCAGACTCACGCATAATGAACGACGATCAATTCCAGACTAGGCTCGTTATGGTATTTCACCTGGACGACCCTACTCGCCTGATGACAACGTAATTGTAACCTCTCCAATTCCGGTTGAGTGAAATGAGTGATCATCTTGCTCTTCGGTACCTGCGAGATGACATGAGCGACTGATCCCCTTGGGCGTCTCCTCATCAGCTCGATATTCTTTTCCTCTAAAACATACATACTCTGGGCGAGGGGTGGGGTGAGGAACCGGACTCACTCAGACTGAACAACATTCCTCTGAAAACCTCATCCCCCCTATCCCTCCTATCGACCATATCCTTCGCGAAACTAGGTTTATGAACCAGCGGCATGAGAGCGTGTTGATATTTCAAATAAAGTCGGAGGAAAAAGGCGGCGTTGCTCCATGAAAGCAGATCTTCTAGATCTTGAACGTGTTGAGGTGGGTATCGGGTTGGATGATGTGATTGATGTGATTGTGATTGGGGATGAATGTGTCCATGACCCTGACCCTGACCTTGATTATGTGGAGGTTGAGAAGCGATCCCATACCCTCTCGGGCTCCCCCCGAATCCCCCACTATGTCTCAAATTAAGCAACCCCGATAAAGCCGCATGAGAATGTTCCTCCCCGCTCCCCGTACTAGTACTCAGTACGCTCAAATTAGAGCCCCCTGGTTTAGTCATGGGTGGGGAGATAGGGATGAACCCCGATCCAGTATTCTGCTGTTGTTGCTGTTGCTGTTGAGGTTGTTGAGATGGCCCAGGGGGGGAGAAAGGGTTAAAAGGGTAATCCTCCATCAAGGGGGAATCTATCATCTCCAACTGAATCCCCGTCGGGAGCGCGTAGGCCTGGACATGTTGTTGCCCCTGTCCCTGTCCGTGCCCTTGTCCATGTGAGTGTGAACCGGGCGGATGACCCTGCCCTAAAGGTCCTACAGGTCCAGATCGGATAACAGGAGAATCGTAAGACCGAGTCGAACTGCCCGATAACGCTTCCCTCTCCGAAAGATCCGTATTGGCCGGTATGGTAGGACCACTATTACTATTACTATTACTGTTGTTGTTGTGTGTGTTGGTGTATGTAGGGTTCGTAGCTGATCTCGCCTGCTCCCTGGATCTCCGGAGTTCATTATTCATCCGTCTGTCCGTCCGAAACCCAGCATCAGTCCACACGACATGCCACGACGTGCACCTCGTCGAGTCAAAGAACGGGTAACTCACGTAGTCTTCCTTCCTGCACGTTTGACGACGTAGTTGTAGACGCACGGTTGGTCCAGGTTATAACAACCTTTACATTTCCCACCCCCGTCTATGGTTTCCGGTGGAAGGGGGACGCATTTCACCTGGTCCGCGATCGAGTGAGCGAGTGGGCGAGCGAGTCGGGTGAGTGAGGTGAAGGGATCGGGGAGGAAAGGGTGATAAAACACAAGAGAGAAACAAACGGATCAGCATCGAACGACTTGAAACGAGAATGAGCGTGAGGACGGCTCCAAAAGTCGGTAAGAAGCTCGCTCTTTCGGTTGGAGAGAGGCCGCGGCTAGGAAAAGGAGGGGGAGGGGAGTGAAATACCTTTCTCGTCCTGCACAAGTCACAAGTCCTCGCTCTATCCGTTGACATGTTGGGTGATGAGTGGGGGAGCAGGAGTAGGGCAGTATAGTGTGGGGTGACTAGAATAATGGACGATCGCGATGTCAAAAGGAGATGACCAACAGCTTTCGACGGTGAGGAAGGGCAACTGGGCAACTGGACCAGGCGGTACCTTGGCTGTTATGAATCGGAGTAGTGTCGCCCTATTCCTCGGCGCATTAGCAAGCGGAAGCTGATCTCGCACACAGTTCATTTCGGTGACTGACGAATATTCCAGAACGCATATCATCGTAGGGACGTCGTGTTGATGAATGATATGGCAGATACTCGATGACACTCGGTACCCTAGGTACCAGCCAGTTGTGAATGTCTCCCAGTCCATCATCTAACTTGCTCAGCTTGCTCGAGGTGCGAGTCGATTGAGCCCGAGCTGGTGGTCGCACGAATGACAGGTGGATGGAAGTAGGACAGTTGTACGGTGTTCGGTGTTATCCGGGAAAGTAACGTTACCGCGTACGAACGAACGATCAGAACTTGGGTCGAGCAAAGTAACCTCCTTTCATCGTACAAGGACATTCTTCCTCCTCATCGACCATGGACACGTCATACTCGCCGCTACTGACAAGTGATACGGACCATGATACATCCTCAATCCATCCTCTCCTTCCACCCCACGACCTCATTCCTGCTTCACTCCTCGACACTCTTGATCTCACATTACACCGCAATACAATACATCTAGTCCAGGACGAACAGGATGGAGGTTCGGAACTAGCTAGAGCTTGGGGTGGGAACGGTAAGTCCTTTTCACTGATCCCTGTTCGGAGTTGATGAATTCCAAGGACTGCATCGTTTACGGTTCAATACAGATCTGAGAGACTTGATCTCCAACCCCCAAGTCCTCCTCTCCTCCCTCTCAGCATGTCTAGGCGGGTAAGCTTGATTCCCCTTCCCAGCCTTCCCTGTCTCTCTTCTCCTCTCCCCACCACCTCCTCCTCCTCCTTTCTCCGCCTCGACCACGAGCTAACATCAATGTCGACCCAGTAAAGCTTGATGTTCGGGTTCGATCAAGGTCAAATAGCCATCATCCTCGTGATGCCTCAATTCCTCCATTCTTTCCCCCCCTTCGACCCGTCCTCTAATCCCCGTGCCGAGTTCAACAAAGGGTCAGTCCCAATTCCCTCTCCCCTACTGAACCGATCACGAAATAAAGAATCCTCACACGATCCTCACCACCCTCGAACACAGCCTGATGACCTCCATCCTAGAACTAGGGGCCCTAATCGGTTCCCTCCTCTCCGGTCTCCTCTCCGACCACATCGGTCGCAAAAAAACGCTCGGGGTAGGGATCGCCTGGTTCTTCCTCGGGTCGATCGTTCAGGTGTTCGCAAAGGGGGAAGGGGGGTTGGTCCTGGGTAGAGCGGTTGGCGGGGTAGGGGTGGGGGTTTTGAGCTGTGTGGCTCCGCTCTATGTTTCTGAGGTGAGTTTTGGGCGGTGCCGGGTAAAAGTTGCGGGGTCCGGGTGCGGGGTATGGGGTATGGAGGGAATTAATTGATGGGTATACGAAGAGAGAGCGGGCGGTTGGAACTGATACCTGGCGTTGATTTTGGATGGACAGATCGCTCCGCCTAATATCAGAGGGAGTTTAATGGTCATTGAACAATTCATGATCGTCACTGGAGTAGTCGTCATGTTCTATATCGTACGTCCTCCTCTTCCCCCGCATCCGCTTCGCCCGTATTTCTCATCAAACTGTTCCTCCTTTGCAACTTCCGGACGACCCAGACCTACGCGACTCGTCTGATCCCATCCGAACTTTCGTTCAGACTACCGTTCATGCTCCAAACCATCCCCGCTCTCCTCCTCTTGACACTCCTCGCGATCCTCCCAGAATCACCTCGATGGCTGACCATGCAAAAGGGACGCGAGGGGGAGAGCCTGCAGGTCCTTTCCAAGCTCAGAGGAAGGGGGAGGGAGGATGAGAGGGTACAGGCGGAATGGATAGGGATGGTCGTTGAGGGGATTCATTGCGGTCCCGTCTCCCCTCCCCTTGCTTCTTCTCGTGGGAAAATACAGTCTGGGAGATGGGACCGGGTGCGGACGGAACTGGACGGGTGGAAACGACTTTGGAACGATGGGGTGAGGGAGAGGACGTTGGTTGGCGTAGGGGTCATGTTTTTCCAACAGATGGTCGGGATAAACGCGTTGATATACTATTCCCCGACTTTATTCGAGGTGAGGATTCGGACCTTTGGACCGTCCCAATTGACATCGGGCATTGATTGATAGCTCTTCTTGACCATCCATTAAAGACGCTGGGGTTGGATTATGAACTCAGACTGACCTTGTCGGGGTTGATGAACGTCGTTCAACTCGTAGCCGTCGTCTTCACGTTCACTTGGTTCGAGAAGATGGGTAGGAAGACATGGTTATTCATCGGATCGGGGGGGATGTTTATCGCTCATCTCGTCGTAGCGGGGATCATCGGTCGGTCCCCACTCCATCATCGAAACCCTCCCCCGCTGACCACCCCCGATACGTAATAGCGAAATATTCTTCCGATTGGACATCGCACCAAAAAGAAGCTTGGGTAGGGGTGACGTTCATCTTCCTCTTCATGCTAGCGTACGGGATGTCCTGGGGCCCTATCGCTTGGACTTTACCTTCAGAGGTACATTCCTCTAGTACTCGGGCGAAAGGGACGGCCGCGGCGGTCTGTACAACATGGGCTGGGAATTTCTTGGTCGTCAGTGCATTATAACATTCATGGCTTTTGGTCAGGGCGACGAGCCGAGGCTGATTCGGGGGATTTCGTGTGGTAGGGCCTGATCACTCCTCCTCTGATCGAAAAGACGGGATCGGGGGCTTTTGTGTTGTTCGCCATGTTCGCGGGACTATCGGGGATCTGGGTCTACCTGTTCGTTCCAGAGACGAGGTCCGTTCGTTTCCCCTCGTCGGACCGGTTTGTGAGCTGATAGATGGCGGCGGGACGGTCCATGGAAATAGGGGCAAAAGTTTGGAACAGATGGACGAGGTTTTCAAGAGCGCGACGGGGAGGGAGGATCGGTTGGCGAAAAGGGAGATTGGGAGGAGGTTGATGAAGCTGGATGATGGTGACGAGGGGCATGATAGCGATGTCTAGACGCGCGCGATGTGGCATACTTATCGCATGTCTTCCAATTGGGATGTTCCCTAGCTCGAAGGGGATATCCACCCGCGATGATGGAAGCTTCTGCCATCAGTGACAACTCGTCAGCCAGAAATGACGAACAACCTTTGCCAGAATAACCCTTACAAACCTTATAGAGACTGAGTATGTCGGCGCGTACCAATGATCAACATCTCTGTTCATCCGGCTCCCCAAAGTCTGCTTGGACTTGAAAAGCTACCGATTTAATTACCGCCTGTCATGTCGGATGCTACTAGCTTTTCCCAGCCCTTTGTCGTTTCTTCACGCCTTACTCGACCGCCATCAGTCGCTATTACGAAACAAGGTACGGATCCAGGTCAGCCATTCATGAGCATCGTTAACCCGAACACCTTTGACCTGGGTATCAGTCCCGCATCGACGGGTCCAGACGACTCATCGAAATTCTTTAGCCTCGCGCACAAGGACAAACTAGAATGCCAAGTTCGAGCGATCTACCAGAAGCAGACGTCTTTCCGCTCGGAAATGAATCAGAACGGTCACCTCGCATTTGGGGACCGACTTGACCCAACCCAGCAGTGGCTGATTCTAACAAATCAGGATAGATTGGACAATCATATGGAATACCGACCTCTCCGTTCAGACCCCAAGTGCGCTATGTCCCCTTTCTATCACGCCATACGTAATTTCCCTGTGCGTAAACGGATGCTCCATTTGGAAGAGGGCGACCGTTGTGCCTGTCGTAAGGAAGATGGATCTGACCAGACCTATGAAGTCCTGACAGATTTTTTTCGAATCTGATGATGCAAGTCAAGGTCCAAGATCACGTGTGCAAGGTAAGCTTACCGCATAGTCCGTGTTTCATCGGGGGGAAGTAAACGAGGTCTCATATGGATCGACTTGGAATTTCGCGGGCCGTCTTATCACGAGAGCCATCTGTCGGGAAATATGAACCGGTCAAAAGGGGAAATGGAACCCCTGTTATATCTCGCTGAACGACATGACACGACACGCAAGCCCATACGGACGGATCACATCGATGATAACGCTGTCTGCGACGAGAAACGTCCCCATCTGCTCGGACTTTAATCTGAAAGGCCGTGTACTTTCACTAGCTCAGTGAACGACTGACGTTCCCGCGGACCTGTCTCCATCCCGCGCCATTGCTATAGAGTAGAACACGAGATGAATACGATCTCCCCTCCCGTGCCAGTCAGGAAATATCGAAAAAAGCCTGCCAGAATGGTTCAACGTATACGGTGTAGAGTAGTTCATAATTACAATTATAATCGAAAGAGATCCGTCTGTCAAATTCATGACAAGTAGCACCGCCGGATAATGAACACCCAAAAGAATGAAAAACGTTTGTGCAAGTATACCAGACGCTGGCTGTGGCTTGTCCTGTCTCTTTGCCACCCCTCTGGACATCCGACAGTGCCTGCCACAGGCACGCAAGAGGTCAGGAGTCGTTTCCAAAAAGTCGTGACTTTAACTATAGGGAATCTTCAGAGCAAAGGAGCATCCATTCGCCGCCATCACACTCGACACGTTCAAAGTGAATCACGGTGTCAGCAGATCTCGGCCCCCCTGACCTCCTCTGTGGAGGCGTCATCTTACGTCTCGTGTTCATACGTCGTAACGATCGGGGAGCTTGTGTATACCTACAGTAACGCGACGTAGCGAACGGAACGGCTGCACCCCGCGACCAATCCGTGCAGATACTTCTCGAACTATAGCTCGCTCACGAACCCTGCAAACCCACATGACATGAATCTCATAACGCATAACCCATCAGCTCCCGACCACTCTCGCTCTCAAGTACTCATAGCGACGGCGCCATCACCGCCACTCCCACCCCCCGTCCCCATTCCCACGGCGACCTCGCTATCCTTGTTCCCACCCAGTTCCAACTTTCTCAACAACTCGTCCAGCTCGGAGGATCGGTAGATCTTTGCCAGAGGGGTCCCCGTGGTCGGGTCCAAAGTGAGGGTGGCGAATTCGACTATATGTGGGGGAGGTGATGGGTCAGCCGAGGGGGGATCGATTGAGAAAGTGAGCGCAGGGGAGGGCCGGGCGGGGACTGACGTTTCTCCGAACCCAACTTGGTACTATCCATCGTCTTGCTCATCGTCTTCAGGGCGAGCGCTTTAGCCTCTTCCAAAGTGATCTCATCCTTGTAATCCTGTTTCAACAAAGATTGTGCGCTGCGATCACAGGCCGCCTCGATCAGAAAAGGGTGACGGACGGACGGTGAGCGAGAAGAAAGAAGAGCCGCTCGGGCACGCACTTTGAATTGTTGGCACCGATACAGGTCGCCTTCCAACCGGAATAATTCCCAGAAGGATCGGATTGATACAGCTGGAAACCGTGAATAGGATCGTGTCCTATATAAATCAACGAAACTCCAAACGGTCTCAACCCTAATGATACCCTCGACAAGGAAAAGTTCAGCTCTGTCCGTCCTGAAAAAAGAGATGACGGATAAGGAAAAGCGAACCGACCCACCTCCGTACTGCGTATACCCTTGTTTCAAATCACATAGCCTCTGAGCCATCATCTCGACCGGTATATCCTCATCATAAGTGAACAAATGTCGTTGAGCGGCCGTACGGGCGTAGTTGATGAGGGAGTTGGCGTCGGATGTGATCCCTGCTACTCCGGTGAGGATGTTGCTGCAGGGAAGGAAGGAATGGATCAGGTCGGGTGTGGGAGAAGGCAAAGGGATGGGAGAGAAAGGGATAGAAACAGATCAGCCTCCGTTCAAAAGCAGCAGCCCATCGTTCAAACTTACTTGTTGAGCAAAAAGATCTTCYCCCCMCCCCCACCGCCGGTCCAAGCTTCCGTCCCTTCCCCACCTCCACCGGCACTGGTCAACGATAGGTCCAAGAGTTTTCCCGTTACTTTCTGTGAGGCGGGAGGGGGGCAGGGACGTGTGGCGAGAGAGAGGAGGGAAGAGTGAATCGAAAAGATCAGCCCATCCAATCCGAAAGGACGAAACCCCGACCGGTCCGACTCACCTTCTCAGCGACCATGACGACCCCTTCTTTACTCATGATGGCCAATACCGTCCCTGCCAAAGAGATCGCTTCCATCGCATATTCGACTGAGAACGGCATCAATAAACATGGACACAAAAAAGGAGGGGGGAGAGGTGCGGGTTGTTGTGATCGTTAGTGAAAGGTTCGTCCGCAGGGCGAGGTGGGGGTGGGAACGCACTTTGAAAGACCCGGCCTGGTTTACGGGTAGGAAGATCGGGCGGTTAGTGAGATAGGTTTTGGGAAGTGAGCAAGAACCAGAGGCTGGACTGCGGACTGACCTTCAGGGGAGAAGATGGTCGTTCTTGAATCGTATCGTCTCGACTATAATAATGGGTGTGAATCAGTTTACCGTGCGTTTACCGTGCGAGACCAAGCTCGGCTGAAAGCAGGGGGGGAGAGTGAATTACCATGATGGTTGACTAGATGATGAATTACTTTCGAGTTGTTCTAGGTGTGAAATGGGATGAAGGGAAGTGCAGGTAGGAATCGTGTGATGTGATCGTGAACGTCCAGAGGTTCGTCATCTCTTCACCAAGTCGCAAGTCGAAAGGTCGCATACCAACCAACGCGCGTCCTACCGTATTTTACACGTCATCACGCATCGAACTCAGTGCGTTTCCTCTCTTTGATAAGGACCATCTGACGGCTGACTGAACGCCCTCCATCCGGAAGCCGAAGCGGGATCAAAAGTGTGTGATAGATTACCGATCGAGAGCGAGAGCTGACCGCCGCAGTTGGATGATCGTCGTCGTCGTCGTAGTCGTTGTTGTGCGAGATAAAGGAGGGGTTGGATGTTCAAAGGATGGTAGACATGTCCATTGTACTAGCACAGCTACGCTACGTAACTACCCTCACCCTGTGCCCTGTGGCTGACTAAGCACCTGAGCGAGCGATGCGACTTGAACGACGGCGATAACGATACATCATCAACACTCGACATTGACGCTCGCTACCATCACCACTCTGCCTACCAGGTGACTAGAGTGACTCACCCACCATGCTCCTCCTCCCACTCCTCCTCCTCCTCTCCACAACCGCCCACCCCTTCTCCACCCACCCAGCACCTCGGACCAACCAGACCCGACATCCAATCACGTACGATCCTCCAATAGACTACGGTCCTCACGACGGTGTCACTCCCCAAATAAGATCTCTCCTATGGGAGCACGCCCCCGTCATCTATTTGCATCCGGAAGAAGTCTGGTGGCCCTGTTCAGTCGAATTCATGCTGCAGAGGTTCGAATTGTTGGACGAGAAGAATAAACCCAACATCTCGGTCAGTTCGACGTCGGGGTCGGTCGATCCTTCCCGGAAGATGTCGCTCACACTCGTTTGTCCCCCGCACATTGCTAGCTCCCCCTTCCTCCCCTCTCCCCTTCTTCCCTCGGAACACTCCCGCTACCTCAACCACCCTACTCCAACCTCCCCCACCTCTCCCTCCCCATCCCCCCCTCACCCCACCCCCCGTCCAACCTCGGACTAGGCGCGATGGGCGATAAAGGTGTCTTCAACGCTCAACCTTCGCTGAAGGATTCCAGAGTGGCCTACCTCTACGGACCGGGGGGTCAGACGGAGGCGGGAAGGAGGGCGCGGAATTTACGCGGGAATATGGGTCGTGATGAGGAGGACGGGTCGGGGGAGGAGAAGCGGAGGGGGAGAGGGAGAGGAAAGGTCAGAGCCCCGGTCTATGGGTTTCATGTGCAGCAGGAAGATGGGATCGTCGTACGTCTTTCTCTTCATCTTCCCTTCCCTTCCCCTGCCTTCCCTTCTTGTTCCCTTCTTCTCTCTCCTCTCTTCTCCTCCCACAACCCGCTCATCCCCCCAACTCTACCCACACAGGACCTGATCTACTGGACCTACTACCCCTACAATTTCGGGAAAGAAGTCAAACCGCTGGGGATCCTGGGGAATCGTCAGTCCCCACTTCTTTTTTTGCTTTCGTTTCTCTGTTTGTCAAGGGAAATTGAATGGATTGTGTTTTGGGATTTGTGCTTTGTGTTTTGTGCTTTGTGCTTTGTGGATTACGAATTGTGGATGGCGAATTGTCGATGGGACGATCAGATATAAGCGATTGGGAGGTCAGTCCGGTCATACCTCTCCTCCCCTTCCCCATCGCTCATCACCTTGACTGATTCCTAATCATCGAACTCTCTTGAATTTCACTACGGGGGGGAATAGCATGTGAAAGTCCGGACGAGATATGGGAAACCCATTTCGGCGGATTATAGTAAGTTTCCATCGGTCCCTTTGATGAACCCGTGAACTCGTGAAACTCGAGAACTCGTGGACTGATCGGATGGACGCGGGATTCGAACAGTGGTTCATTCTGATTTATCTACCACGGGGTGAGTCACCCGCCCTCCCAACTCCCAATTGATAAAGACGAGAGGGAGAGACAGAGAGAGCTCACCCCATGTTTACCACTTGGATGGATGGATAGGACGTTACGATGGGGAGACGTTCCGAAGGAAGACGGGAGGTTGGTCGCTTTCTCCGCTTTGGGGAGTCATGGGTTATGGCCTGCCGTGGGGGAACATATGTATATAAACGTGAGTCCGTCCCGTCCGCGTTGCCGTCTGTCGTCGAGACGAACGGACTGAACCTCTTCCCCCCCCCCCCCCCTACTTTCGTCCCCGCACCTCGCGACAGGCATGGAACATCCTCAAACTGGTCGACTCCACGGCTAAAGGCGCACTCTGGGACTCAAGGGATCATCTCATTCCCATCCAATGGCTCAACACGTCCGCACCCGCTTGGCCCTTCAAGAGGAGGCACGATCCTCATTCCCCCCTCGGCTGGTTGAACTTTAGGGGTAGGTGGGGGAATAAGGGGGACGCGCTTTGCTGGTGGGGTTGGGTCAAACCGGTCTGTCAGGTCAGTTTGGGCGGGTCCTGGATTGCGATAGGGGAGGGAAGGCTGATTTGCGGGGGGTTTGGATGGGACTTTTGTTGTAGTTTGGGGATGGACCCTTGTGAGTCGAGTCTGATCGGTGCGACGGGACGGGATGCAGGACATGACTGAGATGGACTTTGCCCTGCAGCGGACCTAATCGTGAATTCCGAGCTCCTCCGCAATGTATCATAGCACCCCTCGCTTCATCCCCTACCACATCCACCTTTAAATTCAAGATCGATCCGGCACCCGTGCGGAGAGCGAACATGCGAGGGATGCGTTACGTCGAGCTCACGCAGACTTGTTCTCGTTGGAGAGAGACCATGGCCGGCAGTCGAGGTTCAGGGAACGACGCGTTGAACGATATGGTCACTCAGGGACAGTTGGCCAGTTTGGCCGCCAGGGAGGACGTCAAGTTGAGGACAAACGTGCCGCTTCATCTGCACGATCATTCTTTCAAGGTCAGTCTCGAGCGCTCTAGCTCATTCCTTCCCGCTGACCCATCCGACCCGTATGACCTTCAGATCACTACAAGATCGTGCCCCGCTCATCACGCCGTCTCCTCCTACACGCTCACCATGTGTAACTCCAAAGGACGTTGTCGATGGCCTTCCATCGCCCGAGACGTCTGTACCTACGTCAACGGCACGGACGCGGGGTATACGAGCGGTCGATCGGTCGAGATGGACGATCCGGACCCATGGACCTTTTTCGATTGGTCCAGATCATAGGATAGGGGCGTTCTCATCGGAACGGACGTTTCTAAACCAGGTGTAGCTTTGAATACGTGGATGGATACCTTACTGTATATATCGGGACTGGGTTGTATTTGACTTTCGGGCTATAGATGCAGAGTATATGTGCATTCGCGAAGGGGTAGACTTTTCACTCGGGCTCGAACGTTGTGAACAGCCTCGCCGATGAAGCCATGACAGGGGCATTTCCATAGCCAGCGGGAAAGTCGTTTGCTATTCGTACCACCCGATGTTGTGCAAGTCGCAGTGTGAGCACCAGCCTTGGAAGGACCTGCGATGGAAGGACTCGCAACTGCAGTGACCGGGCGTCATCCGTCCATAGATACTTCATAACTTCCAGGAGCACCCTCTCTGCCTTTCGCTTAGCAGGACGTGCAAGGCGTATCTCTGCCCTTTGCAACGCATGCGTACATGTCCGTTCCATCTGTCAGATCACAGCGATTCTGCCTTCCGGCAAAGGTCACAACAATTCGTTCCCAAGAGCAAGGTGGCAGTTGGATCGTCCATGGTTCTCAGAGCAGTGTCTAACAACATCGTGCTGGCAGCATAGTATAAATGGATGTCGTGAAACCCGTTGACTTTAGGCGGCACAAACCAATTGTGATTCTTACGGATACGTCCCGTCGGGCTCTTGATGACCTTCCCTGAGGGCTGGAAGATTCGTACCCTCCAAACTAGAAGCTCGATACATTTCAACCGCTTTTGCCTGTCAAACGATATCAATGCAGAGCTCGCTTTGTCTGACTGATCGGAAACAGTATGTTGCAACGAAACCTGGAAGGCTGGCGAGCGCCACCATCGCTTCCACATCACACGATCCTTGTTTTTCGAGGGAGGGTTTAAATTTCGATAGTCTACATGAACCAATTACATCCACGCCCATATTTCCAAACCCCAAAGCGCCCAACGCATAGTCAGACCATCAGATCGCTCTCTATTGTACAGTTGCTCGCTCATTGAGCAGCGATCCCGTTGTTCGTACCAACCCCGACCCTTCCCCCCTCACCCCCTATCTCGCCTTTACCGATCGATTGGAGATATCGCTTGAAGACTTTGCATTGCTGGAATCCCATGTAAAGATCGATCTTCGTGTTCTTCTCCGTCGCCCATGCCTGACAACGTATCAAGGCTTCGGATATAGGTACCCATTCTCTTTTACGTTCTGCCTTTTCTGGCCTATAGACCCGGGAATATCTCGACTGAGTGCCTCATTTCACACTCCTTGATCCTCAAGCACAACGTACCAATCTTCACATAGACTTCCTGCATCTATTTCCAGTTCGAAGACGTGGTAGTCGATTCGACGTTCTCCATCGCCTGACATTGAAGAACCAGTGTATACCTCCGAACCGATTTGAGAAGCGGGGACGTTTTTGGGAGTTCCAGCTATGCGTGAGGTGGACCGGGACGAGCAAGTAGATTGGAATGATACGATAATAGGAGTTGAGCAGGAGGTGGAAGGCGAAGATTACGATCAATACATGCCCAACAGAGAAGCAAAAGAGGACAGACTGACCTTCTTCCCAGGATTCTCTAATAGCTGCTTCGGCACAGGATTCTCCTATTTCCTTCTCATGTCCTCCCTTCGGAACTGTATGTCCATCGAGCAAAGCGGACCGTAGGATAAACAAATGCAAAGCGGAACAATCTAATCAGCTCCCGGCCCTTTCTCGAATCGACGAGCAGAATCAAAGGCGTACATATCCATTTCGTGTCGTGTTTCCTCGAAGTGATCATCAACACTCTCTCACTCGCGACATCAACGGGGATAGCTACGCAGACTGTTCTCTGCTTGAGTCCTGCTCGGGATGAATTGGGGAGGGACATGATTGTCGTGCGGTTTGAGTGGGTGTTGAGAATGAGTAGGTGGTATCAAAATCCAAAAGTTGTATGGCACGGAGGAGTAGTAGGTTCTGAGGGTAGACGATCTCAAAGAAGGATATAGATGGTTGAGATCTACTTGTCGTTCATTATTGTCGTCTTTCGTAGAGTGTCGGTTCCGATCGATGATTCTCACTAAACGTGCGTGTCTGTTCGGCTCGTCAGCCTGACAATAAACGATGGCGGTACGCTGTCCGGATTGAAGGTGATCGAAGAGGATGTGATATCCTGGACTATCAAACACGATTGAGTGAGATGTACATCGTCAATTTCAAGAGGAGGTGCTGAGGTGATTATGCGAATGTGTGGTTGTTTGAATTCTGTCGAACCTTGGCGAACGCTCGGTCGTTGTTCCCGTTTGTTGGGCGCTCACACGACAACCGGCATCACTTTGGGTGCACGGACATCGGTAGTCGAAGCATGTCCGGTAAGCAATATTCGGGGCAAAAACAAGAAAGGGCGACGCATGAATGGAACACATGACCTCATGATGGTCAATAAAATAATGGTATTGACACAAGCCATTTCGGCCGTTTTTTGCAGTTTAAACCCCTGTAGAGCCTTGCTAATGGTTCGGAAACGCTTCCAGAGAAACCACATCAAAAAGGTACCGACAAACATTGCGTCCATCGTTGCACACTTCCCCAATCCCAAGCCTTGACTCAATCTAAATTACTTAGAGACCTAGGGTTGACTAGTATACCCATGGGCTACTTGGATCAGTAATGAGAACACCCATTTTATGCAATCCATGTATCTTATGTGTTTTGACTTGGCGCTTGCACCTCAATTGTCAACCAGACGGACCACTCGAACACCTCCAGCTGTGGAAAGCCTGACCTCTTCTCTTCGACCAATACTCGGAATCGTCCACAATGCAACGATACAAAATCCCATCATCATGGCCAATCCTTCAACGTTCTTTACGAAGCCCAACGTCCCGGGTTTCGCTAGGACTCCGATATAATAGTAACTTGACGAAACCTACAACCTTACTTCTACCCAAAGACAGCCAAGTAGTGTACGAGGGGCCATACTCCAAGACCTTCAAGTACCTCAAGTTCGTATCTTCCCTCGAGATATGTAGCCCAAGGAAGCTGATACCAAGGCGCGATCAGGCTATTCTCCCTCTCATCGCTGGGGTTGTCAACAGCTCTATCCCCCTTCATCTTTATCCTAGAATCATCTCTACCCACCTCAGGCCGGATCTTCCTAGCAGGAGTAGCGATCTCCGTAAGTCGTCTCTTGTACTACCCTAATAAATCGTCATTTCGGCTCTTGACCGGCCTCTATGCATTTGGTTACCATGACGGGAAATAGACGACAACCTTCTCAACCTATCTGATCTCCCTCTTCACGTCCCCTTATGTCACCTCTATTCTCCGTGCGCCTCCAGGCTCCCGCTATCCTTTCGTTCTGGGGACTATGAATATGTTCCTTCAAACTCGACGAACATTTATCAGCGATCAAGGGCTGCTGGCTACTAGCGAAAGGCCATTGACTGTTTGGAAACTGAAGGAAGGAGTGGCTCAAGGTGAGCAGGCCGTTGAGGAGGATATGGAGGCCGTCACTACGGACTCGAGTGGGAAGGTTTTGGGTAGATGGGTGGTCAAGGACGGCTTGCACAGTCAGGAGGGTTCAGTCGTCCGGTAAGTTCAGGCTACGGTGACTTCTGCACGATCATTGCTCGTTGCTTATCGCTTATTTCATTCGATACGCGGCTTGACGATACAGATATTTCAACGTACATCCAGAACTATTGGAATCCAAATTCTCTTCACCACAATGATCGATCCTACATGATGATACCGATTCACAATCGTAGTAGTCTGACGGCTATTCCACTAGCATCCAGCATGAAAACGTTCTTACACGCGAAATCCTTCAGTCCAACCCCTTGTCTCCTCTTCTGAATCTTCAGAAGGATAGTCGTCTGTATGTATCGCTTCCAGTTCCTCCCGCATTGCCAACTCCTCGATGTCCGTGGACACAGATGGCTCTCTTTCTCTTTTCTTGCTTCTCGATGCGGATGATGCAACTGAAGCGGTCTTGCGTTTCTTAGCTGGTGGAGAGGACTCCTTCCCTCCTTTGCTCCCACTTGTAACCGCGTTCTTCGACTTCGGTTGAGCTCTAGGTTTCGCGCTCGTACCAGTACCAGCTGCAGCTGCAGATTTCCTTGTACCCGAACCTGAAAACGTATAATCATAAGTCAATGGCAATTGCCCTGCGTCCACCTGATCCATCGTCAGTCGGGTGAGGCGGGTAGATTGTCTCCCCAGCTTGACGTAGACGTTCACAGCGTAGGCGTTGGCGTGGTAATCTTCTTCGAGATATCCGCGTAGAATCATATCCAGTGCAAGCGTCTCCGTTCGCTATAGAATGCCGCGAGGTCGGGGAGTCAGTAACTGTGGGTTTCGTCTGAGATGCAACTCACATCCTTGTTCAATGCCACCTTCGCTCCACACAACTTCGCAACGTCCAAAAACCCTTTATCATCTACGACCTTCCCCTTTCCCCTCTTCGGTGCGTTCGCAATCGCAAAACTTCCCCCTCCTAATCCCCTTGCCAACTCCGCGAGCGCGCTCAGGGTAATCCGGCCTCCAGAGTGATCTACCTCCTCCATCACTTTGAGAAGCTTCCATACGTCTACGGTGACATCAAGAGTATCACGATCGTTGGATCCGCGCAAGCAGTTATCGCAGTGACCACATGCTTGGGTGGACCCCGTGCCGTTCTCCTCCCAAGCATTCGCAGAAAGAGATGCGCTTGTAGAAAAGTACTATTGGGATGGACAGATGTAAGACAAAATTCCAACAAATCATGTGAGTCGCGGGCTTACTTCTGCGAAGGCGAGTTTGCGGCAGGTGACAACGTCTAGACACGATGCGTTTAACCATTTAGTTTACCTTACCTATGTCTTCACCTAGAATCAAGCTTACCTTGGGCGTATCTAAGCATATCATGAACTATAGTGAAACAGGTAAGTCAGATATACCGAGCCCGAGTCAGGTAGTGAAGATTGATGAACCTTTGCTCTGGCCATCCATCTCTCCTACTGTCAACGATGAAATCCTGAAGAATGCAAACGTTCAGGGCTGTCTGCAAGTAAGGCTACAAGGGAGATCTCACCTAGAGGCGTCTTGTAACCTGTAGTAGAGAATACAGTCTGCATCCTTTCCGTCTCGTCCAGCTCGACCAGTCTCTTGATAATAGCCATCCATAGATTTACTCATCTACACATCCTGGTCAAAAGTCGCCCTTCGGCTAAGACGACATCATAAATTCTTACCGCAGCGTGCAGAACATATCGTGTTTCAGCCTTGTCGATACCCAGCCCGAACGCGGTAGTTGCCGTAACACAGCTGGAGAGCGAAGATGTTCACATTCTCGACTGCTTTCGGGGTATAGACAGCCTGATGACATACTGTATCTTGCCTCGCTTCCAATCTCGATGCACCTGTTCCTTCGCTGCATCACCGATATCTGCGTGATACACACCTGTCTGTCAAGGGACCAATCAGCCCCGAAGGTATTGCAAGGTTCGAATGACTATACCTTGATCGCTCGTCCAGAGGCATCAGACAACCCTTGGGCGACAACCTCAGCGTCTTTTCTGCTTAGACAATACACAATTCCGGAGTCGTTTCTATCGAAACGCGCGCGTCAGGACAGCCAGGTGTGCTGGACTGTAAATCAGACTGACAGGTGGTTCGCAACGATATACTTCGCCATCTCCTCGATAGCTGCTTTAGCGTTTACTGGTTTCGGTAGTACCTTGTAATGTAGATTTTTCCGATAAAGGGGGGAAGAGAACACGCATGTCCCTTTAGCGTTTGCGGCTGTTTCCAGTGATCAGTCGTCGGCGACAGACGCGCGGAAATGAGTAGGAGACTGTTTCGGCTGACCTCGTCCATCTGTAACCGGCGGTAGTCGCAGGATTCTGAGCAGATCAGGGAGAACCTTCTGCGATAACGTTGCTGTCTGTGGGAGTGACGCGTGAATTTCTAAGCTTGTAATCGACTGTGCGGAGACTGACAACCGCAAGTAGTGGCACCTGAGGAAATAACGTCTTGAGAATCGATAGCTTCTTGTAATCGGGCCTTAACAAAGAGTCCTCAGGGTTAGACGCTCGATACACCGTCTGTATACTAAACCTACCTGAAATCATGCCCCATAGCAGAACAGCAGTCTGACAAATAGTCGTTAATCAGATCCGTTGGATCACCATATTGTTTACCTCTACTCACGGGCTTCATCTATAACGATTCTTGCTAATACACATATGTGCGTGATCAGTGACGATCGGCCAATTATTTCGGCTACTGACCTACACAGTCGTCCGCAACTAGCTAGCTTCTGCAGTACCGACACGAAGCGCTTGCTTTTCGCCACTTTTTCTGGCTGCATTCGTTGCTTTACTCAATTGCGCGATCCGGCCGGCATCCGATCTGCACGTACCGTCACATAACATAGCTTCGTCATGTCGTCATTAGCAAACTTGCTTATGGATCGGCGAAACCAATACTCACTTTTATAGCTGGCCTAGCCCTTCCTTTGGGCTCTTCAGTCATCCTCGCAAAAGCTTCATTCTGTTGTTCCTTCGTAGTAGTACCAGTTAACATGACGCATTCTACCTTCTTTTCTCTCAGATGCATGACCTGGTCCGCAATAAGGGATATAAGCGGGGAGATGACAACGGTGGTTCCAGGTGACAGAAGAGCCGGGAGTTGATAGCAGAGTGATTTCCCTCCTCCTGTTGGCATTACACCTGGATCAAGGAACTATGAGCTTGGATTGCTCAATCCAGTAGACTTCCTGCTTACATAGAATGCTAGTAAAGAACCAGATCGTCAGTTCGGAACACATCGATTGCCCTACAACATGGAAGACTTACTCTCTTCCATCCATATTTGCGTTGCATACTCCCTCTTGACATAGTCTATCATTAGCGGTAAGCTTCAGTATGGTATCAGCATAAGCCAATCGACCTGCAGCTCACCGGAACGCATCAATCCCCCATATCTCTCTCATTATCCGTCTCAACTGGCCACTCCATTCAAAAGATTCTTCTGAGTTTAGATAATCAATGCCTTTCGTTTTGGTAGGCCCAAGCTTCTGATCAGAGGAAAGACTTCGGTTTGAGTTGCTGCCCTCGGCTTTTTCAGACGCTGCATATTTATTTGCGAGGCCTTTACGTTCCGCTGCTAAGGTTGCTCGTAATGTACGAAGGTTGGCAATCTGTTCGTCGATCGATGCTATCTATAAAATATGAGATGAATAAGATGACGATGTAGTACAAAAGACAGCAATAGTATTACCTCTTCATCTAGCCTGATAAGGTCCTCTCCTAACTCAGCTGCAATACGGTCAGATCCCATCCCGACGAAGGACGTCGCACCGTGAGCTTTCTCCATCGGGTTCCCGTCAAGGACCTCAAAATCGTCTTCGTCCGAGGGCCAGTAGTCTGGCATGTTGAAAGACGCCTCTATATATCATTACGATTGTGCAATCGGTTAATAGTAGTCAATGCCAGTCGTTGAAGAGTGGAAGGCTACTCCCAAGCTGCCTCCACCTTTACCTTGGGAGAAACCTTTGTTTACTTTGTGCTCCGGCCCAATTGTACCGATCAACAACACAACCTTCGGAGAACGATATCTGCTGTTCCCAAGGACTCCAAACCTGGAGATTAGTGACAACCCTGTCTTGTTTGCGCAACATGGATTCACTTATCGACCATGAACGAATCACTCTATCCAAAAAAGCATCTCAAATTACCCCGGACACTCTCAGACGGTTGGAAGGCGATTGGCGTGATCGACGACGCATTCGAATGGAAGACAGTATGCGTAGGAGAACTCGATCCACAATATCTCCCACAGTCGAAACAACTTCGAACGAGAGCAATCCGAGCTCAGGAGCATTAGATGAGGCGGAACCGCCGGCTGAGCAGCTCGAAAGGAAGGCCGACTTTCCGCTAGAAACCCACTCAGCTCATCGGATTCGCTTCACTGCGGCGGGGAAGATATCCTTAAAGAAGCATTGTCCTTCTCCTCTACCCCCTCAAAGCCCAAAGAAGTCTTCTTCGAGGACCTCGTCTCAGTCTGCTTCTCGAGTCGCACTGCCACCGTCCGACGAAGCCGATTTATCGCATCAAAGGCATCTTGCTAAGTCCGAAGAGAAGCAAAACAAAGTGACACATCCGGTCCAACCTTTCAACCTCAGCCAGCTACCTATAGGAACATACAACGTCTCAACGGGATACACACTCTCTATATATCACACACCTCATACATCGCTTCCAAGGGTTTCCAGCAGTCCGAGAGCATATGGAATCTCGCTTGTCTCGCGTAGTATCCGGATCCATTCAACTAGCGAAGGATCCTCTTGTAAAGTGGTCATGAAGAATTCTACAAGCGGTACCTGGGAGAAGAACCTCGTGGATGTAGAGAGTCAAAATAGATGGAGTGAGAGGGATCAGAAAGCATGGGGTGTGATGGAGAACGCTATCGAGAAAATAAAGTCCAGGACCGATAAGGTAAGCATATCCCTACATCAAGTTGAAAAACCATCGTTGATCTACCTTACATCATCTCAGGCGGTTCACAATCTTCCGAATGGGAAACTACATATCACATTCTCAGACCCACCAGATATCATTTTCTATTCAACCGATGAGTCCTGCATGACAACGGGTGAAAAATGGTCTGTTCCAGCGGATGCGGACCTTAGCATCGCTACTTGCCAAGCCATTCAAACCCCAGCAATTCGCACGAGAGTGTCTTTGACGCCTAGGAAAAAAGCGTGTACGATCTGGTGTTCTAAGCGAACCAAGGGGGGCCGCAATCTCTCTGCTGACACAGGGGAGAACCGTGCTAGCGAGCAGTATCTATCGAAGAGAACGATATCGCTAAGCACCAGTCATGAGCTGGCTAGCCTTGTCAACAGGCTCCGTGAGAATTACGCAGCTGGAGGATCGGCGGACTGGAATAAAGTCGAGATCGATGCATTAGATCGATTCCTAAAGACCTCGTCTCTGTGGACTGCTACCAACAAAGGTGCTATATAACTACATTGTCTTGACGAGAGGATCTACTTTATTTCTTGCCTTCTAAGAGCATCTTCCGGAAATCATCCTGTCCCTTCATCGCATTATCAGTCTTTGTCGCGCCGTCCGCGACATCCATAGCGGGCTTGGTGCTTGTTTTTGGAGTGGGCGCGACTAGGTTTACCATCTTCTTCCTTCCTGCAGCTCGAGGTGGTCGAGGTTTAAACATCTGTGGTTGTGAGGTGGTAGGCAGCGCAGTAGAGGTTTCGGTCATTTCTATCTCAGGGGTCGAAGCTGCCTCAACAGGGGCTGATGCGACGGCTGGTGAACCTTTCGTCGAGGCTGCTACTTTAGGCGCCGACGTGGCTTTTGTTGCAGCGGCTGGTACTGAAGCATTTGCTGCGGCGATGCGTAGAGTGTTACCCCCATAGACAATCGCTTCGGCACGAAGGAGCAGAGTTCCAACGTCCTGATAAATAGATGATTTGAGCTTCATGTAGAATGGTAAAGGTTAAGGCAAACTTACAGCGGGTGAGGATAGCTCGACTAGCGCTTCGGCTTTATCGTTGAACACCTCTAGCTTCTTGACTGTTGTGATCTTCTCTAATGCTTGCTGTAGCAGCCCCTCTTGCGTTTTCTCCGGCAGACCAAGTATCCTAACGCTGCGAGCCGATAATGCAGCCTTGTCACTGGAGCTGATCTCAGTCTTCCTGCTCACATGCCGTAGTTTAGTGAGAGTTCTCATGTTTTCTTGGAAACGGCTCACGTGTTATTCTTCTTGGTTGAATCAGCCTGCGACACTTTCATCTTTCTCTTCTTGAGCTCAGTTCCATCCATGACCAATGCAGAGCGAACAGACAACTAGATAGAAAAGAAATCAGATCGAGGTAAATCAATGTGTGGTCATCGTGGACCTACCTCCTCAGCGAATTCGATGAAAGCGAACCCCTTACAGTGTCCTTCATCGTCGGTAGCAATATTGATACGCTTGATCTCACCAAACTGGCCGAAGTAGGCTCGGTCAGATACAAATCGGGATTGATAGTAAGTGCGACGTACCGGATCAAACAGCCTGTTCAAGTCTTTGGCAGCAGCAAATCTGGACAGTCCGGTGATATAGATTTCTCGTGCATCGGCATTGGCATCGCTTCTCTGCTTCTTGCGTTCAGGATCCGATATCAATGCCGTCAACGGCATATCCGGTTCTAGTTCCCGACCATTTAGTTCGGTAGCAGAATGCGCAGAAGACTATTTCAAATTTGGTCAGTAAATTTGGTCGGTAAAGGAGTTTCCGCCGTATAGAGGTACTCACGGTTGTCAAGAATTGAACGTAGCAGAATCGGCGACTGTCTTTGTACTTCTTGCTTGGCCATCTCGTCTCCAAGATCTCTCCATACTATCAGATAGACAAATCAGATGCGTCAAATATCACTGGGTACCGCTACCGCGACTCACTGGTGCGAAAAGTTCCCTAAGTTTCTCGTCATCCATCGTTTCCGGGAAGTTGGTTACGAAAAGCGTTGTCTGTCCAGCTTGGTAGACATTGATTTGAGCCTCTCCGATCGTCTTCTTGTCCTTAGTAAGAGCTGCTGGTACAGTATCCTGTTTCAACGTATTTAGTGCTGTTTCTGATCATTGGAGAGAAGGCTCATAACTAACCCGGCTCATGAACTCAACGGCCGCGACTGCCGAATCCCCCTTCACTGTGATCGTCACTTCGCGAACTTCGCCACACTGCTCGAAATTACGAAGTTCAGTATGTTAGTATCAGGACAAGACGCTCGAGTAACTCACATCCTTAAAGCGATCCTTGATCATATCTTCGGTCACATCAGCCGTAAGGCCTGATACTAAGACCGTAGAGAACTCTCGATCCCTATGAACGTATGTATAAATTAGCAAACTAGCAGCTCCTTCATATGACAGCATAACTGACCGTTGCGATGTGGCGACAGCTGGTTCTTCCGTTTCCACCTTGGATCGCTTCTCCACTTGACCCTCTATCGGTTCCTCGGCCTTCCGTTTGCGAGTGGAGTCTGGTTCAATCATCTCTGCATCAATAGCTGGGATCTCGGTCGCAGCGAGCGGTTCCTGAGCATAGTATTGCGCAGGGGCAGCTGCCGCAGCCGCTGCAGTCTGTATCAAACTTGGTAAACAACGGAGTCGAATGTCGCCGTAACTCGAACTTACCTCTTGTTGCCGCTTCTTGTTCAACGCGTCCGTCAGAGTAGCGACTTTCGCCTTGGCCGCAGAAACATTATCGACAGATCCATATCTCTCCTCGAAAGTGATCCAGACGGCCCAGATGGCTTCGGGCCAATCCAGTCCTTGCCTGTTCGATGCGATCTTCAGAACCGATCGTGCTTTTGGGTATTCGTTGTGACGTCTGGGAAGCACCACGTAGATGATCAGTTTCAGGCTGATGCGCAGGCTAAGAGGACAACTGACATGAGGAACTCTGCATATCCAGTCCAAGCGAGATAACTCTTCCCATGTGATTTACTAACCCCCTCCCAGACCTTCATGGCCTGTTCGATCTTTCCCTTCCTTTCGAGCTATATAGGTTCAGTCCGATCAGATCAGTGATACATCCTTTTAGAGATGTCGGGGACGACATCACTTACCCAACTGATGAGGTACGAGTCTAATTTGAAAGTAGGGTCGCCCTTAGGGAAGAACATCTTAACCCTATCAATACTCTCTCTCAGAGTCGTCTCCACCGCATCCATGCTCTCCATCTCAACATCTATATTTTTACTCGAACATCAGTAATCGAGTTGTCCCACCTCATACCTTATACACAGCTCACCTTCAGGTTCATCTTCGATATCCCCCAAAGCTCTCCTGATATACCCGCCCCAAGCCATTTCAAGCGTAACGAGCTCATCTACAGACCCTCCTTTTTCCGTAGTGAGTTGTCCCGTACCCAAAGCGCGCATGTAGGTTTCTGTAACGACATCAGAATCTTTCCCGTTCCCTTCCTGCAACCAGAAATTGAGTCCATGAAGCGCATGTCAATAACAACATAAACGATGATGGACCAGTTTGACTGACCTGCGCTCGGAGCAAAGTAGCCCATAACTCTCCACTAGAAGGACAACACCTAACACCTCTCTCTAGAACCTTGGCTGTGTCCGCTTTCGAAATTCCATTCGTATTAGCCTATTCCCGAACGTGTCAGCTTTCTTTCCTATCATTGCGCCTTCATTACAATCAACCTACCATGAACCCCCAATACCCCACCCACACTCCCGCCTCCAATGCCTTCCCCCCCTCGCCCCAAGTGCTTAACAGGGTCAACATCCGTTCGTAAACCCCAATAACGCATCTCGGCTCCAACTTGGGTGCATCCCCTTCCCTTCCCTTTCCCTTCGCGTTCTTGGCAGGCTCCGGTACGTTCGTCTCCCATTCCAACCAAGCGGCTAGGAAAGCGAGTTTCTGTTGTCTCAACTCTGGGCTATCCCCCTGCGCACACAAATCCGTCCAAGAACTTTCCAACCCTTCCCTAGCTTGGTACTTAGCCATGGATTTGGACATGACGTTACTCCCCTTGATCATATTAGCCTCATAGTCCAGCTCGAAATGGGTCGTATTGAATGTCGAATAGATCTGGGAGGTTTCCTCCAGATGAACTCCAGGTACGGCCAAGCGACCTAAGAATCGGCCGTGCATTGACCGAAGAGCTGCAAGTCGTTCTTCGCCGTCGGGTTTGAGTAGGGCTTGGGATTGTTCCCATTGAATATACTTTGACCAGATATCGTTCGTACTGGAGAGGGAAACTTCGCTGACCGTTACAGCGAGTCGGAAAAGCCGACGAACTTCTGGTTCGGGGAGTAACGGCTCTTTCTGCTCTGACACGGTTTCTGATGATGGTTGTTCGGCTGCGGAAGAAGGGACGGGAGATAGGAGTAAGAGTATTGAACAGATCTGGCGGGGGATTTCTTCATCTATTGTACCGAGATATATGAGGGGCGACATCAGCGCAGGGTCTTCGTCATGAGATCAAGGAACCGCTTACAGTAGTAATCCGAAAGAGCTAGTTCCAAGAATTGTACAATGATTGAAAGACGCTCAGGCTGGAGATCAGGTAATTGAACCTCTTGCTCTATCCGGTCCAAGAGTTCGATCCAAACATCTATCAAGCAAGTCGTCCCATCAGTTGAATAACCCTGCTTTCGCTGAAGCTACCTGACCTACCTGATCCACAGCCTACAGCTCTAACCAGCATTTCCAGTGCATTTCCCACTTGGTCTTCCATTCCTGCCTTCTTAGCTAGAGACAGGTGCTGCTTAAGAAGAGCGATGTCGCCGGGTTGAGCTTCCAGGAGGGGTATGAGCTCAAGGAGTTGAGTGAGAGATTGTTCTTGCTCCAACATATCGCTCTGGGAGATCTCAATTGGGACGGGATCAGACATACTTGTGTCCATGGTGATATCCTCGATTGTTCAAGACGAGTGAGGATGAGTTGTATGTAAAGGGGAACCCTGTCCGTTCTACCATATCTGAGCAGGTTACTCATAACCCAACCTGACATTTACGTCTGAAGCTACGGGGCTGACAACTAAACCTGCACGCGCTAAATCGAAAAGGTGCGAAAACTCGTTCCACGACTGACAGCGCGATCGATTTCCTCGATCTTGGTTCTCTTTTCTTTTCTTTCTTATAACAACCCAACCTTCCTCTTTCCTCTTCTTCACCTCCTCCCCCCCTTTCTACTTCACAAAACAAAAAACATCTATACAAAAATGGTACATCACACTCCTCTACTCTCATCACAACGAGGACCACGTTCTGATTACATGCTCCATTTCACAGTCTGCTACTTACAAGGTCGCTGATATCTCCCTCGCCGCTTTCGGGTAAGCGTTTCTTCCCTATACCTGTCCTGACGTCCAGCCTAGCTCACTCTTCATCTCATTCGAACCTGCAGACGAAAGGAAATCGAGATTGCCGAGCATGAGATGCCCGGTTTGCTCTTCATCCGTGAGAAGGTCAGTATTCTGTCACACACGTTTCTTACGTGAGCATCGTTTTCTGACCTAAAGACCATATCCTATACAGTACGGACCTAGCCAGCCCTTGAAGGGAGCCAGGATCGCTGGTTGTTTGCACATGACCATCCAGACGTATGTCGTCTTCCGTTCACCCTCTGTTCTCCTCATAATGCTAACAGTGGACCGCACACAGCGCCGTCCTCATCGAGACCCTTACCAACCTCGGAGCCCAGGTCACCTGGTCTTCCTGTAACATCTTCTCCACTCAGGACCACGCCGCCGCCGCTATCGCCGCTACCGGTGTCCCCGTCTTCGCCTGGAAGGGTGAGACCGAGGAGGAGTACACCTGGTGTATCGAGCAACAGTTGACTGCCGTGAGTACTCTGCAAGGAAACGCGCAGGAGAGCAAAGCACTGATCGCAATCAATCCTCGTACAGTTCCCCAACGGTCAGGCTCCCAACATGCTCTTGGACGACGGTGGTGACCTTACCTCCCTCGTTCACGAGAAGCACCCCGAGATGCTCGACGAGATCAAGGGAGTTTCCGAGGAGACCACCACCGGTGTTCACCACCTCTACAAGGCTTTCCGTGACGGAAAGCTGAAGATCCCCGCCATCAACGTCAACGACTCTGTCACCAAGTCTAAATTCGACAACTACTACGGATGCAGGGAGTCTTTGGTCGATGGAATCAAGAGGGCTACCGACGTTATGTTGGCCGGAAAGGTCGCCGTTGTTGCCGGATTCGGAGATGTTGGTAAGGGTTGTGCCGAGTCCTTGAGGTCTTACGGATCTCGAGTCATCGTCACCGAGATCGACCCCATCAACGCTCTCCAGGCTGCTATGGCCGGATACGAGGTTTCCACCATGGAGGAGGCCGCCCCCAAGGGTAACATCTTCGTCACCACCACTGGATGTCGTGACATCATCACCGGAGACCACTTCTCCGTCATGCCCGAGGACGCCATCGTTTGTAACATTGGTCACTTCGACATGTGAGTACCGCGTGGTCGTGCTTGAAGACAGATTTGACCCTACGCCTGGTTGCCCTTTAGTGAGATTGACGTCGCTTGGTTGAAGTCCGCCGCCGCTTCCGTTTCCAACATCAAGCCCCAGGTCGACCGTTACACCATGCCCTCCGGCCGACACATCATCCTCTTGGCTGAGGGTCGATTGGTCAACTTGGGATGTGCCACTGGACACCCCTCGTTCGTCATGTCGTGTTCTTTCGCCAACCAGACCTTGGCCCAGATCGAGCTCTGGACCAAGTCCGAGGCTTACCCCATCGGAGTACACATCTTGCCCAAGGCTTTGGACGAGGAGGTCGCCCGTGCCCACTTGGCTCAGCTTAGTGAGTCGAACTTTGCGTGCACCGTGTCGGAGAGTATCCCACTTATCATTGTCTTTCCCTACCACAGACATCAAGCTTACCAAGCTTTCCGAGGTTCAGGCTTCTTACTTGGGTCTCCCCGAGAACGGTCCTTACAAGCCCGACCACTACCGATACTAAGGGATTCGCCCTTGGATCGAACGTGTTGCTCGCTTGGTTGTCCCGCTTGACGCTTCCACTGCGTCAGGAATAGGGATGAGTAAAGACTGAAGAAAACGAAAAAAAAAACGAAAATTAGACTACCCTTAACGACCTTCCCGTTGTTGTCAATACCCCTTGCTCCTTCATACTCCTACCCCTTCTACCTCATACTACTTCTTTGTGCTGTCTGATTTTGGGTCTCCTTTGTCACGACTCTATGTTCATCCATGGAATATTTATGAAAATTTCGCATTGCTCGAGTCTGGCTGTCTTGGAGACGAGATGATCGGTGGTCGGGGTGATGAGCTGTGCGAGAGATGAAATTAGTTGCCGGTGACGCGTGACGAAGCAGCTCGAACGTTACCGCTGCGAAATCATGAAAGGGGTTCGTGACAGGTAGAAGCGTTTAGTATACAAGTTCAACAGCCATTACAGCTTGAAGACACTACAGCCTGGAGCAGGCTGAGTCTTATAGTATATCGCCTACAGCATGGCGCTGTCAAGACCACTAATCCCCTCTGATCAAGCTCTCGGGCTTCGTCGATCAGAAAAGGATTCCATCACACCTCACCACCGACCTCTTTCTGAAGCAGACGCTCGTTTGAAACAAGCTCCCTTAGGAACAGGCGCAGGCTATCCTGGGTATACCACTGCAAGGAAATCTACGGCATGGTACGGTACCCCGAGGGAGATGTATGGGGAACCTGTGATGACGCGGAATGAGAAGATTATGATTGTTGGATTGGTACTGGTCGCTGCTGCTGTTAGGTTGTGGCATATCTGGTCACCGACGAGTGTGGTGTGAGTAATAACCGGGACTGCGCGTTCTAGTGTTGTTTCTCCTGAGCTGACGAAGAGCACCAGGTTCGATGAGGTTCATTTCGGAGGATTCGCTTCGAAATACATTCGACAAGTGTTCTTCATGGATGTACACCCTCCCCTGGCTAAGCTCTTGATCACCCTAGCCGCCAAGGTTGGTGGATTCGATGGTAACTTTGACTTCAAGGATATCGGAAAGTGAGTAACGAGTGGACGAGTCGGCGTGTGTTTGTTTCGCTGATATATCGATTGGCAAAGGGAGTACTTGGGAGAAGATGTCAACGTTCCTTACATCACGATGAGAATGCTGCCAGGTATCCTCGGAGTCGCTCTCGTCCCCATTGGATATCTCACATTACGTTCTCTCGGAACTAGGCGGACTACAGCTATGCTAGGAGGAGCCTTGATCACTTTCGAGAACGGACTTGTCACGCAATCCCGTCTGATCCTGCTCGACTCTCCCTTGGTCTTCTTTACCGCCTTAACTGCCTTGTTCTGGGTCAAGTTCTCCAACGAGGACTACGCCGGAACACCCTTTGCAAAAAAGTGGTGGACTTACCTCATCCTGACAGGTTTATCCCTTGGAGCAGTCGTTTCCTGCAAATGGGTGGGACTGTTCACTATCGCTACTGTAGGACTCTGTGTCCTCCGTCAGCTCTGGCTACTGTTGGGCAACCTTAAAGTCACCCCCAGAATGTGGATGAGACATTTTGCTGCCAGAGCTTTATGCTTGATTGTGGTACCTTCGATCTTCTATATGATGATGTTCCAGATCCACTTCATGATCCTGAACCGCAGCGGAGATGGGGATGGGTTCATGAGCTCAGAATTCCAGCATACATTGATCGGACATGGAATGGACAACACCTTCGCAGGTAAATTTGGCGCGATGCCGCTGGGGATCATAGCTGATTCATGATTTGCAGACGTTTCTTTGGGTTCTACCGTCTCGATCAGGCACGTGAACACTCAGGGTGGATATCTGCATTCTCACGCACACGCCTATCCTGGAGGAAGCAGTCGTACGTATACAGAATAGCCCGACGTGTTCGTCACTGATATCGGTGTAAACCAAAGAGCAACAAATCACCTTGTACCCGCATCGCGATGCCAACAACGATTGGCGGATCGTCAATGCTTCATCTCAATCCGGCCCAGCTATCATTACTTATAACGATTTGCCTCTGGTTCATATCGATAACGGCATGAAGATTCGATTGGAGCACATCACGACCGAGAAGCGTCTTCATTCGCATGATGTACGACCGCCCGTTAGCGAGGTGGACTTCCAGAATGAAGTATCCGGTTACGGTTTCCCTGGGTAGGTCAACGGACTTTGAGATCGAAATGGAGATGCTGAGAGTGGTGCATTAAAAAGGTTCGCAGGCGATGCCAATGACGATTTCATTGTCGAAATTTCGCCACATACACGTGGAGGTAAGGATAAGAGCAAGGCTAGGAAGCGGCTGCGAACCCTGCGCAGTCATTTCAGGCTTAGGCACGTCATGACTGGATGCTATCTGTTCTCGCACAAGGTCAAGCTACCCGAGTGGGGATTTGAGCAGCAAGAGGTGAGGCCGCTATCGTCGATAGTCATAGGACGCCAATTCTAAGCCGGTGTTATCTCGCTAGGTTACTTGCAACAAGAATCCTACATGGGAGAACTCGCTTTGGTATATCGAGACGAACACCCATGATCTACGTTAGTAATACGAACTAGCTCCAAGGATCAAAAATACTGACAGTAAGCTTGGTCCGATAGTTGGACCTGGAGACGAGACTGTCAACTATCAGAGACCCAGTTTCATGGCCAAATTCTTGGAGTTACAGGCTGTCATGTGGCAGACGAACGCTGGTTTGACTGAGAGGCACGCGTACGATTCGCGACCGAACCACTGGCCTTGGCTGAGACGCGGGATCGTAAGCAAATGCCGTTGACTATCAGAGCCTAAGGGGGAGTTAACTGTATCATTTATTAACTATTTCGGTAGAACTTCTGGGTCAAGGATCACAAGCAGATCTATCTCATTGGAAACCCTGTGATCTGGTGGAACAGTACCCTGGCTATTGTCGCATACCTTGCTGTGCGTGGGTTGATCGTCCTACGTAGCAAACGTGGTTATAAAGATTTCCGTATACGTGAGTACGATCTCGAAGATGGAGCGTTTCAGGCCTGACGTTCTCCTATCTATCAGCTTTAATCAACTCTTATGATGAAGTCTGCGGATTCTTGGCTTTGGCCTGGGCCCTTCACTATCTACCTTTCTTCCTGATGCAGCGTCAACTCTTCTTGCACCACTATTTTCCGGCACTGTATTTCGCCATTCTCTGCCTGTGCGCGACCTTCGATTTCGCTACGCGCAACTTGAAGCCATCAAGGAGGATGCAGGCCGTCGGGATCATCCTTCTTTTGGTAATTTACGCTTTCCGACATTTCAGTCCTTTGAGTTATGGAACTCCTTGGACTAAGCAGCAATGCGAATCAAGCAAGTATCTGAAGACTTGGGACTTTTCATGGTAAGTGACGGTTTCACTGGCAGCGAAATTCGGGTACGAAGCTAACCATTACGGCGTATAGCAATGAGTTCCTCGATGCCAAGGCAGATTACATAGCCAAACCCTCTTTCAGCGAAGTATTCCCTGAACCGGCTCAATCGACAGCTATGGTCAGTTTCCTCAAACGCCACATTGCTAGAAAAGAAACTAAAGTACCTCTGAACAGGCTGGTGTGCCTGAACCGGTTCCAAATGTCTTTGAGGAGTTAAAGGACAAGGAAGCACCAGAGGAAGCTACCTCTGGCATACAATTAAACCCTCCCCGGATCGATAAGATGCTGAAGGCTTCTTCCCCCGAAGATCCTGGCCGACCAGGTTCTGAAGCAGAGAAGGGACAGGATACTAGAGCCCCTGTAGGCAAAGATGCGGGTGCGGCTGAGAATACCGGTACTGGAGCTGCGGATGGATGGCAAGGGGGTGCGGAGGACGAGCCAGGTGTTCAACCGACAACCGAAGTGGACCAGGACCAAATTGCTCCGGCCGAACCCACTTTGATGGAGCTGGATTCCGAGAGGGAAGATCTGGTCAACCGGGCATTAGCTGCGGATGGATCGGAGTCGCTTGAGATGTGGCGATAGGCTCCTTATGGTAGATCGAATATATATATTGCATGTCTGACTGTCGGGAATCCTTTCTAACTTCATGATCACCGATTTAAGCGGAATGATGGCATTTCGTCCCAAGCCGTTCACTGATTCAATTGGCAAGTGAAGGCCATGAAACTGTGAAACAAGAGTGACCGGGATCTGCGCGTTGTTTAAATTGTCTATGTCACGTGATATTACCAAACTTCCAAAAGTTGGGACTTCGCCGAGATTATCTAGATTGGTGCTGAACACTGCAACTCGTATACATTCCTGCTTAGATCGTGTTTTTATCCCCAACACATACAAAAATGGCATATCCAGGTTCCGCTAACAACAAAAAGCGCCCTGCTGCAGGATCATCCGGTCCTCAAGGCAAAAAACCTCGAACGGGCGGTGCTCCTCCGAGCAAAGGCGGGAACAAGAGCAACAATAATGCTGGTAGCAAAGATAAGCCTTTCAAGAAGATTGTAACAAGAGAGCCCAAGAAACCCGAAGCCGAGTCGAAGAGGAAATTGCCTATCACCGGAAGCGTGAAGCAAGATTCTGAAGAGGAAGATGATGATGTTGATATGATCGACGGCGATGAGGACGAGTTTGAGGAAGACGCGGTAGATATAGAAGTTGAGGGCGAGCCGACGGGAGAGTCAAAACTTGACGGAGAGCAGGCTAAGCGATTGTCAAAAGGTGAGCTCAATCGTATGCAATTCGCACGATCGCTTCTGATCTAACTGCTCGGATTTGCCGAATCAGCCGAGAAGGAGGCCCTCCACGCTCAACAACCACACAGAACAACCCTTCTTCCCTCTCATCCTCTTCTTAAAGATACCCTTCTGCCTATGTGGGAAGACGCTCGAAGGGCAGACCTCAGTAAAGAAGAGCGAAATAAGAAGATCAAGGCGTTGTATCAGGCTGTCAAGGGTCGAGTAAGGGAGGTCGGGCGTGGACACAAGGGAGGAAGAGTTTTGCAGACCGTAAGTCATGCAGTATTTCATATTGTTTGGAGTCTTAATTTTTCAATGATTTTCGTTGAGGACAGATTGTCAAGCATGGTGGAAAGGAAGAGCGAACGGGAATTGCAGTCGAGCTCGATGGACTCTACAAGCAAATGTTGGAGAGCAAATACTCCAAGGTTGGTTTATCGGTTTCTCTGTCAACTTACTCATATTGCTGACGATTCGTTCCGCGGCGTAATCAGTTTCTAATGGCTAAGTTGATCCGTCACTGCCCTTCGATCCGATTGTCCATGATTTCCCAGCTTTCCCCCCACATCCCCAACCTCCTCGGACACTCTCATGCTGTAACCCCTCTAGCCGATTTCTACGAATTACACGCCTCATCGAAGGAGAAGAAATTGATGGTCCGATCGTTCTACCCGAAGGAAGTACACCTGTTTGACGGGTTAGGGATCGGAGGAACTAGCCCGGAGGGCAAGGAAGAGATCAAGAAGAATGTCGAGAAGGGAATCGAGGTCAAGGGATTGGTCGAAACTCTGAGGACTATGGGGGAGGGAGCTGTAAGGACAAGGGTATTGGAGCAGATCCAGGAGAAGATCAGTACAGTGTAAGTGCTTTCTATAACGTATCCTGTAATGAAGCTCGGCTGATTTGTGCCTCTGCAGATTCAACTCCACGCAAAAGGAAGCTTTGGCTCAGGCCATGTTCCACCGTCTTGTGCTCGAATACCTGCAAGCAATCTATGCGTTCTTGACTCCTGAGGAGGCAGACAAGAAGATGCACGAACTCTTAGATAGCTCTATCGAATCGCTTGCAGATATCGTCCACACTAAGGACGGTTCTGCGGTTGCTAGGGAGCTGCTTGCACGAGGAGTTGCCAAGGACAGGAAGAATATCTTGAGGGTGTTGAAGCCCCATTTGGAGAAACTTTGTCAAGATGCTGAGGCCCAGATGGTCCTATTCACTGCATTTGACGTAGTCGATGACACCAAGATGATGGCAAAGGCAATTTTGGCTGTGAGTATATCCCCACTATATTTAGCGATATCTTCTAAAGATTTTTTGACAGGATATCGGAGCTATGGCTCCTGCTCTGGCGGTACATAAGACTGGTCGTAAAGTTTTGCACTACCTTGTCACTCCCCGTTCAACTCGACACTTCATCCCCTCTGTTATCAAAGATCTTGAGGCTACCGATGTTGCCGCTGCCACCACAAGTAAGAAGAACAAGGATACTAGGCGGAAAGAGTTGCGAGTGGCTATCAGCCCAGATCTGCTCAAGATGGTTGCCGAGCAGGGCGAAGAGCTCATGAGGGAAGCGGGAGCGAGTTTGTTAGTCACCGATATCATGCTCGAAACTGAGGGTGGTAAGTCCTAGATCAAAAATTTAATGTTTGTCCCGTTGCCTGATTCGAACTTTACGATAGACAAAACCGCCGCTATCGAGGCGCTACTCAAACCTATCGGACAGACATATCCTAACCCTGCATCCGCTGATCCTGTCGAGGACTTTAGCACCGCCCCTATTCTGGATATTTCGTACGCAGACCGAGCTTACAAAACCTTCCTTGCTGGAGGAAGGTTCAAGGCTGCCACACAGGGCGCTGAGAGTCAAGATGTAGAGTTTAAGTCTCAATTCGGTCGTCAATTCTGGGACGCGTTGACCAGCGAGGAAGCTGGAGGAGAACAGAATGCCGTGAACCTTGCCCTTGGAAACGCGCCATTCGTCGTGGTTGAGCTTGTGGACAATTTAAGGAACGACGACAAATATGGAAAGGAGGTCAAACGGGTACTTGGCCGCTCTGACGTAATCGTGCAAGTGGAGAAGAGTTGGCGAAAAGGTGCAAACCTACTGCACGAGAAGTTGGTTTCCCTGTAAACGACCTTACTTGTATATGACTATGTAATATGTAGGGTGAATGGTTCACGATGTTTCACTGTTCAGTCTCAATGATATGCTGTATGCTGTTCTGTGCATTATGAGTCGCTACAATCGCCCTTCCAGCATTAAGAGGTCATATACATCTCTACGTAAACGTTTCTGTCATGGGCGTGTCATGATGGTATGCCTTCTACAAATTGTAAGTCGTTCATTAATAAGTAAACCTGTGTGCGATCAGTGATGTTTCTTCAAGTCATCGACCACCACCTCCAAGACTGGACCGCATGCGTTCCTTGCGATCAGCTGCTCTGCGAGTTGATCTCCAGAAAATTCGGATAGCAGGCCTGACCAGGTCAAGGTTGGTCTCTGCAAACACTCTGAACAATGGGTTAGCTTTTTGCTCGAAGTGCTAGTGCGAAAGACTCGCTTACTTTTCGAAGTTGGCAAAGAAGTCAGTCTTGTCTGCCGTCGGCGCTACGTGTCCAGGCAAGCCTTGCACAGCCGATAGAGTCCACCCGCGTGCTTCTCCTGGACATAGTTTCACCAATTCCTTGACGATATCGATGATCACATCTTGAGTCTCTTCGATGTATTCCTGTACCATTCCATTGATGGCAATCGTTACTATCCGTTCTCCATAAGTCTTGGCAGCGCCTGTGATCGTAGCGACATAAGCTGATCCTGGCTGGGTACCTGCATCAAAGAACTCCATGATGGCTTCGAGAGCATTCATTACGGCACCAGAGGACGGCAGGGTGAGAGATACCAGACACAAGTCGAATATGGTGGGAAGGGATGGGCTGGACAGAACGATAGATGGAACCCTCTTGACGTAAGTCCGTACCATGTGTAAATAATCGTCCAGGACTGTGGTACGAGAAACGGATATCAGCTGCTGCGGATCTGAACCTGATATCAATACTCTACATACCATCAGGGATTTGTGTCGCTCCTTGTTGGGTCTCCGAGCTCTTGACAAGGCTAGTCAACTGTTCCAATGCTGAAGTGAGTGCCCCCTCGAACGCCGCCGATTCTTCTGCAGCCAAGGTGGCCCTTCCTTTACCACCCAACGAGGAAGCTACGCGGTCGACCAACCAGATGTAGCTGGAGTGGCCTGAGCTCTCAAAGCAGGCGACAGACCTAGCTAGGATACGAGGAACTAGCGGCCTAATAAGAACTTCCGGGAAGAACGATAAACCTCGGCGAATCACCCTTGTAGCCTTATCAGCGACTCCATAAGATGAACTGTACTTGGCAAGTAGTTCCTCGATTACTCCGTAAACTGCATTTGGCGTAGCAACACACGTTGCAGGCAAGGTAGTAAGGCCTTTAACGTTGACGATATAAGCTTCCAACTGGTCAAGAGCACCTGTGTGATAGCATTATCAGCGCTGATAGAGACTTGATTTCCTGGCATCATGACTCACCAACAACAGGATCCAGTTCTTCACTTGTTGAGAGTGTTGGACCGGTACAAGCCTGTTGAATTTGCTCCAATAACGGCTGAGTGAATCGCTGTAGAGCTTCGGCCGCTTCTGCTTCACCCATTGATCCGATGACGTATCCGATAGCCTCGGCCACGTCCAATTTCTCTTCGAGCGTCAGTTTGAGCCCTGCAGTCGTCACGAAGCTGTGAAGCTGCCCAAGATAAGGTACGAGGTGTTCCTGGCAGTCTTGACACATGAACTTCATCGCCAAAGCCGCAGCGAGGGACACATCATTCTCGGTCACATTGAAACCTTCTGAGATATAGTTGAGTTGGAAAGGAAGATATTGAGGATGAGCAGCGATCCAATGGGTGTATCGAGAAATGACAAGGATTGCAGCGTATTGAATTCTCGTCTGCCGCGGGAGTGTCGGCAACATGTCCATGATCAGCGGAAGGACTGATTCATCCATCGCATCGACCTGAGCACCCATTGCACGTATCGAAAAGAGAGGAGCCTCGATCTCTTGCCAAGATGCCGCGGTCCCCTTCTGCAATGCTGCCATCACGGAGTCATAAGCCCTCTTCATGCAAACGTTGGATCCTAGCACTGAGCAGCAGTCTTTGAGCGTATCTCCCATTCGATGACGGAATTGTCTAAAATCATCACGTTGTGCCGCTGTCTGACTCGACTCGTCTTGTGGGAACCGCAAGTGGACAGTCATTGCCTCTTGCAGCTTCGCGTACACCTCCATGTATGGCACGTAAATTGATGACTTTGCCTCCGGTGACTGTTTTTGCAAAGCTTCGGCAAGTCTCCACCAGAAATCGAAAGTAATCGGTACGATGTCCAGATCGTGATAGGATGCACACTCCCCGATGACCTGAACCAACGGGGTAAATGTATCAGGATGCTGTAATATGAGTTGTTGGTATGTTTCTCCTGCTTCCGTGAAAATCCGACAGTATCCTCGAACACTGTCATCATCTTCCGCCTCGAAAGCACTGAGGAACGCTTGCCGTAATCCTATTACCCTTGGAACGATGAGCTGGACCGAGTCGACATGTTCCTCGACTTCCTGCGTCTCGTGTATCAAGTCACAGATCACATCCACAGCCTGATCGAACAGCTCAATCTTGCCTAATGCCTCAAAGGCAAACACGAACAAAGGGGATTTTGTGATCAAAGTAGCGTCTAACTCGCCTGCCTGGAGCCAGCTCCGCAACGTTTCAAAGACAAGACCTTGGAGCCGAGGCGTCACTCCTGATCAAGGTAACCGTCAAATCAGGAAGGCGTGATGATGACAGTCATACCGGTCAACTCACCTGGAGCATTTATGTACATGGCAAGCAATGCCAATATCCTCTCATTCTGACTTGACAGCAACTCGTACGATCGTTCTGAGGCTTCGGAGCTCTGTTTTGACACTACTGCTCAGTATATAGGCAGGTTTTGCTTTCGAGAAGGCAAAACTTACGCTGATCGGTATTCTCCCGTTCGATGCCTCCTCCACTAAGCTTTTCAGGAACTCCAGCAGCATCTCGACACATTCCGCCCTTGTCCCGAAGTTGTCCACCATGCTCGGCACTACATCTTTCCACTCGGGCATCTGGAAAGCCAAGTCCGCTAAGGCAAGGCATAGTTGAGTAACGATCGTTCGGGATCCTGCTGGGGCGGTTGGAGAGGCATAAATGGTAAGGGATTGCAAGAAGGAGTCTCGGAGAGATGGAAGAGAAGATTTCGGTAATTGTTTGAGGTCATACACAACCTAAAAGTAAAAGCCATTCGGGCCGATTGTCAGGCGTCATTCTGGCTATGGAATATCCGTATGCAGCGAAAGGGCTTGCGCTCACCTTTGACCGTAAAGTTTGGGCTGCCATCATCCTCGCCTCTTGAGGTACCTCTGTAGAAGTAAGAAGCCCGTGGCATGTTTGCCATGCTTCTTCCTGCAGGTCGAGAGATTCATGTTTAAGTCGAGACAACGAGAAGGGAGATTACGATTCAAGAATATGAAGTATATGGCATGAATTCCCTATTCAGAGAGCGAAATCATACAGACGTACTTACCGTATGCTGAAATTCTGATAACCACTCGTTTGCTTTTCGTTTATCCTCTTTATCTGGGTTATGAAACAATGCATTTACGGCTAAAAGTGCCATTTGCGTGGGGTCTTGCGTAGCAGCCATGTTGTAGGATCTGAGCTAATTGAGCTTCTCTTATGGAGGATTTCTTATTCGATCCGATTTAATAGATATGATGTAATCCCTTCGCTAACCCTATCCCGTGCAGCTAGGCTTCGTGTCGAAGTAGGTATGTTTGACTATTGTGGTGGGCTAGCTTTTATGTCGTATTGCTCCGCAAGTCCAGCCAAAACAGAGATTCTAACGCGAAGCGGTGCTTGAGGTTGATACTGCAGAATGTTTCTTGACAGTACGAATGTGATGGTCAGATAGAATGACCCTGATAGAATTTACAGATGAGGGTATGAGCCCTTATTGTAATCATGGCTTCACAACATTACGTCTCGATATACCAGTCAAGCTAAGCGGAAGGCGCCGCACCAATTAGAAGCGCGAGCGGGTGTTTCAGGTCTCGACCTCTTGACGACCTTGCAAAATGAACTCAGGCTTGGGGCTTTCTGGACAATACCATAACATAAAACCATTATTGCCTTTGTACACATCTCAGCTAATATAGCAACAAACTTCGAAATAAACAAGCCTAAGGCTATACACGATTCTTCATGCCCAAGGAGCTCAGTTCTTGTGACCGAGCGTCCTGACGTCCTCCTGGTGCTCGATATCGGTGTTGTACTTCTCCATATCGACTTCAGAGGAAGCGTCCCCGAGCTTGTTGTGGTGTCCAGCAGGACCAGTCTCGAAAGCCTCCTGGATAGCCCTCATTCGGTCGTCCTTGGTGACGGATCCGAAGACAATGTCCATCTGCTCGAGAGAGAGCTGTGTCAAGGGATATCAGGGTCAGTGATCGCATCAGGAACGCCTCAGTAAGATATTGTGCATACCTTAATAGTCTCGGGGATCCAAAGAGAGAAACAAAGGTTGACCATGTTCATAGCACCGAAGAAGAAGAAGATACCTCCCTTGTTAAGCTTGATGACCATGAGAGGCTAAAAGATCGCGGAGCTATAATCAGATCTCGAGCGAGTCTCTGTTGTCACGCTTTCACTCACAGTAGCCCTGGTAATGGCAAAGTTGTTCAACCATTGAGAAGCGTTGGCACACGCGATACCGTAAGAACGACTCCTGGTGTCGAACAGCTCAGAGATGTAGACCCAAACGAGACCTCCCCAACTGAAACAGTAAGGAATGACGAAGAGGTAGATGAGGACGGCCATTCCGATAGAAGCTCCAGAGACCGGACCAGCTTCGTCTGCAGCACGCTTGACAGGGGGGTGGGTGTTGAAAACGGCACCGATCAAGAAGAGGAACGTTCCCATTCCCAAAGCACTACGATAAGGCAGATGATGTCAGCGATACTCAACTTTATCGCTCCTTGCACAGACGTACCCGAATACAAAGTACTTTTTCCTTCCAGCCCTCTCGACTCCGAAGACCATGAACAAGATAGTAGCGACGATCTTGACGAGACCGTAGACACCAGAGGCGAGAAGACTTCCGGTAGTTCCGGTGATACCGATCGAAGAGAAAATGTCCGGTGCGTAGTAGTTGATGCTATAGGAGTAACGCGGTGATTCAGTGTCTGACTTCGCGATGGAACCGGCCAAACAACTCACGAGTTCTGACCGGACCACTGTTGACAGATGAACATGGTAATAGCGATAAAGAATCTGATTGGCTTTCCCTTGACAGTGAGCTCCTTGTACCAAGATACTCCGGCAGTAGCTTCCTTCTCAGCATCAACGGCGGCGACAATTTCAGCGTATTCTCCTTGAACTCGGTAGTCATCTTCGGGCCTTAGTCGAACCCAAGCGAGATTTTTGAGTCCTTCTGCGTTACGGCCCCTGGAGGCCAACCAACGAGGGGATTCCTTGATGAAGGGTAAAATGAAGAACATGATCCCGACTGGGACCAGTTGCATAGCTACGGGAATTCTCCAAGAGTTGGTCTGGGAAGGCATGAAAGAACAGGCGTAGTTGATCCAGTAAGACAGGGCTGGAGAGGGTTTGTGGCGAATCAGTATCTGCTTCTATGGGACGAACGAATGATCAAAGAGACTAACCGACACCGATGACGACACAGACTTGGAAAAGACCGGTAAGGTTACCACGAATGGCAGCGGGAGCCAACTCGGCGACATAGGTAGGACAGACAGTGGATTCGATACCGACTCCGACACCGGCAAAGAAACGTCCAGCGTATTGCCACTGGAGTTTCATACCAGCGGTTTGCATGATACCTCCCATAGCGAAGATGGTACATCCGATCAAGAGGGATCTCTTTCGTCCAATAGCGTTACTGAGAGGGGCGGCTCCTAGGGCTCCGAAGAAAGACTGAAGGGAAAATGAGTTATTAGGACGCTAGACTTGTCAAGCGAAGAAGACTTTCGACACTTACTCCTCCCTGAAGAATGGAAACGATGTTGGCCTTGAGATCAGCGAGCTCGGTACTACCCTTGGGGTAGGTGATTTTCATGTCGTGCAAGAACGCGGGCTGTGCAACCACTCCTCCTCCAAGTCCAGTGTCCTACAAGTGTGGAGTAAGGAAATCAGTTTCATCATCCTCGGTTTGATGTCGCGCGTAGCACTCACGTATCCGAACAGGACGATACTGTGAACGAGGTAGCGCAAGGTAGGCCGAACGGGATCAGCTAATTGTTTCACTTGTTCATCACCAGCGAACGTGCCAAGACTAACCCCATATAAGCTGCCAAAGCGAGCAGATAAGCACGGTAGTTCTGCTTGTAACCTCCAGCGTTATCTCTGCCTCCCTTTACGTTGATGTGCTCTTCGCCGTTGTCATTGGCATCGTGGTGGTTAGCCACTCGGGCAGTCAACGAATCCTGGTACTCCTTGACCTCCCAGGCGTCCTTCTCCGCCTGATTTCGCGCGAAACCGAGTCGCACCATCTTGTTGTCTTCTGTTGGTTAAGTCTTGCGGTGTGGTTGGGGAAAGAAAGTGCGCGTTGTAGGCCGTTGAGTGTCGGTTGGTGGCGAGCCTTTGATATCTGGGAATACGAAACCAGTGCTCGATCAACTATCCCACACTTGGGCTGTCGAACTTATATATACATCAGATCAGCACCATTATTGTTAGCTATCTACCCCACGGTGTCCCGGATCTGGCCGGGCCGTCTGCGATGTAACAACACGGGGGGGAAAGTCCCTGCCAAGAGATTGGTAACGCGTGAATAGGAGGACCAAGCGTCAGCTGTAGCACCTTTCCAAAGCGAGTCTCTTGTCAAATGCCGTAGCGATCAGCCAAAGGAATGAAAGAAGCTCCTCTCCTCTCTGTTTCCCACCGGTTGCACTGGTCCGGTCCTCCGGTTCGATCGTGCAGCGAGTCGATCTGGAGACCGTGATTGATCTCGACCGAAGTCAGCTGCCACAAAAGGCTTGGCATTGGAGACAATTGCCTCCTTGGCAACCTTTCGTTCTATTGTTGGGAAGCACAAGTCATGATGTGCAGCATCGATGATTGTTGCGACGGAACATGCACAGAAGCTCAGAAGCGAATAAAACAGCTGCAACATGTAAGATGAGACGCGGAGACGTACGGGACATGTGCTTTGAACAGCGCAAATCACGCAGAGCATCCCGCTTCGAAGTGTAAGTCGCCCATCTTTCGAAACATGCTTCGATCCAGATAAGCTTCATCGCTCGAATCAATTCACCTCTCACTCGTCTCCCCTGCTTACCGGATTCGTGCGGGCCGGTAACATGCACGACGAAAAAGGACAGCATTCCGGTCATTTGCCAAGCATAAAAAGGTTGGTCGGTCAAATACGTCGACCGACCTCCACTTTTGCATCCTGAAGCGCGCCTGCGCACCCTATACTCATAGAGTACGCGCGCGTCAAGGGGCGCCATAGAGGTGCGAAATTCGAAACTGCATCGATTTCATGTCAAGCGATCCAGGGAGAGACGACGAGGCGTCCAGGAGACTTGTCCGAGAGCACGCTATGAATCCTGATCCGTGGCGATATCGTTAAAGATGTAGATCGGCAGTGATGGTCCCGCTATTCGGCCCTGCGAGATCCTGTCCTGTGATATAGGGGGAGAAAAGACGCTTGATTGCTGCTGGGGGCGACCAGCAGAGAAACAGTCTAGACATGAGGGTACTGAACCGAATCTCAAATTGATAACGTATTCCGGATCAGCTATACTGATTGGACGATTTTGGGATACAGGCGTCTTTTGGATATCTTCTGTTAGAGGCGTCCATACTTCGCATCAATCGGGAACAATACACCTGGATTTCACACTCAATCCTAATTGGGTGCCATACCTCCTATATCGCGCACATTCAGACTACCTCGGATCTTTCCGTATGCATACATCACGGCCGAACATCGGCAAGAGGAGCTTGAGTCTAGTTCAATAAATGGCCATCTGAGCATTCTCTGGAATCGAAGCTACAATGGTTCTCTTGAGATACTTTCGCGCGTGAGGGAGGTTTCTTAGGGCAGCAGTCGAAGAATCCCATTCGGGACTTCCTCGCTGCTATCTCGTACAATCACAGACAGTCGTTGGTCGAGGAAGATAAAGGACATGAGTACAATTCTTATCGAATCGAGAAGTTTGATGCCTTTAGAGGAGACAAATTGCGTCATACTATCCACAGATCGCGATAACGCTCAAGTGGGTTGAAGAGATCTAGAAGAGCCCAGTAGTCTATCTTCATTCCTGTCCGTAGATAGGTCAGCCCCTCACATAACGCCATCGTCACCGTGAATGGAGGGACCACTCGCTCGCTTTCTTGCCTGGGTCCATGGCATTCCTTGAAACGACAGACCTTCCTTTGTATGTTGATCCTAACAACCCCTTCCATACCATACTGCAATCACCAGGGGAATATATATGCCATGCTGCACTGATGATCCATGACCGCTCATTCTTCCACCCCAATTACGGGCTCACTTTCCGTATTTCATACCCTTACTCAGACTGTGCACACGTCGGCCATGTCAGTCCCGCTGATTATTGCCGAAAAACGCTTGTGATATGAAGACGTTACTGATAGATGGATTGGTTTATAGGGCTGTTTTCGATACCGAAGAACTCGGAAGAAGGCTTGCTTCTATTGGCTCGGATTCAGATGCATCAACCACCTCAGGACAATCGTAAGCACGTACGGAGGCATTAAGTTACCTACCGTTGATTGCTCCAGCTACAGTAGATCGAGATATTCCGACTCAATCCACTCTGATATCAGTATCGAGGCGGGTGATGAGCCCATCGATGTCCTTCATGTCAAGGTAATTGATGGCCGATGCATTCTCTGCGGAGATCACACATGGCAATCAGGTACTCTCTGTTATACTTATAGAGGGCCCGATGGATGGGTACAGTGCCCAAGTAACTCGTTCTGTGAGATTCACCATCAGTATCTTGCCGACGAACTGGGGGCAAAGCAAAACAAAGCCCATACCCTTTTTATTGCGGATCCGATCGGCCAGATCTGTGCTAATGAGGACGTGATGAACGATTGCGTCAGGACTAGAGGGTTTTATGGTAAGAATGACGATGTGGAGAATCGCTCTAATTCTGATCCTCGATCATGTCTTCAGCATCAGCGGATAATTCAGCTTCTGAGGGAGAAGAGTAAGCTGTTGTCAGAATTTCACGACAAGTTCCCTCTCATCAGTTACATTACAGCACGGACGAAGAATCGGACCAGTCCTTCTCGATTGGTAATGGTAGTGAGAATAAGAGCAGTATCCGGGACGTCAGCATTTACGCCTATAAAGAAGACGGTAAATGTATGTTTTGCGAAGAAATTGCCTCGCCACGTTCTGCCGTACGAGATATCTGTTACGCTTACAAGCGACGAGAGGGTACCGGCTGGATGCTTTGCTCAAGCCAATCATTTTGTGGGGTCCACTATCAACAATTCGAGGGAATGTTGAACGGTAAGACGGACACACCGCACGATAACGTACTGAAAGGAACGGGTGGTCATATCTTTGCAAATCCCGCTGAGATGGAGTCTTGGGTCGAAACCAACGGGTGTTCCGGAACCGATCACCTGGAAGATCATCCAGTGAGCTTGGAGGAGAAGAGTGGGTCCTGATTCATTGACATGCCAAGCTCTGGATACTGACGCGATACTAATCGTTCGCAAACTCAGATGAGGCATAGGCTCTATAGTCAGTACCGCAGAAACCTTCAATTCTATTGAGCTACACTGTCGACATCCAAATCTAATTACGATGATTCCACGCTCGCGGTGATTGTGTTTTTCTGAAAACAGGTTTCCGGTTAGTAGAGTTGAAAGGAGGGATATGTATCTCTGACCTGAAGAGATTGTAGGTTGAAAAAATGCATCGGTATGCTAGAAAGGCGAAGGGCAGAAGCCGAAACGGTCAAAACGATTGATGTAAAATCCCGCTCTGTCTATCTTGATACGCAAATTGTTTTGTCTGGTATCGGAGTAGGTACACATGCGCATTTATCTCCTATCTTTCCCGCGTCCCGCCCCACCCCTCCCTCTACCCGCGCCCCCTCTTCCCCTTCCAGCTCCAGCTCCACCTCTTCCTCTCCCTCCAACCTCCGCCCGTCCAAACCTCTTCAATCCAAACTCCCAAGTCCTCAATCCTCCGCCCCTCGTGATGACCTCCCCATGTTCCTCCTTCCCACCTCGGGTCTTGACATGCGCGTAACCCGGATAAAGTTCCGGAGAGAAAGCGAACGATCGGATAACATCGTACCTCGGTTGAATCGTGTCCGTTTTGAATTTGTTTAGAGCTAGGAAGGAAGGATGGTTTTGGATCGTTTTGGGGGGACGGACGGCGAGCGCTCTGATATCCCATAAAGTATATGGGGCTGAATCTTTGAGAGTAATTAAGATCGATCCTTGAGTACGAGGGGTCCGGAATGCACGGGGGTCATCGTCTTCAGGAGCGATGATCGGTTCGGATTTCGAATTAAGTTTCTCAACGTGAGAGTGTTTTGCAAGGTAAGAATTGATGTCTATACCTAACCCTAGATCTTCTTCTTCTTCCTCTTCTTCTTGTACGATGTCATTTTCAAGTGCCTGGTCCGTAAGAGGTTTCATCGGCTCGTCTTCATCATCGTCATCATCCTCATCTACCGCTTCATCCGCCTCTTCCAGATCACCATCACCCGCATCTGCATCTCGATCCTCATCCCCGTCCTCCCCCTTCTTCCCGCTCCTCGAAACGTTTCCAAACGTATTCAGCCGAGGTTTCCCAGCGGTCAACAATGGGCCTGCCGATCGGAAAAAGGAGAGGATCAGGTGTTGATTCGTTAGGATGTTTCGATCTTGGTCTTTGATCCCAGCGCCTATTGGTATTCGATAAGAAGTTCAGGATCAGGGTTCTGATTGTTGAAGAGAGAAGACGAATGAAGGGAAGAGACGAGCAAGACTCACCAGCATGAGGGAAATTGAATACGATTCGACTCCAACTTCTAGACTTGCCAACGGCTTTACACCTCTCCAATCCACCCGCGTCTACTTTCCATTCCACCCTTCCTCCCAGTTCTATGATCTTCTCCACCACCGCTTGAGCATTTGGGTATTTCGAGTAACAATCTTGTTGTGAGTCGTAGGACGTTGCCAAGACGAGGTGAGATGGATGAGAATGGGGTGCGGAGAGGAGGGAGAGGGTGAATGTGAAATCTCCTTCTCCTACAAGAAGGATCGTATCCGTCTTATCAAACGGATAAGTCAACTGCCTAGGTTTTTGTGCTGGTTTCTTCAAGCTCTCGGTGATGGGACCACTAAGAGCTTCATTCCGAACGATAGACTTCTCTAGTTGAGATTGTTTTCGACTCTTCTGCTTGTTCCCACCACCATTCATGGACTTTTCTTTGCGCTCGATGGCTTCCTGGACTTTGAGCTGAGCAGCTTTCCGGGCAGCTCGATCTTGTTGCTGGATCAGCGCTGCTTTCAGGGAACCTCCTTTCGCCATGACGGGTAGATGTAGGCTGTCTGTGGGTGAGTATGTGGTTGCAAAATCGCTCCGGATGAGATCAACTAGATCTGTGCAGCTGCTGATAACCGTTCTTGAAATCTCTCGCGGAAGCAAATTCGAGATCAAGATCGACGACCTCCACCTCTCAGAAACTCGAGCTCGTACAATCATCTTGACCTAAATCGTTCACAACCGTACATGACTCAGCGTTCAGTCTGGCAGCATCGGTTCGCATCCAAGCAAAGACAACAAAGTCTCGATCCCTAATCCTGGTCTACTCTCCGAACGAAGACGAACGCGATGCGATTCCGAACTAAAATTACCAATGCGGGTCTTATGGGAAGTAAGTCCGTACCCATCTTCATTCTGTCTCTGTGAGGCGAAACATCCTGACTGAAAATCTCTTGCGCGTCCGAATCATCTTCAGAGATCGTCAAATCATTATCAAGCTCAGCGAAATCATGCGTCATCAAACTGACACCGGAGACGGTATGCTTTATCGTCTCTGGTAAAGAAAGTGGGCCAGAAGGGGTCCAGATCTGGTCGTACGTCCTGATCACCTCTCTCATGTGTGTTCAAGCCTTACGATTTCTGATTACTGTGATGGCGTTAAATAGATCTATCAAAATAGTCTGTTTACCATCATATCTCCTGTTCCTCCATCCTCCTTAACTCAACCGTCTTGAATCCCGTCCCAGCGCACCCTATTCGATGAATACCGTATAGAATCCCGAACATCCAACGAAATACACCTAGAGCTCCTCCTTGAGCCCCTTTCCAAAGCCCTACGGTCGGCAGAGATGGCCGGATCAGAAGCCGAGGTCGGAATCAAGCTTAGTAAGAAGGATGGAAAGGCTTGTTTGTGCTGGGATATCGTTACTCAGGTCAGTACATCTTCGTCTAACACGGAAGGAACAGAGAGGTGAGACTGATGATAGAGTTGTACTGCGCATCGATCTAGGGAGCCATGGAAAGTCTTATCTCTATCACACATGATGTTGCATGCACCGTATTAGCTCCTAATCGAGTGGCGGATCTTAAAGAACCTCTTTGTCCGGTGCCCGATGTAAGTGTCTTGTCTGCCTCTTTCTTCCGTTGTCTCCGTTGCTTCTAATAGGGTATGACTGACAGTCTTGGTTTTGATTTGTTTGATTTTTCCGGCGATCATGTATATGCGTGATACGAACGGACGGAACATTTAGATTCACGTCAATTTCCCAAGTCTCCTCCAGCTCAAGGGATTGGCAGGAAGACTAGGACATTTAGGTAATGCAGTGAATATCGCTGCAAACAAGGTTCGTCCCTGTTCTTCCTCCTCAGATCGAAGTGGATCAAGAAGCTCACTTTTGGATGCTATGTTGTTTCACGATGGGTACTGCAGAAAGGAGAAATGTACTTTACAGTGGAAGATCAAGGATTAGAAGTCGTCACTAAATGGACGAAGTTGGCTATGCCTAAATTCCGTACGTCGGTCCTGCCTCTTCTGTCTCTTCCCCTTTTCTCGTGGACTAAGAGATCCTTCGCTGCATCGATTTTAAACGCCTGTAGGAAACCCACAAATTCCACCGGAAGAAGAAGATCCTGAAAAGTTTTACGACGTCACGATAGGCGTGAAGAGCTTGCAGAAGTTTTTGGCTACTAATATGACTAACACCACTACCATCGCTTGTAAGCTCAGCCTCTTTTTGTTTGCCTAATGAACAGAGGCGTAGAGCTGATCGGATGAGAGGGAATAGGTATTTGTGACAGTTATTGCTTGATTGCTTATGTGTATATTGGTCAGTACTCATCTTTCCTGCACAAGACGAACGGGAGGAAGGAGCTCACTATACCCCTATATCATCTTTTACAGGAGAACCGAATGAAGCTGCGGGGGTTTTGACGATATTCATACCGAGATTGGACGTCTAGAGGGGCCTAGGGGTGCAAACTAAGCATGGGCGGTCAGGCACGCGGTATCAGGCGACTGACCTGGCTGGAACTGCCCCACGGCTTTAGAGGAGGACATACGCGAGTATGGACGGACAATCTCAACATGAGAGGATTGGATCGATAATCGCACGCATGCCAAGGAGAATACATCCAACGGTTCCAACTCGCGCACCGCCATGGCAAACCTCATAGGCAGCAGGTTCGTATACTGCTCCTACAACACGAAACGACACATCGTCTCTCTCGCTGTGTTTCGAGCTGAGCAACGAAGCTGAGCCTGTAGCACCTTATCTTAAGCCAGACGAGGAGCTCGGAATGATGTTGTATCAGTGTATTTGTCGTCGTCATAGCATTAAAGAGCGCTCGAGATTCCACAATGACATTCACCATGTCTGAAAGAACGGTCTGAGTGTTCACAGGTGCTTCCCTTCCAGTGACTTGGAAGTCGCGGCATTCAAATTCCGTATCTCGAGCCGCCTTGCCCTGTCTTTGGCCCAGCAATCTAGCTCACTTCCACCTCAATTGCCGGTAGAAGCTGCAAAGACGTCCTGAGTCTCGGTAATCCTGTTATGCTGGCGTACAGGAATCGCGCTTGCCTACGGAGCAGGTGGCAAATACGTTCCAATTCGCCCAAGAGCACAAAACGTCAAGGTGAACATGTCAGTCCGATCAAATTCAGTCTCATGTAACCCAGATGGGACTGGGGAGGGGCTGGTGACGATCAAAGTAAAGTCCAGTAGGATCCAGCACCCCTCCAACATCTGTTCTGTTATGTTCAATGAACAGTTGCAATCGATATGGAGCAGGACCTTGTATAGGAAAGTTCATATAGGGCTGATGTACGGGTGAGCTAAACCAAAATAGCCTGTTTTTGAGAAAAGACTCGCCCGTCTGACCATGTCTCTGATTTCCCTAATTTCTGGCATACTTGTAGATTGTATTGATGTGCTTGTTGTATAGGTTGTAGGTTGTAGTTAATAGACTGAGGGAGTTGGGGATTCATATCCCTCCCGCAAAAACACTCTCTCTCATGGTTGCTTTGTCAGTCTCTGTAGCTGACTGATCGATCCGAGCGAAAACAACCAAAAGGGGGTATCTCATCAAGCGCACAAACGATGCTACAACTCATTCCCATTCGTACAACCCTGAACACTCTCACCTCGCCTTCTTCTTCTCATCCAACGCGAGGCTCTCCAACCTTCTCTGTAAATCCGCCCTCTCCCCCGGCCCATGAAGAGCGGTCGAGGTCCCTACGGAAGGTCTGTCCAGCTGGACGGTAACGTCCTGACTGACCTTGCCTCCGTGAGCCAATTGGATCTCCCCCTCGCCTTCGGGTTTCAGGGTGACTTCCTCCCCCGATTCGAGTCTCGTCTTGATCACGCCCTTCATCCCCTTTTTCCCCGATTTTATCAACGTCTTTCGACCCACGCCGCGGACGTCGACGTAGACGAGGGCGACGTTGTGTACGGAACCGCCTAGGATCTGAGCCGCTCGTTCGGCTTCGGGACCGTATTTATGTCTGTCCCCCGGCGAGGATCGATGGACGAATCAGTCCCTCATCGTCCTGTACGATCGTGTCGGACTCACCCGGCAGCGGTAGCAGCGGCACTAGTCGTACTCTCTACCAAATTCGCCGTGGTGGCTTCGATACTAGTCCCCACGACTTCCGCAGCGGTGAGGACTCGTAACCAAAACCCTTTCTGTTTCTTGCCAGGGGGAGGGGTCTCGCTACCTTGCGCCGTATAGGAAGGTGGTGGGGAGGGGGAGGATTTATCGTCCATGTATCCTTGTCCTGAAGCTGAACCTGAGCCGGAGACCATACTGCTTCGACGTGAAGGGAGGTTGGATCCGGGTGGAGTGTTTGTTTTTTTGAATTCATCGTATTCCTGAAACCCAGCGGTGGCTGCTTTATTGATCACCCCTCCTATAGCCTGCGAGTGATTGAGTGAGTGAGGTCGAGAATCGAGATCGACGATCCATTGCGATCAGTCAGTGGACGATCGAGAGGCTGGAAAGACACGCCCCGAACGGGGGACTCACGTCCTGAACCACCCCCAAGCTCTTCCTAGTGACCTTCAACCCCTTTGCCGAGACGTTATGGACCTGTCTGATCCCCTCCTTGGTCCCCCTACTGAGTTTCACCGGCTCCGTCCCCGGTTTCGTATTCTTGGTGTAAAACTCGGCGGCCCCCGTGACCCCCGATTTATACGTGCTTCCCAGAGACAAGATCCCCTTGGACAGGTAGTGCGCGGATTTCAAGATCCAGTCGCTCTGGAGGTCGGACTCGTCCACCGTCTTGACGCTGATCGTGGTCGCGTAGCCCGATTCCAGCTGACCGAAATCCACCACGACGGGTTCCGAGGGGTTGGTGGTCCCTTGGACCTGGTGGCCTTCTTCCACTTGAAGGGATTGGTCCAGTTCCCCGAGGACTTGACCGGTGGATTCGTCGACGAGGACGAACCGGCCGCCGGAGGGGGAATGACGCATTCCCGGTCGAGGAGGGATGGGGGGTGGGGGTTTCTTCCCTTCTGTGAGTTTGGGAGCGGGGGAGGAGGGTTCGGTAGAGGTCGCGGTGGTGGGCGCCGTGCTGGTCGTGCTGCCCGTCGCGGTCGTCGCGGGGGTGGTGGTATCGATCAAACCATGACCAGGTATATCCCTATTCACAAACGCCTCGGGAACGTCCAACGACCCATACTGTTTGAAAAGGATCTCCAGAGTCTCCAAATCCTGTTCGTCCTCCTCGCTCAAGGGTTTAGGCAGGACGATCTCCACGAAAGCGTCCTTCGAGTTGGACGAGGGGATGGTGAACGTGACGTCCCTATCCAACCTCTGGCTCGAGAAACCGGGGGAACGCTTCATCTTGATCCCAGGGACGAGACACAGTTCGAAATCGCCCGCCTTGAGGATGAGGTAGAGGTCGAGGTGAGGGGGAGGAGGATCGGAGAATGGGTTGGGTCGAACGACTTGTCCACCGGGGGAAGTGAGGTTGGCCGTGGCGTCTGTGGGGAGAGCTAGACATTCTAGTAAGAGATCGCCCGTTGCGAGAGGAAGACGTTGTCCCTGGAAGAGCTGGGCGGGTGGCGGGTGGGCAGATCAGTCCAAGCAGTCCTGTGTGTCTGTGTGTCTGTGTGCGCTGGCTGGCTGGACGTACCTGTCTCACTTGAACCTGAGGAAGAGTGAGCAACAAGAAACCTTGGGCGTCTTTAGGAACGTGTGTCATTGTTGTGTCACTGGTGTTACTGCTCGTGTTGCAGTTGTGCTGCAGTTGTTACCAGCAGTGTCACTCGATTGTTATACTGGCCACCACTAGAGACAGAGACGAGGGAAGCCACAGATCTACAGCAGAGATCTACTCGATCACTTCTCATTCTCTCCTACGTCATCGATCACCTGAAACGACCACGACCCAAGGTGGAAATAACAGACACAAACACCCGCACCCCACATCCATCCCCACATCTCCCGCTCGCTCAAGCATCCTCCACCTTTTCCCTGTAGAAAGCGAGAACCCGCTCGATAGCCTCGTCCACCTTGTCAACGTCGTTCCCAGATCCCATGGCCGAATCGGGTTTCCCACCTCCCTATCAACAAATCAAACCCAAGGGCGAGTTCAGTTCCATCTGGTCTCCCTCTCGCTCTCCATCTCTCGCTTCTCAGAGCGCGCACAGGACTAACCTTTCCTCCCAAGACCTTGTTGGCCTGTTCCAACCAGACCTTGGCATCGATCTTCTTACTCTTGACCAGTTCCTGCGGGACGTAGTTCACATGGGCCACCTTGCCCGCCGTTCGATCGAGGGAGAACAGGTAGATCGATTTGTTATGAGCCTTTCCGTAGTCTGGACCGGATTTCATCACCTGATTCCGAGTCGGGTCGGGTCGAGTCGAGTCGAATGAAAAGACGTGCGGTTCATCAGCTCCACCCCACTCTCCCAGAAAGCGACCTGACGAGGGATAGACTTACAGCTCGATCCCCATCCACGTCCACTTGCCCAGCGAACACGTTCTCATTAGGGTTCTCTTCAAAGTATTTCGCAATGGTCGCCGCGATCTGTCATCAGAAAAGCTCATCAACATCACGCATCAACCATCAACGCAGCCTCTTCCCCACTCTCCGCCTCGCCCTCCCTCTTCACGCCAAGACAGAGACGCGGGGGAAGGACTCGGAAAAAGACAACTCGACCGACCTCTTTCCCACGAGCGGCCTGTTGAGCCTTTCCCTCGGCCGCGAAAGCGTTTTGAACCTTGTTGAACCTCTCCCTCAGTTGGTTCTTCTTCGTGACGCTCATATCACGTTGCGCGAGTTCCTATGAATCAACACCCCCGCCCCTCAGCCCAGCTCGCCACCCCGCCCCGCCCCGACTCACACTCAAATAAGGCCTCAGAGCCGCATCCTTCTCTTTCCCGCTCAACCCCTCGATCCAATCCAATTTCCTCGAAAACTCGGAAGCGCCCCGGGATGCTTCGTGAGCTTCCGTACCCGTCACGGCGACGATCCTTCGGATGCCCTTGGCGATGGAGGATTCTTCCGTGATGACGAAATCCTTGATCTCGTCCGTCTTCCCTACGTGACTGTCCGAGGCGAGGCGAGGCGAGAGGCGTATGAGCAAAGGGGAAACGTCGTCATCGAAATCTCCACAGTGGACTCACGTTCCTCCACAAAACTCGGCACTGGTCCGGGCCCACTTGGGATTCTCGATATCCCTCGTGATCTCGTCCAAGCTGAATTCCAGCGTGACGACCCGGACCGGATCGGGGTAAGCTTCCCCAAAGACGGCCCTCAACCCTGGAATCTTCTGAGCTTGTGCCAGAGGCAATTCCTTGGAAAACACCTTGACGGCCTTCTTGACCCATTCGTTGGAAAGGCTCTCGATCCTTTCCAAATCTTCCGCAGAGATCGAGGTCTTGTGGGAGAAATCGAACCGGAGTTTCGTCGGGGCGACGAGGGAACCTTTCTGATCGATATGATCCCCGAGGACCTCGCGCAGGCTAAAGTTGAGGATATGGGTGGCCGTGTGGTTGTTACGCAAGGGCCATCGTCGTTCCTACCCAAAGTGAAACTCGACCGTTTCAGCCAGCTGGACGTATCCACCACCACCACCACCGTCGAACCCGATCTCGCACGCCCGGGCGACTCACCTCGCTATAAGTACAGACGACCTCGTCCCCCACCTTCAACTCGCCCTCCTTCATGAACCCTACATGGAGCACGTAACCGCTAAACACCTGAACGTCAGTCACCTCGAAATCGGCCTTTCCATCGACGGTCAATGAACCCGTATCGTTCTCCTGTCCACCCGATTCGGCGTAAAAGTTGGTCTTGTCCAGCAAGATCCCAAAGGGAGATCCCGCGGTGATCTCGGAGGTGGATTCGAGGAATTTGGAAGCTTGGTAGATCCCCTTGACGGTCCCGTTCGTGTTCCCGAGAACTACAGGGGGGACGTCCATCAGCCCTGCGTCACAACGGTTCCACCCCGGCCAAGCACTCACGAAACTTTGCAGAATCGTCCGTCTTTGGAATCGCATCGTTCTGCTCCAAAGCTCCCAAATCATGCACGTCCAACTTGACGCTCTCCTTTCCCTTGCTCTTCCCCCCAGCCTTGCTCGCCTGCCAACTCTCCATCTTTGCCTTTTCAAACGCCTCCTCGTCCACCTGTAGCCCCCGCTCCTCGGCCATGATCCGGGTGAGATCTCCGGGGAAACCGAACGTGTCGTACAACCTCCACACGTCCGTCCCATCCAAGACCTTGGAATCGGACCGCATCGCCTTGGTAGCATAGGTATTGAACAGGGCTTCCCCTCGGTAAAGCGTCCTCGCGAAACTCTCCTCCTCCTCGTCCAGGATCTCCTTGAGGTAATCGTCCTTGCCGTTCAACTCGGGGAAGAACGGTCCGAGTTCCTTGACGACGGTGGGGAACAGGCTGGAGAAAAAGGTCCCGATCTTGACTCCAAACTTTGACGAGGCGTACCTCGCTCCACGTCGGAGGATCCGACGGAGGACGTAACCCCTTCCGATGTTGGAAGGCACTCCTCCGTCACAGATCGCGATCGTCAGCGTCCTCACGTGATCGGCCAAGACCCTGTAAGCCGTGTCCAACCCGTCCTTGTCGTCCTCGCCCAACTTTCCCGTATAAGGGCGAGCCCCGGTGAGTTGCTGGATCCGATCGAAGAGCGGTCTGAAGACGTCCGTGTCGTAGTTGGACTCGACGTTTTGGAGACAAGAGACCAACCTCTCGAAACCCATCCCGGTATCGATGTGCTGAGCGGGGAGGTTCCTCAACGATCCGTCGGCCTCGCGGTTGTAAGCCATGAAGACGTTGTTCCAGATCTCCAAGACGTTCGGGTCGTCCTGATTGACGAGATGACTGGCGTTCCTCCCACCTAGACGATCGAAATGGATCTCACTGCACGGTCCACAGGGACCTACGGCGCCCATCTCCCAAAAGTTATCCTTGATGTTTCCAGGCAAGATATGATCCTCCTTGACCCCTGCCTTGATCCACAGTTCCCTAGTAGGACGACGGATGAGCTTCCCCCCTCCCCCGTCATGCATGACCCGTCAGACGAACGCCCCGCACTCACTTGGCTTCCAAATCAGGCTCCAATCCCAACCCCTCGTCCCCTTCGAAATAAGTCACATAGAGCCTATCCGCGGGCAACCCATAAACCCTCGTCAACAAATCCCAACTGAACCCGATCGCCTCCTTCTTGAAGTAATCCCCGAAACTCCAATTCCCCAGCATCTCGAAAAAGGTATGGTGGTAGCTGTCCTTGCCGACGTCGTCCAGGTCGTTATGTTTTCCTCCCGCTCGGATACATTTCTGAGAGTTTACGGCTCGACGGAGTTTACCGAGCGAGGTGGAGGGGTCGGAGGTACCGAGGAAGAGAGGTTTGTATTGGTTCATTCCCTGTGCGCAAGGCAAGGTATGAGGGACGGGGCGTGAATCGTAAGGGAAAGACGAATGAAGGGAAATCGAACCCCAAATCAGTTTCCACATGTTTTGCCCCCTCGTTCGATCCAAACGGACGACGGCGACTTACAGCATTAGCGAAAAGCAAAGTCGGATCCTCAAAAGGGATCACGCTACTACTCGGCCAGAACGTATGTTCCAACCCCTTGTTACTCTTGACGAAATAATCCATGAACGTCTGCCTGACCTTGGCGGCGGGCCAGTTCTCGGGGTTGGGCCATGAGGCGGGGGAGGTGGAGGGGAAGGCGGGGGATGGACCGGTCATCCTTTGCGTTTGTTTCTGTTTCTGTGTTTGCGTTTGCGTTTGTGTGGTGCGTGTGTGCGTGGGTGGTCGGAGGTTTGGGAAGATGGATGTACGTGATTGGAACAGGAGACGAGACGATTGTCTGTTCAATAGCATGTACCGTGCGCTGCTGGATGCGAGGTGTACCGGATGGCAGATGCTAGCTGATGTATGCTGTATATGCTGTAGGGTGACGGGTGACGGGTGAGCAGAGCGATGTGAGTGAAGTGCTGATGGTCGCTCGAATATGCTGATCCGAATTCTTGCGTGGGAATAGGCTCAACCACGCCCAGGCATGATATCGCATATGCGTTGTCGCCCGTGTCAGCAGTACACTACCTGTACCCAGCCAAGACGTACCAACCAGAGCAAGAGCAAGGCCTAGCAAGGTGAGGTCATGATGATTATTATCAAGGAGGAGCTTTCTCTGTGCAACACGTAACATAGGGTCATGTACGTTACGTGTGGTCGTGGCAGGGGAGGTTGTCGAGTGGAACGAGTGACGAGAGAAGTGAAGCAGCTGGGATGCTGCGTTTCATGTGAACGTCGCGCCATGGCGATACGCAATAGCAATACGTGATTCCTCGTATCCTATTCTAGTCAAACTCTCCACCACACCACCCTCCTCTCTCCTTCTCGTCCAGCCCACCGCCAACGCCAACTGGGATGCCACTCCACCCCAACCCGCTCACCTCCCTTCGCGTCTCGCACCACTTCATCCCCTCCCACCTCTCCTTCCCCAACACCTCCATCCACCCCACCCGTCCGCTCCTCATCTACCACTCCCTCTTCCCCGCGCCCACCCCTCCCAGCGCAGTGGAAACCTTTCTCCGCGAGGTCGGAGTGGTCATCCCGGAATGGAGGTACACGATGTACAAGACCCCGCATTACCATTCCACGACCAACGAGGTCCTCTACGTCTTCTCCGGCCGTGCCGAGTTGAGTTTCGGCGGGTCGGGAAAGTCCCCTGGGCGTGGGCGTGGGCGAGTGGAGGTGGGAGTGGGAGTACCAGTACGGGTCTCGGTCCGGGCGGGGGACCTGATCGTCATCCCCGCCGGGGTCGGACATGCGTTGAGCGATTCGGAAGGGGATTTCCGGATGATTGGGAGTTACCCCAAGGGAGCTGAGGGGTGGGATATGTGTACGGAAGAGGATGAGGGGGAGGGGGAGAGGAGGGAGGAGAGGTGGGAGAGGATCAGGAGGGGAGGGTGGTTCCAGAGGGATCCGGTTTATGGAGAGAGAGGACCTGTTTTGGATCGATGGGGGTAGCGCAGCGCTATTGGTCTCGATTGTTACTGTATCCATGAGAAATTGAACGTTGACATGATTCTTGAATTCCATTGATTCTGTTTGGATCGATTCAAAGGAAAGAATCGCCAGCTGAGCCAGTAAATTCGATCCATTCAAGTCGGATTCGTCATCCACCTCTTCCTCTTCCTCACTCGAATCCATCGTCGACCTCATTCAACCGCACTCAACCACTCAACCCCTTCCCTCGCTCCCACCCTCGCCCACCAACAATGTCCGCAATCCCACCCGACACCAACTCCTACTTCATCTTCCACGGGACCGGCACGTCCACCGCCCTCCCCATCATCCCCTGTATAACCTCCCACCCCCTCCCCCACGGGATCCCGTGCGATACCTGCCGCAGCTGCGTGGACGGGAGTCATGACGGTTGGAAGAACGTGAGAGGGAATACGGGCGGGATCTGGAGGAGGTTGGATGAGGCGGGGGTTTGGAGGTGAGTCTCGCGGTGAGGGGGGGGGGGGCGTGAGGGGGAGGTGCGGAGTGTTGAGGGGTTTGGATCGGGTAGGAATATCGTGATCGATGTGGGAAAGACGTTTAGGCAGAACGTACGTCTTATGACCCGTTGAAGGGGTTTTGCGTTTTCGATGACGACAAGGTCGCCCCTTGTTGACAGGCCCTCAAGATCTTCAGGGAACATCAGATCACCAGGATAGACGCTGTCATCCTCACCCACGGTCATGCAGATGCTATCGCAGGTCTCGGTCCGTCCCYCCCCCCCCCCCCTCTTCTTTTTACTTTTCGGGAAACTAACCCTTATCCACCATCCCCATGCCGGTCGGTTCCCATCAGACGACCTCCGTCCCTTCACCCAACCGCCCTACCCCGGCGCACCCCGTCCTCCCCCCCTCCCCGTACACCTCTCCGCCCAAACCCTGAACGCCGTGGCGCTCCAATACCCTTATCTGGTGGATAAGAACAAGGCTACGGGAGGTGGGAGCGTGCCTACCCTGGATTGGAGGGTTTGGGGGGATGAGATGAGTGAAAACGAAAACGAAGGGCAGGATGAGTTTTGGGTGGCCGGGTTGAAGGTGTTGCCGCTTAAAGGTGAGTTTCGAGCTTTGAGTTTTTGATCTACGCATTTTGAAGATCAGGGGGGTGGGGGTTCTTGATTCGTGCTGCGAGTGACTGGCCGGCTGATGGGAGCTCCGGGGTTTGGGCAGTTCATCATGGACAATACTTTACTCCCCCTTCCAAGAAAGACCCTCCACCGCTCCCCCTCACTCAAGGGTCCAACACACCCATCAACCCACACCCCAACCCCAACCCCGACCCACAGCCACAGGATCGATCCGATTCCTCCCTCACCCCCACAAACATCGATTCTCTTAAACAAAAGACCACCCTAGCTTTCAACCAGATCAACGAGCGTCACAACGTAAAGGAACTGGAACTAGAGGCGGTCCCGTTCTGGTGCTACGGGTTCCTGTTCGATGAGAAGACGCTCTACATAAGCGACGTCTCTTACATCCCGGAAGAAACGTGGGAACTGCTCTTGCGGAACTTGAACGTCGCTCCGTCCGATCACTCAGCGGAGGGGAAACGGGATCAACCCAAGTATCTCCCCTACCCCAAAGGGTCGAGGGGATTACCGGAGGGAAAGATCGAGACCCTCATCCTAGATTGTCTGAGGATCGAACCGTACAGTTCCCACCTCTCCTACGTCCAAGCGGTGTCCATTGCAATGCACATGAAAGCACGGGAGACCCTCTTGGTAGGGTTCACTCATCCCGATCGACACGCTCTGTGGGAATCGTTAGGTCGGGTCTTACGGGACGGAAACCAGGCCGGACTGGATGCGGAGCAGGAGACGTTTTTGAACAGGATCGAGAGCGGGGCGGAGAGGCAGGGGTTGGAGGGGGTTTGGGAGGAAGCGAAGAGGTGGGGTGGGATCGTCATGCCTGCTTTTGATGGGCAGATCGTCAAGACGGGTTGAATGGCGAGACGAAGAGTTGAGCAAGTCGTTGTGAGGATGATACATAGATGTTACATGTCGACCGTCTGGACCGTCTGTCGATCACTGATGATGATCAAGTCTTACTTGACCACCCAATATCGAGCCCCCTTCATCTTGCGCTCGTCCGTCGAACTGTGCAGACGATTCCCCGCTCTAATGACTCAAGAACCTCCTTCCCAAATGCCTCCTCCTCCTTAATATAGACAACCCAAGTTTCCCTCCCTTCAACCTCGACAAGAACCCGTGTTTCCTCTTCCTCTTCCTCTGGGACGGCTGGTACTCGGCTCCATAGGCTTTGAATCGGAGTTGCTGAAGGATGGGGGAAGCGGAAAGAGGAGTAAGGAGGGAGATGGATGTAGGTCGGAGGGCAGAGGTTCGGGATGAAGCCATGAGGGAGAACGATCGAGAGGATGAAGCCAGAAACGATCGGGAAGAATTGATGGCTGTGGATTTGGGGAGGCTGGCCGTTATCCTACATGATCGTAGAGTGGCCGCCAAGGCGGACCATGAGTTGAATCGAGGCATGACTGGACGTAACTTCTGTTAGCTTGCGAGACTCGTTTGATGCTGCATTTCGCTCTTACTTGTTTGTTCTCTTTCCCAGTCCGATAAGATCCGTTCTCCGTTCCAATCGAATTACTGAATTGATTGTGCTTGTGGTTTGTTCAGCTGGTAATACGGAACCCCAAATCGGCAACAGTAGGCATTCAACAAGATATCCACACCATCTGATCCTTTTCGCTCGCAAAAGCGCATAAAACGTATTACATAAGCAGGACACGACATGGTATTCCTCTTGCAACCTATTTTACAACTGGGGGTATACCTAACCGAATCTAATTGTCATATACCACACGTCCTCCGTTCCATGCAAACGGATAGTTGTCTTGGAAGAAGTTGCGGAGAGACGATCGACACGCCAATCGCGGGATCGTCACGTACGAACCACCGAGCTGTCAAGCGTAGGCTTAGCATTCGATGCAGAGGATACATCACGAGGACCAACTCACCACGACAAGATGGATATCATCGTAAAAGTCTGTACTGTAGCCCGGGTAGACCTCCGAGGTTTCGAAATCCGGATAGCTTGCGAATTTGGTCGATGTCCATTCCCAAACACCACCATTATGGCCGTGCAGGATTCTGCCGCAAGAATCGATGCGCGTGTTTGTTGGACTGGAGCAGGATGCGTGATTTATTAGTATACGATTTGCACCTTCGCAATCCATGACTCACGGTACAGGGTGCCATCGCTTGACTCCCACGTTACTGCTCAGGCCAGCAGGTCGAGGCCCAACATCCGACTTCCAAAGCATCCTCAGTTCCGACTCGGTGGGAAGTCGCCCACCCTTCCACTTTGCGAAGCTTGTAAGCTCTTTCCCGCTAGCCATCAATGGCCAATGTTGAGCTATAGCCATGGGCACAGGACCGTACAAGGTTTTGACATCCGGAACACCGTCCGTCGTGTACCAAGACCCAGGAATCTTCTTGATGCCATTTTGTCGCATGTACGTCCAGTACTCTCCATTCGTCACAGGCAAACTGTCTACCTTGAACGCCTTGACGTCAACAACAGTCTGAGGATTTTCATTGTCCCATCCGAACTCATGCCCAGACCAAGACGATGGTTCCAAGTGTAACTTGTCTTCGGATTCCTTGTCGTCATGTCCAAGTGCGATTTGACCGGCCTCGATGTCCAGGATGACGGACCGGTCCTTCCTTTCATCCCATTTGCGAGCTAACTCTGCCCACTTTGGACGGGCGAATCCAGGGGGTGGTAAGGTCTTGGGCGACTGTATGAGCATGAACAGAAGCGTCTATGGAGCACAAGCGGATAGTCAGAGAAAGCTTGCCAAGTGTTTGCTCGTGAAGTGAATCACTAACCTCCATATGGAACGCCTCATGTTCGTAAGTCATCCACAAGATCCTTGCGGTCCGCCTGTTATATACTCGCTTGCCATTCTCAACCTCGTCATAGATACTAAGCAGACGCCTTCTGACTCGGTCTCGGAATTCCAAGATCTCTTGGAGAGCTGGCCAGTCCTCGTCATTCTCTGGCACAGCAGAATGGTCCTTAGATGACGTAGGACGAAATGAGTTAGAAGAAATGGTTGAGCATCAAAGAGCAGCTTACATGACATTGATTAGGATCATCAACGTGAGGGTCGATACCACGCTCAAAGATATCCTTGAAATGTTCTGGCTCCGAATGTTTGCCGTTTGTCAGACGAGTAAGATGGATATCAAGGAAGGTAGGACTATCATGAGAAGCGGCATGATCAATAAGCTGACGCACTTTGGGAAGTAGGACTGGCGGACTCACATATGTCCGAGGTAGAACAGGCCTGAAAGATAGCTCGGATTCAGTCTACATGTCATGGAACAAAAAAGGCCTAAGTCGAACGTGGACCTACACTTGTGCCTAAGATCGATTGGTTTCTCGTGCAACATCTGCTCCGGGATCATCTGAAGGGTGATAGCGTCCCAGGTTTTCCACAATGCATGCCATTCGCCCCGACTTGGTACAGTCTCGAAGCGCGATTGTTTCGCCGAAATTTCCTTTCCAGACACATCGGTCGCTTGGACAGGGAAATAGAACGGTGGACGCCGAAGCAGCCACAAGCGGTAGTTGCTATCCTTGTCCTGCCACGAATCGACAGGGACCAACCCAGCTTTGTCGAACAGCTCCAAACTTTCCGTCATCGAATACTGCAGGACACAAACCGAAAGGGTTTTAGCACATAAAGCAACTTTGCTTGGTGTTGGAGCTTACCTTGAGGCTCCATTCGATGTTGAGAAGTTCGCCTTTGGCAACATCAATAGAATCCCTTCGCCCGTCTTTCGCCTTCCATGTGACCTGTTGATCTTCGTTGGACCCTATGTAGGCTTCATGTCTTCCCAACTTCACGTTATATCTACTCTTATAGCTCCAACTCTCTCGCCTCATACTGGATGTTCTATGCTTGACAGGTTGTTCTATGCTGTCCTCGACGGCGTCTTCTAATTCTAGTGCTTCAGCCGCGACTTCGACTCCATGCATGATGAAGTCTCTAGTCTTGCCCTTGGGGTCGTCGTAAGCTACTTCGATTTTTCGTTTTCCGTCTTCGTACATCGGTTGATGGGGCAAGTGGCCATCCACTATCGAATCTCCATTACTAGGAGATGGCCGACCGTCCAACCCTAACAACAAGCTATCCGAGGAGCCTGGACGCATCGGTAAAGAGGCTAGGAAAGATGCAGCGGAATCGCGAGTAAAGTTTCCCAATGACGATCCAAGGAAAAGGAAATGCACCGGTTTGTCTTCTTCTTGTGCCATGTTGCTTCCACCAACCTGCGATTGCGAGAAAGCGCCGAGCTCTGCCGCCTCTTTACGGAACATTTCGATACGGCCCAGCGCGTAGGCCTAAAGCAGATCTGATTAGCATTAACATAGTTATCGCGTTGGCATGATAAGCTCACAAGGTAGTCGAAATCAACCTGTGCGGGACCTCCCTTGGCCAACGCCATGATCTGCTCCTCCCCCTGTACGATTCCCCATAAGGCCCAAAAGACGCTCGAGGCCGGACTCCATAGGCGTACTTCCCTCTCCAAAGCCTCGATTCGAGTTTTCTCAACCTTAGTCTCATCCGTGATGGTCTCATGCCCGTCATGCGGGTCCATATGAACAGAAAGATACGCTCGGTAGAACCGCTCCCTGTCGTCCATCGATGGATAGGGAGAGTGATAACTCAACGAGTGGGCGTGAGTTGCGTGATGATAGTCCGCTTGCCACTCATGGAAATGATTGGCGATATCGAAACCTCTATAATTAGGAGCAGCGTACTCAAAGTCGATAACGATCAATTGATGGTGCTTGGGAGCACCGGTAGGTAAGAGTTTGTCCAACTCCAGGATATTCCCGTATTGTGTATCGTTGTCTGTGGTAAGAGATAGATCAAGTCAGATACTTATTTTAGCGCAGATAAGCGGTTACTTACGACAGAACACCCTCCCTTTTCCCTTCTCTTCCCTGGCATCAACCCAGCTCATGTATTGCTCTACCTCGTCACCGAGAGAGTCCAGTCCAAACTTCTTCAACCATTCCTGACCCTTTTCGACGCCTTTCAACGCTCCAGCAGCCTTCTTTGCAAGCGGTAACCACTCCCGGATCCTCTGCCACACTGTAGGTTCATTCCTCTCCTCGAAACCAAGAGCGTCAAGATCGACCGAGTGAAGTTCTCTCATCCTCCTTGCAATCAGAACAGATGTATTGGGGTCCCTCAGATGTTTAGGCGTAAGAGCGTGCGAGGGGAAGAACTGCTCGACTCGTCCGTTACGGAAAGTACCCTCAATTCTCGGTCCTAGGCCATAATCAGTCGAAAGCGTGTGCAAAATCCTTAGTTCCTCGTCCCTCTCGATCAAGGTACCAGTCGAAGGTCCGTAGACGCGGACAAGCAACGTTGGAGGTTTCATACTACCATCCTGAGCACTGATCAGAGGCTCCATCCCGGGTACTTTGGGAGTCAACAACGGGGACATTGTTGGTTCGAGAGCTCGATCAGAAGGGTTGAAGGAACAGAAGAAGACCGCATTCGTTAAAGCACCAGAGACTTTCTGTAGGTGTAAGTTATGTGCCTGGACCTTGGGTGACGACCAAAGGGGAAGCCGCTGAAGAGAAGCTATTCTCAGCCAATAGAACCTTCTCGGCTATTTTGATCAAGAATGCACTCACCAGCTCCCTCAGCATTCCTAAAATCTCGTCTTTAAATCCAGTTCGTTTCCATCCGACCGGATCCAGGCTGACTCCAGAATGCCTGACCCCTCTGACTCTGGGACCATCGTCCTTCTCACTTTCTGTCTCATGCTCATTCTCTTCCTGCAATTCGATCAACGGGCCATCGTCCAGGGAGAAGGAGTTCAAGGAGGTGATCGATGATCGCCTTTTCGGATCGGTTTGTGACCTAGAAGCTTTGTGAGTCGTACGAGGCTTCAACAGAGGTGAAGGAGCAGGTCGAGGAGCTTTGATGTGAGCAGGAGTGACAGAAGGCAGGGCTTCCGATTCATATGGTGCAGGAGATTCCGTAACTCTCCCTCGTTCCTCAGTCACAGCATTCGAACCGAAATAATCGCTTTTCTCCTTTTTCCCCACTTTAGGCCGCTCCTGTTTCTTCTGCTCGGTTGCTTTAGGAGTAGTTTCATTCGCTCCATTTGTCTGAGAATGGGCATCTCTCTTTCGTAGTCCTCCAAGTCGCACAAACTCAAGGCCTCGTTCATAGTCCCCCCATAAACCTTTCACTGCGATTTTCCCTTCATACTTCTCCTTGTTTGCTGATTCAAGCTGTTCCAAAGTCCGCTCCAATTCAGGCTTGGAGAGATCCAAGGCATGGTAGGTGACAGGAGGTGATCGGGTTGACGAAGCGGGAGGCAGGGAAGAGGCTATAGCGTTAAGGAAATGAGAGGTCTTGCGCAAGGATCTGGAATTGGCAAATAAACGAACAACACGATTAATGTTGGATCCTCAATTATCATGCCTTGAGTTCGGCAATGTTTAGAAGTCGCTGCACTCACCCCGCTCCAAGCTCAACGACATCCCATCCATTTCCAGCCTTCTTCTCTCCGTCCAACCCTTCCTCTCCGTTAACCCCCCCATTCCACCTTCCTACAGTCTCATCTCCCCATTTCTGACCCTCCACCCCAGCTTCTTTCTTCAGACGGCGCTGATGTTCCCGCTCAGCCTGATGATCAAGTTGAGGCGCTTCCTCTTCGTTCTGTTGGGAGGTTTGGGAGAAGATAGAGGGGAACCCCATGGAAGCGGTAATAGCCGGTCCATACGTTTTCAGGAGGGACAGCTCGGCCTGGTAAAGGTAGTATTCTGGAGCTTCTTCTGTTATCTGGTCATACAACCTATCACCAAAACCAGAAAGGAACACGTTCAATCCCCGGCGATTCGTTCCGTTTCGATTGACTTACCTCAGACCTTTCTCGTCATACAGTACCATAGTGGGGAGACTCCTTTTGTACTTCCATTCAGCATCCTCCGGTTCTTGTCCGGGAACAACGGGTTCTTGAGTCCCCTTGAGACCTTTAATTATTTCGTCTCTCAAGGTAAGGGATCCTCCACCCTGAGCAGACGAGGATGTCGCTAGATGCGGCAGTGAGATGATTTCGGGTGACATGACAAGATCCTTGAGCAGGTCTGATCCTGCGTGGTGACGATCCTCGAGGAAACTAGATCAACGACATTGAATGAACGTTCTCGCTGCTCGAAGCAGCGTGTTCCCTCGAGCTGACGATCGGTTCATCAGACCTGAGACTCACGGTCATCCTTTCCCCCAACATTCCATTGCGGGGTCTCCTTTCATTCACGACGTCACGGTGACGTAAGGCGTTTCAGCCAGTGAGTCTTGAAACGTATCGTCGAACTCGATGTTTTGATACATCCTTTCATAGCCAGGATTCTGAATGCGATACGATGGTTTCGACCTCTCGAATATATATATATTGCACATGACCTCTCGATTCTTTCAACTGCGTACATCACCCGCATTAGTCAAACGCCTTAAATCGACACACAGCCATGTCCCGTCGGAAGTAAGTTTGTCACATCACAAAGCGTCTATTATCGCGGATGATGCCAGTCAAGTTAATTCGAAGTGAGCAGTAACAGTGACTATAAATCATGGAACGCCCGCAATCCGTGAGTGCCCGACAGCCTATATTACTGTTAAAAAGACTTATCTGACCATGACCTATCTCAGCCCACCTTCATCTTGCTCCAGGACTCAAAACAGCTATGATACCTATCATACCTACAGTAACAGCCAAAGTTATGCCAGTCAAGGTAAGACGAAAAACTGCGTTCTCACAGCTGAGAGGTTGATTTGCGTGATAGACCTGTCGAATCTAACCCATAATACCAGGGACATGGAGGAATTCCAAGTGGTCGATAGTACAGGAACACCCCGATACGCTGGGTCAGTCTTCATTCTAAATCACTCCACGACTCATTGTTTGACGCAATACGAATTAGGGATTACAAACCTTCTGCTACCCAAGTGAGAGGCTGGACATATTTCGAAAACAAATGGTGGTTGCCTTCGTGAGTAAACTATGTACAGGAGCGCTAGACAAGCTTTGTTAAGAATAAACCTACTCAGGGCGTTGAAGCTACATTTCTACTTAAACCCTGCTGTGTCTGCACAATCTAGCTCGACGCGCTCCACAACCCAGCCGACATACGAACAGTCGCACACCACATATCGTACTGGTCAGTTCATGATCCGTCGTCGAGAATCTTGTGACGAAGCAAGACTCCAAATGAACGCTCAGCCTAATCATTTTCTGTTTTCGCTCCACCAGATCCTCAAAAGACGACAACAGCATTGCGCCCACAAGCTCCGACGAGTTACACCAGGCCGCCAGAGATCCGAGTGGATTGGCATGGCTTGAGGTCATCTTCGGAGTGCATCCTGTGTGACAAAGCCATCGAAGGAGAACTGATCGTCAAAGGCTACCTTGCTGCTGGAGTCCTCGACGGCGGAAGAGAGTGGTTGTGGTTTCAAGCAGTCCAGAGTTGCCCCGATCATCACCTCGACGTGAAGGCGATGGTAGATAAATTAGAAAGAGTGTGTGACGACGCCCAACGCGATTACGAAGGAATCAAAACGTTTTCCGACAGATTAGGTGTCAACATATACGTCTTCAAGTCTAAGTCCGCAGCGTTAAAAAGGCGTCCTCTCAGGCAGCTTTAGTGGGGCCTGACACAAGGTCGTGAAGATCCCAGGTCACATCGAATCACCAAAGCTTTGTGAGCTTCTCACTCCGAAATGGTCTGTTAGCATAGCGTGAGATCCTCGAGAGGAACGAGCGTATCTATTTGGTGTCCCTATCATCTACTTGTAGACTCTTCGTCTAACAGGAATATGTGCGGTCCGAGGTACTAGGTCGTGTACCATTATCCAATTGCAATTCTTTGTCTTAGCGGTCTGTCGGACCGCTTGCCTAGTGAGCGACACAAGGGCTATGAGGGGATTGCGATTTAATCTGCGTGGTTTGTCGATTCTCAGCGATTTCTCATGCCATTCATCCAGTCAGTTATAAGTAGAATCGTGCTTGGCGCCTTCGTGGTAGGCAGAGCCTATAGGTATCGACATACATTCTCATACTGCCTTAACGCCCGGTGTCAGATGGTGTATGTGAACAACATGATGTTATGAGTGATGAAGGTATGGCAATGATCGATCATTCCCATCAGCGCAGCGCGTACACTCTCCTGGATATGTTTTTCCCGCGACGAGATCTTTCCGTGCCGACTCTTAACTTACGGCTCATCTAGCAGCAGCAGTTCGATTAGTATAGCAGATCTTTTGGCGAAGTAGCCAGCTCAGAATCATCTAGCTCAATCGTTTATGTGACGTCATGGAGAAAAGCATGCGGTTCCATTCGTCGAGGCGAGCGTACACGAATACCTTGGTCCAGGCACTAGCAGCGGCAGGAGTCACCGGAGTGTCGAATTTGAAGGGACTTCGACACCTGTTTTTCTATTTATTATCACTGCAAGGTTTGAAAAGGCAAAGAGAGATCTCACTCATCAATTGCAGCCTGCTACGGTAAGGTACCACGAGTAGTATTGGTGGCAAACAACCACGGTTTTGGATTGTGCTAATCATCATGCCTTGTCAATCGATATAAGCTCTCGAGCAACTGGCAATATTCATGTTGGAAGCCTAGAGACTCTTTTTGAGTCCACAAATCTGTCTATCAGCTTATGGCGTGAAGTGATCTGAGACGTGATAAACAAAGGTACAGTCAGACCATGGCGTCATAGGACGCGCCGGTTGCGATAAGGCATTAAAGGAAGGAATCTCAACGCAGAAGCAGATTATAGGTCGGTCTTCTATATAATACACTACAACCGATCAATACAATACATGCTCCCGTTCTCGCTTGAATTCTCTTTCAACAAAGACGCCAGTTATGTCCTACATTCCTACTTCTCTTTATGTAGGCCATTATCGGACGCCAGATGGCGAGTATTGGTATAGCGATGGTTCTTGCTCTGTACACCTCCCACGAGGCCTTAATCATCCTGGCGTTTACTCGTGGACTCCACCATCTTGTGTTCCCAATCATGGATCCTACGGATCTCCACCGCCATCACAGTCTTGTATCAGGACAGTGGCCGATGGAGACAGCTACATATCCTATGGATCAAATTCGTCAAGTAGTTATCCTCGAGATACGCAGGGTAGCAGCGGTATCAACCAGAGTTTTCATTTGACAAACGGACCCTCACGCAGCTACAATTCACGTAATGGCGGTGGGACCCCAGAAGTGACCAGTCGGGATTCCAATAGGGCATCCTCACAGATCCCTTACGCACAACAAGCATATCAGGAACCGATACCGGATGCGACAGGAGACATAGCGGAGTTCAGCTCGAGAGACATCACTTTAGCGAATTTCAGCTCGAGATGCATCGCTTGTGGCGACAAAGGTGCTAAGAAGCCTTTGCCCAATCTTGGATTTGCAAACTGGGAATGGACAACGAATGGTTGGGAGACATTTACCACTTCAACAAAAGATTGTCAGAGGAAGATATGCACTGCCTGCCTTGAAGGTGCAGGCACGTTGTTGAACGATGCTCGTACAGACTTACCATATGTGTCGGGACTGAACGGTCGGGTTCAAGCTAAATATAGGCCGCGACCTGTACATCAGTGAAATGTGATACGACGATGAGACATGGCCCAGAAGCTTCAGAAGATGATATAGTTGTTGCTTGTTAGCTAATTCAGTAAATATAGCGGCTCATACTTCGATAGCCCTTCAGGCACAAGCAACAGGGATCGGCTTGTATTCTTATTTTTGTGAGAGTTGCCAAGGATCCCAAAGAACCTCGCTGGACATCATATTTTCAGCAATTTTCCATGAGAACCCGCACTGCAAAGACAGCCAAAAATCCCCATCTGTATCGTGTGTCCTGATCACAAGCGGTGACAAGCGATCAACTTCTCCAAATTTGCTACTCGTTTCGAATGCTGCTGATCATTCAGCCCTAATCATCACTGTGCTGTCAGGTTCTCAGGTACGACTGCGTATTTGATTGAAGTGGATAGGACTGCGTCATGCGATTGATTATAATCTCTATAGAGTCGAAGCTAGAAATCTCGCCCGGCATTGCCGAATATAATAATCAACTCTACTTGGGAGTTGGTACTATACAGTCAGTTTAGGTATAATATTTCTGTAGCGTCAATAAGCCAGATTAAAAGGATTCTGACATCCTGCTAGATTTCGGTCGAAACTGCCTGACCGAGCCTGCTACGCCCGGCTCCATCCGAACTGGCAGCCAAAGTCTATCGGTAGACGTCTTCTCAACCTCGGACCATCGTCAGCAGCTACTTCATTCTTTGATGAGGTCGGAGACGATGAACATTGAGACATCCCCACCACAGGCAGTAGAAGGAGGAATTGGCTGGAGCGATCTCCATCAAAGGGAGATTCTCTGCTTCGACTGCTCGAGTAAGTTCATGCTCTCGATATTGAAGTAAATCTAACAATCGCCGTGGACCCACGATCAGGTGATTCGATGTGATCAACTTGGAAACTTGAGAACTGGAAAATCGGAAATCTTGAACCGGTTAGAAGGCGGAAGCATCTGCGTTTCATTCGTTTCAGCGCGGATCGACTTTTGTATCCGAGACACACCCAGACAATAACGCATAACTTACATATATCATTTCTTGTCTGCATGTGATCGAACCGCTTCTAGCTTCTGTAGAGCGATGCGAGATGCAAGATCACCTCGCCGTCACAGAGCTTGTACCTTATTCCCGACGGCTGTGACTACGAGAACCTCTCGCTCAGGTCATTTGGGGCAGCCCAAATTCAAGATCGTCAAAGGCTACTGCCTCCCTGACCGATCGGATCCCTTCGAACGATTGATCTTCCGCGAACCGGTAGTATCTCAAAGGGCAGTCATTATTCAGCATGCCTTATCGAGAACCGATTCGGGCGATTAGGGAACGTCCCCCTTCTCCTCCTCAACGCAACATATCGCAGTCTTCTACCCATACTGCATCCTCCACTTCCTCCCTCGAAGCCGCTCCTATCCGACCTCCTCCCATCCAGACTCGGACCGCTGCGACGAGAGGTGATCAGCTTCCTTCCGCTGAAGAAGTCCAAAGACAGGAAGAAGCAATCAGAAGTTATTCCAGAGAAAGAAGTAGCCGAGAGGAATCTCGGAGTCCAGTCACTCCAAGACCTGATAGGTATTCCTTCGGGACGCGCAGGGAATCTCCAAAGAGCCCTCGGTATGGGTATGGACAATCGCAATATCATCATCCCGCTCCTTCCCATCTCCTTCCTCTCGAACTCCGGCCATCGGCTTCTGGGCCGGATCTGGCTTCTTTGAGAAAAGAAATGCTACGGGGAGAATCGGCTATCGCGGAAGATGTGGATCTACCTCCTTCCCCTTCCAAAGGATCCTCTTTGGCGGCGGGAATGGATACCTTGCTGATTTCTAGCAAGAGTAGGGCAAGAAGCTCTTCAGGACAACCTAAAGGACATGGGGCAGGGGGTTCCAACTCGACTAGCTCGGTAGGAGCTACAGGAGGCTCTGGAAGAGGAGATGTTAGGAAGGCTGTAGGGTTGCAAGATTTCACGTTCGGGGAAATGATCGGCAGAGGGAGTTACAGTACCGTAAATATTGCTCGGCTTGCTTCGACGGAATGTGAGCTTGTTTCTGACTTTAATCACACAGGTTGTGCTCGCTCGTCAAAACGCTACGAACATCCCCTACGCCATAAAAATTCTGGACCAAGCACATCTCATCCAACAGAAGAAGACCAAATATGCCAAAATCGAACGAGACGCTCTCGTCCGCCTCGGACCGCAAGTTCGATCTAATGGTAACCGAGGTTCTACCATGAGTATCATGAGCAATAGTACGGTAACGGGCCATCGTAGAAGAGGAAGTGGTGCTTCCGGGAGCAGTGCAGGTGGATCTGGGTCGGGGACGTTCCTGGGCGCGGAAGCCGCGAAGGCAGGGAGAAGGAGGGGTTCGAACGATACCGGTTCTTGGGGGGCGGCCTCGTTTACCGAGCGAGGAAACGCTTTTCTTCGGCAGCAAGCAACAGGGAATGGCGATGCGTCGGGATCTCCTTCCATACCGCCTATACCTATAAGAGAGGGCAGGCCTGACAGTCAAATCACTGTTCGTAACGATAACAGTCCACCTCTCGGATCAGACGGTACATCCCCCTTTGACAAGCCTGATCTCAGTCGCTTGACCATTCCTACGTCGCCCCGAATGGGAGCGAACAGTAACGGAATGGCTTCCCTTTCATCGTCCCAATCTACCATCACTTACAGCCCTACGGAAACAATCGCACGGAAATCGGGAGAGTCGGAGCGCCAAGAGGTCTTGGGAAAGCCCCCTGTGGCAAGAAAGCGAAAGAGGGCTAGTCATCCGGGTGTGATCAAGTTACATTATACCTTCAAGGATCATACGAGTTTATGTGAGTTGTCCCTGGTTTACTGGCTATGGGCATATGGTTGATTGCTTGCCTTTTCGTAGACTTCGTATTAGATCTTGCCATCAATGGAGAACTATTAGATCTAGTGAAGAAGGTTAGTCTTCCGACGTCAGGATGGTTTCTTAGCTGTATGTTGACGCTCAGGCCTACAATTAGCATGGATCGCTTGATCTCGATTCTGCTAGAAGGTATAGTGCCCAAGTTATCGACACGATCGATTTTATGCATGAAAGGGGAGTGATACATCGGTAAGTCACTGATTGTCCTTGGCTTGAAATTGATCATCTAATCTGAATACAATACACATACACAGGGACTTGAAGCCAGAAAAGTAGGTCTGTCGTAAAAATAATTTTCGGATACAAGGTTGAACATATCACTTGAACGTAGCATTCTACTGGATGACGACTGGCGTATCAAGATCACAGACTTCGGTAGTGCCAAGGTTGTCGACCCTGTCACTCTAGAGCCGGTCGATGTTGGTGACGGTACGCGTTCGAAGTCGCAGTCGAACGGAACCTTCAATCGACTGACCAAAACTTAATAGGTCCCATGGAAGGCAAGAAGCGCTCGTTCGTGGGGACAGCTGAATACGTTTCACCCGAAGTGTTACGCAACGAGCATGCTGGGATGGCGTAAGCGACAAAGCTTCGACTGTATATGTCGATCAATCGTCTGATTCAGGTCATGATAGATCGGACATCTGGGCCTTCGGATGCATACTCTATCAGCTGATTGCCGGAAGACCTCCTTTCCGAGGATCGACGGAATATTTGACTTTCCAGAAGGTGCTGGCTTGCGAATATACGTTCCCGGAGGAATTTGATCCCGTTGCCAAATTGCTAGTGGAGAGGATTCTCGTAAGTATAGGCACTAGGTGGTCTAAGAATACCGTTGTTGACTAGTTTGTATTCAGAAACTGGATCCTCTGGACAGGCCCCCCATCGATTCCATCAGAAACGACGCGTTCTTCGAATCCATCAACTTTGCTCATATGTGGACGGACCATATGCCAGAAATCAGAACTGGAATTGCAGCACCCGTCAAGACTGCTCAGCAAACCGTTAGCTTTACAGAGGCCTTCGGCACAGCCGCCAGCGACGGAGAGTCCGATGATGGGATCTATTCAGCTTCATCGAACGACGAGGATCACCTCAGGAAGGATCGTCTACCAGTGCAAGAATCGCAAGCCGCCCAGACTACTACACCCATGCTTGCTTTCCCCAGACAAGTGGACACTGAAGTGCCGCAGTTGAGAGAGCCTCAGAGGCAATGGATTGAGAAAGGAGGTAACACTTTCTCTAGTACCGAAACGGTTGAAGAAGCCGCTGCCAAGGCGCAAGCTCGGTTAGTAGATACTGGCAAGGGGGAGAGCGGAGGCGCTCCTCTTGCCAGGAAGATCACTCATCAGTGGGAGCAGGAAGAACGACGAAAGTTGTGGTAGGTGTCGCCGGAGCATGTATAGAACTTGTCGTACTGATTCCCGGTCGATCAGGTCTGAGCACTTGAGAGAAGGAGAATCCATCATTTACCAGTCCCCAATTCTTACACGAGCGGGTATATTCCTACCCAAGCGTCGTACACTGGTCCTCACCAGCGCGGCAAGGCTGCTTTGCGTTAAGGAAGACGCTGTTAAAGGCCGGATCAAGATCGAAAGCGAATGTCTGGTTACCAATCCATTGCGTCTGACTGCAATCGACGAAAAGAGCGAAGTCGAGAACAAGAAAGCTAGGGATTCTTCAGCGATTCGGGGTAAAGTTGTGAAGAACGTACAAGCCAAAGGACCGAGAGCGTTCCAAGTTCAGACTGTGAGTAATGATGCTTCGTCAGAAGCGATCGATAACTGACAAAGCGAATCCAGTACGATAAGGATCATACCTTTTTGGCGGATAGGGAGGATATTCGCGCACGATGGATAGCGGAACTGAAATCTATCGATATTTGAACAGTAACGGCAGGAACTTGCAGTCGCAATCAGAAACATAAGGCATCAATCACCTGCAGCTAGTCTACGAAATCAAATGATAGTAGAACAGTTGGGATTCAGAGACACGAAATCGACGCATGCTGTAACCGATGTGGAGGGCACGTTGTACCAATACCCGCAGCCAATAATATATATGCGATGATAGCATCATAGGTCGATCGAGGCTTACCGGAAGCAAATGCCATTCCCCGACCGAGCGAACGGCTTGGTCCTTGGTGATTTCTTGCTCGTCACATCGTCTTACCTCAGCTCATGATCGTCTGGATCTTGTGGACATAAATCCTGTTTCTCTGGTAGAGAGCATGTGTGGTCAATCAGCTCTCCCTATGTTCATGCCGACCTTGTGTGCGTGATTAATAAATACACAAAAAACACCATAAACGACCTCCACATTCTGAGCCGGCCAGACCTTCAGCATGTTCCGACTGTTGAAAGAAGCTCTTACAGCACCAGAAAGGTCGCCTTCGCCGAATCGCAGAGTCCCTCGACCTGTACGTACCACGGAGGAGCGGAAGTTGGCCGAGGAGAAGGGAAGGATAGCTCGTGAAGCTGAAGAGGCAGATGAATCCATACCGGATCTAACGGATGATGATCTCATGGTGAAAGATGTCATTGAAGAGTTGCAGAGAAGGAAAACAACCACTCAAGAAGAACTGGAGTTGACGTTCAAGGTATGTACTGACGGCGGAGGTTTTTCTTGTCGTTCTGAGCTGATCTCTTCGCAACAGACTTTGAACCAGATCATTCAGCTCCTGACCCCGACCCATCCACCTCGTCAAGCTCTATTCCGCAAAAGCCGTGGTTTCAAGGCGCTCAAGAACATATTAGAAGATCTTGATCAAACGAGTAGTACTCGGGATTTGCAAGACCCGTTCGGCCAGACTCAGCTATTCTCAGGTATCGCAAATCTTAGGGATGGACATGAAAGTCGAGGTAGAAGAAGAGAATTTATAGCAGAATCTCCTACTGCTGAGACTCCCAGAGCTGGCAGTAATGGGCCAGCTGGAAAGTTTCCTTTCAAATTGGACTTACAGGACAAGCTCGATGTGCTACGGCTGGCAATGAAAGCCATCTTAATAGCTCTCGAGGATAAGCGGAACCGAAGATGGTTCGATGTGAGTGAACGGAATTTCTGTTCTGGTTGCAACATACTAACTCTTTGAGATCAGGACAACATCGGATGGAACTCTTTCGCTAGCATATTCAGCCAAGCGTATAAGTGGACGAACGATCCGCAAGCCTCAAGCTCATATCCGGCTGCCGGTCGTGTTCTTGGAATACTGCTATCGAACACTCTCTCCAATGACGAGACTTTGCCGGCGTTGTTTTTGAATACGACAGCAAACAGTCTTGCACCCTTTCCTGACATGCTCCCCATCTCCTCACACCTCAATCTGTCCGACCCAAAGTTGCTGGCGGTAATCCTCGATCAATTACCCTTGCCATACATCTTCAGTGCGGCTAGTAAATTCGACAAGATCCCGGATAAAGTTCAAGATTGGCCTAGGACCGGGCCATCAAGTCGAGCACATCTAACCATGACATCGGAACTGATGTTTCTTGAAAGTACTTTGTGGAGGGTGATGCTAGTGGTAGTTCAATCGAGTTGGATCAATCTATTTGAGCTTAGCAAGTCGATGGGAGAGGGTGGTTTGGTGGAATGCGTGCTAGATAGGCTTTATCCACCGCGGAATCGTAGAAACAAACAAGCTACCACAACAAGGCGACCTGAGAACCTGAGGATGGGTATATTTGGCGGGGACGAGGATTCGGATTATGATGCCAGTCACGATCCGTTCGCAATCCAGTCGGGTCCTATTATACCGTTTGGCAGGAAGCCTAAGTCAAGGGCCAGACTTCCTGCCGCAGATGGTCAACTCCGATTGATCCTGCTGAAAGTGCTCCGCCGACTAGTCGAGGTTGGTATCCACCCGAGGTTGAACCGAAAGGTGTTCAGATTATTACGCAAAGAGACTGAAGGCAGTACCATTTCGCGTAATCGGAGTGGAGACACTACTCCGGGAAATTCATCTTACAACAACGGTACACCGAAGCCAGGAGGTACTCCTCCGTCCACAGGAGTCAAGCCAAGACTAGCCAAAATGAAACCACCCGCACTTAAGCTTTCTTTGAGAGGGTTGACAGGAGACGAACCGGAAAGCGATCTTCTCGAGGACGACATGCTGGATGTGGTGAGACATGGAATGGGCAAACGATGGCCCGACCTGTTCGCATTCAAAAACAAGGAAGCCGGACTGGACCTTGAGGGTTTAGCGAAATGGCCATCAAGAGATAAAGGCTTCTATTTTATGGTAAGCGTCGTTTGTTATGAGTATCGGGACAACTTTACTAAGCTTCAGAACACAGGCATGGGTGTATATAGAGCAACTCTGCGCGCCTATGACTTTACTGCATTGTTACGACCGGAACAAGCCCTTCATGAGGATCAGAATTTTGCCCAATTCCCAAGTTGAGCTGATAACGACTGACTGGACAAGACCGGACGCGAAACGTACCGAACCGTATGACGTTCACATCTTCTCGGTCCCCGAAGCACTTGTACAGCATCAACGCTGGGTACACATCGCGGTTGGTGGACGAAATCCACCGGGGTCCAGTAGAAACGGGCCTGGTCCGGAGATCAAACTTGTCTTGAACGGCAAACGTTGCGGAAGACCGTTAAAATGCGATTACCCTACTCCGCCTAGTCCGGGGCCGATCAGCCTTAGCATCGGAACAGAGAAGCTCAGTAGGGAAATGCGGTCTGAGGACGACAGCATGTTCGAAGGCTTAGATCCTAGCTTATGGTACCTCGGACCATCTACGCTCTTGGGAGAATATGTAGGAGACGACCTTGCATTACTGTTGCATCATCTAGTGAGTCTACACTGTTCGTGTACGTTACGCTTATGAACTGATTTGCTCTGTACAACCGTTTAGGGCCCTAGGTATCAAGGTAGTATGCAAGAACCTTTGGGTAGATTTCTCACTTGTGAGCTTTAATTAATATCTATCAAAGGAACCTCAAGATAACATTGCTGACAGGATTATGCGATCCATAGACGAGGGAGCCACCGCATTGAATATCTATCTTTCAGATATGGCCAAATCTATTGGCAAAGACGGTCGAGTTACACTTCCTCCTAATTCATACCTCATCAAAGCGATAAAAGAAGGCAAAGTTTTTCCTGAAGAACATATCTTGTTTTCTTTCTCTGCACGCAATACTATCAAGGTTAAGCCTTCACAACAGAACCTGCAAGAAAGGTTGCTGAACACTCGGCTGCAAGTCTTGAATGCAGCAATGCCTGCGCCTGAGAAAGGACTTGAACTTCCTTCCATGCGCGCTACACTCGTCGGAGACGTGTTCGCATTCCAGCCGAACTGTTTGGACCAGGCTCTAAATGCTATAGGTGGACCTTCTTCTGGGCTCAGATTGGTCGAATCGTCAACATCTCCGCTTCAGCTCCAACTATCAGTCACGATCCTGTTTGAGCTGCTCCGAGAGCAATGGAACGCCAGCGAAGAGATGGAACGCATTCGTACGTGTTTTGTGAATCCACCCAAGGCTATGTCTGACTCTTTTTTCGTAGGCGGGTATGATATCCTGGCTAGTTTTCTGAAGGCTAAAATGCAAGAGCTGGTTACCCCTTGGTTGGCGAAAACCTTGTTTGGGTTCCTTGGAGTTAATTTTGATCGACCAGAGTTGGCAACGATTATCAACCCTGCTGGATATCGATCTCTGGCTTTACGTCTAGACGTTTGGTCGAGAGCCCCTTCTGAAGTCATCGAGTGTTATTGTCAGAATTTTGAGCATCTCATGGCAACCTCGCGGTATCGACGTTTCAACATCAAAAGATGCTTTAGAAAAGTCGCGATTGTCCGGAAGATGATGTTCGCTCTAAAAGGCAATATCTTTGATTCAAGCGATATTCCGCGAATTATCAGTAAGTGAGCGTATCTGCCCTAAATCCCTGCCGTCCTGACCTGCTGCGACTCGTTCTAAGGCGCTGTCAAGGTGATTCTGACAGAGCATTGGTCAGCGCATGACTCGTGAGTCAGCATCAATCGTGAGAACGCCATTAACTGATCTACTTCCATTGAAACCAGTATCAAGCCTCTCTTTGCATACTTGATATCCACCTTGTGTTCTAGTGGGCATTCTGGGTACTCCTTGACAATATAGCATGAGCTGACGCCATCTGCATTGATGATGTAGCGCCGTCCCATCATTTAGCGGTAATACCATTGAGTCCACCTTTACAAGCGCAAGTTCCTGCAGCTGCATTGCTTGCAGCTGTAGCGGAAATTCTAATGGAGGACTCTTACATGAATAAACTGCAAGAAGCTTTACCTCTACACCGCGTCTTGGTGATCTTCCTCACCAGCAACCCTGCTGGCTATGTAGTAGATCCCTGCTTACGAATCATGCTGGCGTCATTGAACAGTAACAACGGGAAATCGTTCGGAACTTCCTTCGAAGATGAGGGTGGATTTGACACCCTTAACAAAACTGTACCAAACGTGTGGACGACAGATATTCAGAACCTGGGTGAGTTCGAGCAATAGCGACGAGCAACTCTCGCTGACGGTACCTGAACAGTCTTTGAGGCCATACAAACGCAGTTACGAAATGGAGTCTCAACCACCCAGTCTTTGTTCCCGTGTATTGTATCGGCTCTGGAGAAGCTTTTGCAAAATGCTTTCGAAGAGGATTCGGCTACCACAAGTGGTCGACCAACCTCTGCTCGCGGATCGAATCAAGGTGGCCTATCGGTCAGCTTTGGATCATCACCGAGCTTACCGTCCATGGTCCGACGTGAGTTCAATCTTTGCAGAGTCAAGATAATCCCGATTGACACCAGAATCAGCCCAGGAAGAGCTATCCACTCGCAGTGCTTTGGAAATCATACTCGAACGGCTTAACGAAAAACTCGAGGAAGGGGTCGTATATAGAGATTTATTCACCAAGCAACAGCTCGAAGATCTCGTTCCGTGTGTAGCCGATTTCGTCTCGATGAGCGCTAGTATCGGCGGAATGAGTAACATCGTAACAAACCAGCGGCACCAAGTCGAGAGGTTGCTTCGCAATCTTCACGGTGCGCCGCAACTGTCGGATCTACTTGAGACTCAGGTTGGTGCGATTTTGTTTTATAACCTCGTTCATCGCCAAATCATACTTCTCTTACGCTAGATCGCTGCTCTGCTTGAGCAATTAAATTTTGGAACGTCCCAGGGTGGGCCGAAATCGCTTTCCCTGTCTATGCGATCGACCACATCTGCGTCGTTTAGGATGTCGGCGTCTCATTTTTCCCCTTCTACTCCTTCTCAATTCGGCTCGGGGTCTCCCGGTCGTCTCAGTCGTCGTCGTTCTTCTAAGAAGAGTTTGTTCTCGCGCAACATCCCTCTCATGAGGCGATTGACCGGAGACAAATCGACCCCAGATAAGAAGGACAAAAATACGACCTGGACGCAATCTATCATCGCTGCGGAATCTGCCAAATTCGCGAGGACCACCTTGGAGACGTAAGTCCTTTTTGCGCTCATGAGATCAAACTTTTAATCTGTATGGCCCCTGTAGGAAAGAATTCTGGCGCAAAACTGACCAACAAGACTGGCCAAAGGAGCGTGTCTTTCTGAATTCTGAGCTTGGGTTGTGGCCTGATGATCGGGCAGAAGACCACTGGCGCCTTGACGGTTCTGATGGTCCGCTGCGCAAACGGTGAGTTGAACGAAAAGGACAATGCTAGCGCTCCTGACGACTATTCGCGTGTGTTGATCACAGAATGAAACTAGAAAAGGCGATACATAACCCAAGTGAGAAATCGGCTGCCTTCAATCCTCGGTCATATCGAACAGCCGTACCACGCGAAGACGAGCTTAGTTCCGCAGTGTCACGTATCGGTTCAGCACCGGGGGATGATCCTTTTGCTGCAGAGATGGGAGAGGTGGTACAGTCCCTGAGTAAGGGAACCGACGATGTGGAAAGCAACGTTCCTCCGCAAATTACAGGCGACAGCGACGACGATGCGCTAGTGGAGGTGGAAGGGAATGAAAGTACCAATAGACGGGTGTCAAAAGCTTTGCGGAGTGGAGACTCGATAGAAGAGGCTTATGTGAGTTACAGCATCCGCTTCATCGATCAAAAACTGATTACCGCGGGACAGAATATCTCTCGGGTCGTAGGGGTGGATGGAGCTCGTGAGTTCAATTCTTGTCCGGTCGCTTTCATATATTACTTACTAATCACGCCTCTTCTATATAGCTGGACTTCTGATCATTGGGAAAAGATATCTTTACCTCATAGATGGGTTGGTGCAATTAGACAGTGGGGAAATCGTCAACAGCCACGACGCTCCACGAGACATGTTCAGTATTCCATCTGGGACGGTCGCGGAGCTCGATGCAGATGATGTACAAAGCCATAGCTGGTGAGCTCCCCAAGATATAGCGTGTTTGTCAGCAATACCTGGCTGACCAGACATGGGAGACATAGGTCATTTGCAGAAATAATCGAGAGCAACAAGCGATCTTTCCTCTTCCGTGACGTCGCTATCGAGTTCTTTTTTGCCGATAAGCGCAACTTTCTATGCGTCTTCCGCAGTCAAAAAGAGCGACGAGCTGCGCTACGAAAACTCTCTAGCAAGAATGATCCCAATGCGATTAAGCAGTCTGCCCTCGGGAATCTAATTCTAGACACGGTCGCGAAAGCTATTGATAAGAACTCGTTGGAACTCGAGGGGTATACACGTCAATGGCAATCGCGAAGACTGAGTAACGTAACTCTAGCCACAAATCACTTCTTTCGTTCAATTGTATCACTGATTCACGAGGTTCTCACAGTTTGCATACTTACAGATCTTGAACCAGTACGCGAACCGTACTCCAAATGGTAGGCTGATCGACCCGCTTCATCTGTTCATCAAGCCGATAGCTGATATAACTTCGCACCCACCATCCATAAGACGTGACTCAATACCCTGTGTTCCCATGGGTACTCCAAGATTATACTTCGGATAAACTCAATCTCGGTTCGATAAGCAGTTTCCGAGACTTGTCACTTCCTATGGGAGCTCTAACGGACGCTCGCCGGGAAGCTGCCACCGAGCGATACCAGCAGACAGCTCTTGCCGGGGAGAAGCCTTTCCAATTCGGCACCCATTTCTCCTCATCGATGATTGTGTGCTCATACAACATCCGAATATCACCGTACACCGAGATGTTCTTAGCGCTACAAGGAGGTAGCTTTGATCTTGCAGATCGCTTGTTTTCTAGCATCCCTAAAGCTTGGAAGTCTGCTTCCGAAGAAAACCGGGGGGACGTGCGCGAACTCATTCCGGAGTTTTATTACAGCCCGTTGTTCCTGAATAATCTGAACCATCACGACTTTGGGAAAAAGCAAAACTCAGAAGAGGGAGTTGATGCTGTAGAGTTGCCACCTTGGGCTTTGAACGACCCGTTACTGTTCATACATCGACATAGGGAGGTGAGTTATACTTAACATCGATGGCAAAGACCGGCCGCTGATCCCACACTCCATAAAGGCTCTCGAGTCGGACTATGTTTCAAGACACTTACCAGCATGGATTGACCTGATCTTTGGAGCTAAGCAGCACGACCCCGAATCCTTTACTTGCTATCATCCATTGAGCTACAAGGACGCAGTTGGTGAGCTGATTGATTGTGTACGTACCATATGATCTTAACCTTATATGACTATCCGCAATTAGACCTTGACAATATAAGTGACGAAGGAGAAAGGGCAGCTTCCATCGGAATCATCCATAATTTCGGAATGACACCCGAGAAACTTTTTGCGATGCCGCATCCTCAAAGATTCATCGGGGGTATGACCGCACTTCCCACGGACAAACGATTTGGCATAGACGAACACTATGTGGTGTTGATCCGTAGCGCCTTGCCAGTTGCCGAAAGCATGAGTTCAGTTGGCAAGATTATACCCCCAATCAACCCGGAAGCACCTCCAACCATCGGTCGGAAGACTCAGCTTCCTCATCCCGATGGTCCAGCATATTCTCTACATTTCGGCTTCCTCGATCAATCCATTAGGGTGTATTTCGGCAAAGTCAAGGTGAGTCATCTATAAACTACACTCTGCTAGCTGTGCTGAATGGTTTTCCAGGTCACGAGCGTCGCGGAACAATGTCCGGCTACCGCAGCAGCATTCATTGACTCACAACAATTGGCCACTGCATCCGCTGAAGGGGTTATCACCATTTGGCATATCAGGAATCCCATAGGTTCTACCGCAGTCGCAGAGAAGTCGAGACTGACTGCAGAGACGACTTTGAGAGGCCACGATGACATAGTTACTGGATTTGTGTCCAGTAGCGCGTGGAGCGTCCTAGTGAGCACAAGCCATGATGGCTCAGCTATAGTTTGGGATATGAATCGGATGCGGTTCATACGTCGAATCGTCGTTGAGCCAGAAGAACCCATTCGGGGGGCAACCATCGATGACTCAACGGTGAGCGATATTTTGTTTGGCGCTTAAAGGGTAACCTGACACAGCCTATCGCGTCCAGGGCCATATTGCTCTAATGTGCGACACGCATGTTCACGTATATACCCTGAACGGAGATCTTATTGCTTCAGCAACTACGCCTGGTGGGCCGCAGGCGGATTATAGTATGGCTGGACCAGTCAGCAAGCCGACCAAGTTCCAAGGGGAGATAATCTTCCTCGAGCAAGAGTTTTCCAAACATGGTCCTCTGTTAGCTATTGGTCTCGGCAAAGACGTTTCTCTTTGGCGGTTGTCTCCAGGTACAATCAATGAGCCGCCATGGTCGTTAAGAGAAGTCAAGCGTCTACATGGTCCTGACAATGGCGGATACGTAACTGCTGTGCAGTTCATCGGGTACGTGGAACCGTAACGCCACGGATCAAATCACGTATTAAAAAGATTTCTGCACTCATCAGAGAACATCTCTACGCATGTTTCACGCCCGAGGCTGGAGAGGGCAACGGGAAGACGCTGATGTATCAGTGGTCGCTGCCTGAAGGTGGAGCTAGAAACGTACCTGACAACGCTGCTCAGGCGTGTATGGCGGATTGTGGCAGGACTTTTGGTCTACTTGGTGAGTTAGACGCTTGCGCATGGTCCACGTGAGAACGTTACTAATTGAAACATCTCGTTTAATCAGAGCCTCGACGATATTGTGGCGGATGTGGTGGTATGTTTTGCTCAAACGATGCTGTCCATATAACCGGATATGATCTCCGCTATTGTCCTGGATGCCGAGTTGTTCTCGCTCTAGCAGTAGACGTGATTGGTGGACCTGGGAGTCGAAGGGGTTCGGCAGCGGGAATCAGTTCGAGGAGAAGCTCAATCCAGCCAGGAGGTTTCGGTTCGAGACGGGGATCGTTGGCTGGATGAAAGAATTACAACTATCAGTTGACCAAAATTGAGTGGCTAGTGCGCATTGTATTGTCAAATTTGGAGTTTGGGCTTTCTTGCATGTTGTAGTGTAGTCCGATGCTCGCACTAGCAACGATCGGATTTTTCGCAGTTTCAAGAATCGAACGGGGTGATCTACCATATCAGCTCCTCTCAGATATCTCCTATCCTCTAATCGTGCGAAGTACATGAGCGGAGCTCGCACATTAACTCTCACAGTCCGAAATCCAGTCGTAAGACTGCTATGATTATAAAGGCTACATCAAAGATCCAATCTCGTCGCATCTCGTAAAATAGGTCGTAAGAAGCTCCTTTCTCGTCTATCTCTGCCCCGATTGGCTCAATTCAATCCCCATCTCCCCAATCCACTCAAATTGTCCTTCTCCTTCTCTTTCTTCGCCGCACTATCCGCTAAAAGCTTGGCCAATCCGGATTTCTTCTTTTTCCTTGCTGTGGGTTTCGGAAGGCCTCCTACAGGGGATGCGGAACGTGATGAAGGAGTGCTTATTGATGGCAAGGAGGAAGGGGATGTGGGGGGAAACGGAGAGGTACAGGGTGTGGGATCCGAGATAGAGATATGAGCTAGTTTTGGGGATGATTGGATTAGGGAAGGGGGAGTTGAGCGGGGTGGAGATGCCGGGATGGGGAGGACGGTGTGAGTGATCAGTGATGGGATAGGATCGTCCGGTACGATATCTGTTGGTGCGGAGGTGATCGACATCTGAGATAAATCCGTTTCGGGTTCCTTTGTTGCAGAAGACCTTGTTCTCCTTGCCACCACCCTGGCCGGAGGAAAACTTGCGAGAGTTTCCGATTTCGACCCCTTGGCTCGGTAGGAATTTCCGCACATTCCGCATTTCCCCCTCAAAGCGTTCTTGGCTGCAGGCGAGGGGGAGCTGGGTCCTGCTTCTACGTTATTAGGTATTTCTAGTTCAGGTTCGTCCGCTTTGCTACCCTTGATCCTTCTTTCCTTTTTAGCGAGCTTCTTTTTCTGCTTTGAAGCTTGACCTCGAACCATTCTCCAACCGTATCCGTCTTTTAGGTTTCCGCAATTGGAGCAGCACCATCCTTTTGTGCTCGCCTCTGGTAGATCATTTAGCAGACGGACTCGCGCTCTGTAGAGAGCTGCTAATTGTGGACTCGCTTGTTGAGCGAACAGAGGAGCTTGTAGAATGTTGAGCGGTGTTGTTGGAGGGGGATTCGTAGCTGGAGACAGAGGTGGGGTATTCATGGTTGTAAGGAACAGTGTAGCTGCATACACAGATTACTGTATTGTTGTCACAGGAAACGGCGATGTTGACAATTGACAAAGAGAGATTAGATATTGATCAGAGAGAGGCGCAAGCCTGACATTTAGTTGATCACAACTGGTACTTTTGCCTTAATCGCGGCTTCACTCATTTCCACTTAGGTGAGACGCTTAGCATGATCTCGCTCAGCTATAGAACCTTTATCTGCATCATCCAAACAGTGCACCTCGGCCTATCTCTCTCACCTACAAGATCAGCACAGTACCTGAAAGTTCCTCAAAATGTCCAGAGCCCAGCAACCCGAATTGAAGAAGGTTCGTTCGTCATCCTCACGACTTCATTTGATCCCTCTTAATTAACTAATTCACCGATCTCACCTCAGTACATGGACAAACCAGTCCACCTTCACTTGAACGCCAACAGGTACATCTCTGGAACTCTCCGAGGGTACGATATGTTCCTTAACTTGGTGCTCGACAATGCTGTAGAGGATGTCCAGGGAGAGAAGACCGAGGTTGGAACTACCGTTAGTTCTCACTATCTTACTCGGATCAGCACAGCGAAACTGATCTATATGTGTGGGTCATCAGGTCGTCAGGGGTAACTCGGTAGTATCGATCGAACTGTTACATAACCAACGAGTCCGGGTATAGACGGAATAGGATCTTCAAACTCAAGCCTATACCTACGAGCCTGAGGGACAACCCCCCTTTCCCCTGCTCCCTGGTTCTATCATCCACACTTTAGCCCATCTCCCTTAAACAAAAGAAAATCGGCAACTCCATATCTGGCCGCTTTCGACTCCAACCCTTTTCTCTTCCAACTCGATCACCCACACATAAACTACGCGGATCTTAGCGCTTTCTACCTGGGATTGTATTTTACTTCATGAACATGCAGATGAACGAAACGTGATGGACTTCAGAAATCAGATGCGATTGGATCGCATTGCCGTTAAATAGTCAGGAGAAGGGTCGTCGCATAAGACTTCTATTGTTTGGCTGCGACCGGATGTTGCGTACTGCCTCGACAGCACAGTATACAGACAGCCTCTCTGTTCGATTCTCACCAAGCTTGAACTACTGAGGAGGGTCACTTTGACCGCACCAAGTTCGACGAATACGATCGGTCGAGTGCCTATTACTCGAGCGTTTCTTAACAACTGCAGGAGAGAGCGTTACACCGCAGGATTTGATACATTCAAATCAACCCATGGATGCAGTGAAACTTCTTTGAGGATATCTGTTTGTTTCGAGCTCCTTGGTGCCATTCGCTCATGAGCAGTAACCAGCTGTCCCATAATCTTTCGCTCTTATCCTTTTGTGGGGGCTTCCCTGACCGTTACGTCCCCTTGTGATCATGATCCAAGCTGTAAGTAAACCAATGTTCACTTACTTGTTATTCCTTTGAGTAGTTGCCGATGGTGTTGCACAGGTGACCTATGTGAGCAATAGGGAACTTGGTGGCCTGGGTCCGTCTTAGTACTTCAAGGATGAACCTTCACGCGATTCTTCGAAGTGACGTGTTCCCTGAGTATCCTGCTCACTTGCTGGCTCCGATATCTTCGTCCCTCTTTCCGGAGTATAAAACTCAGGGATAGACCTCAGTAGCTCAAGCTCAAGCTCGATAGCTGTGTTTTCGTTGTCTACCCATAGCCAGTAGCTATTCCCCGGTGTCCATAGTCGTGCGCCTTGAGCGTAGCATCAGCTGTGAGTTCTGGAGTCGCTGGTTGGACCTTCAGCTCATAGAATTTGATATACGCTAACTTGGTGATTTCTATATGTACGGGATCTTTGGGTGTTCCGCGTATCTCCTCCGTGTTAGCTCTTGTCGAATATAGGAGTCGCTCTATGCGTTGAAGTTTGAGAGAGATAGGGAGATTCTAGCCGAACACGATGTCTAGCATCGGCTGATACTTACGTAGGGTTTGCTAGCTAATGAAGGAACATACGTCTTCAGGATTGTGCGTAGCAGACAGTAATTTCGCACCGAACGATACAGACATGGGAATGGAGAAGGTACGAGAAAACAAAGACGGGGGAGATTACATCTGACACAGGGCCAAGTAGCTCTTCGATGCCATGTGACGACGTACAACTAGGCTCGAACCCGCTCAACTGCTATCAGTTGACAGCGCGGTTTGCGGCAGTTGGGCAGCAAGCTACATTCCGGATGATATACGAGCGCGAACTTCTCTTCCCTCCCGTACGCTGATGCTGCTCTCCTGCTGGTCCGGTACGGCGTCGAGTAATTTGATCGTAGCGACGAATACAGGCATAGTATAGCGGTTAAATCACAATTGAATCGCATGCCAGACGAGGGATCTAATGGCAAAGACGATCGAGTCTCAGTCGCGAGGTGCAGAGCTTCACGACGTTCAGGAACTTCTCGACATTGCTGAATGCGATATTACCTCCACGATTCCTTCAACGACCCGTTCTGATGAATAACAGGTGATGTCGCCTCTTGAGCAGCAAGGGAAGCCCACTCTGCGCGTGCACCTGAAACAAGCGAATTCGGATCCGAATCTGTTTGTTTACAATTTGGCGCAGCGAGCGATTACGTTATCGGTGCCATGAACCTGAATCAACCTCGATTATCGATGTACTCGAGTATGAACAATCGGACAAGTCAACTCTGGGGCGATGTACTATTGGAACAAAACCAGCACATCCATGAAATTGGAGGCTGCTACAGGATAACTGCATACAGGGATATACGATGTCTCGACAACCGCCACGACGGCTGGGTCTAGGTGGCTCGGAGCATAAAACAGCCTTCAAAGTCCCAATGTTAGGGGCAGTCGGATTATCAGCTACCGGAGCTCTATTGCCGTCTCCTTTTCGACATGCTGATCCCTTCAACCCCAAAATACCTACTGGATCGAATCGGAAGAATAAGGAATCTACCATGTCAAAGCCTAAAAGAGAGCGCACAGCATTAGGAAGTTCTGGACAAACTTTCTTAGTCGATACAGCCAGCGAAGAAGAGTTTGAGGGAGACGATATGTACTCCAGCTTTAGCCCGGAGGAGATCGAATCTTTCTACCTGGGCAGTTCCCCCTCAAAGTCCAGTCCGCCCAGACCTGGACTGAGCGGTTTTCAAGGAAAGAATAACATTAAGCTTAAGCAGTCCGTAGACGATTTCGTCTTTGCTTCCCAAGCGAGTTTGGAGGACGAGTTGAATGACGAGGGGATTGAGAATCCAAGCAGTCTCTCCACCAACCGATTCAGGACAGGAGGAACATCTGGTATCATCAAAGAAGGATCGTCCCGTGACGATACCCCATCAACTACGGACGAAGAAACACGGATAGTCGACCATCTTCTTTCCCTCGAATCACAAGGACCGCCGAATCCACCTTCCAGAGCTTACACGAAATCTCGAAAAGTCCCAACTTCTAGTCCCGCTCATCCTTATAAAAGGTCACCACCTCGGAACACTCAAGATCTTCCCAGTTCTACTCCCACCAAGCAGGGTAGATTGACAGATCACATGTTTACTACGCAGAAGTATAAACCGACGTTCGAAGGGAAGGAGATCGCATTTCCTGAACCAGAACCTCCAAACCTACCCTCATCGGCGATCGCTACTTCTGCCATACAGTTATCTCCTGAGCAAAGGGCGGTACTGGAGCTGGTCCTGCAAGGGTAAGTCATATCCTGTGCGATATGCAAGATCTTGATCCTGATGTGATGCATCCTATAGGGAAAGCATGTTCTTTACAGGTTCTGCTGGGACGGGAAAAAGTGTATTGTTACGAGAAATTATCAGTGAACTTCGAGCAAGAAAGAGGAAAATAGGTAAACTCACCGACCTAGCTTCGTGTGCGTGGAATCAGCGGCTGAGGTTTCCTCACGCCTTTAGCAATCACAGCTTCGACAGGGATTGCAGGAGTCAATATAGGAGGGCAGACGTTACATGCTTGGTAAGGAAAATCGATCAAACGCCTAGATCAATAACAGTAAACTCAGATATTGCACCTTATGCTAGGGCCGGATTGGGTCTTGCACTTGAGGATGTCAAGACATTAGCTAATCGGATCGTCAGGAAAGACCAGAGCAAAAAGAACGGAGATCCTAGCGTGGAGACCGCTTTGGACCGATGGACTAAGACCCAAGTATTGATAGTGGATGAAAGTGAGTATACCCTTATACAAGCGAGGACGATCATTGACAATGTTGTACTTATAGTGAGCATGATTGATGGACGATTTTGGGATAAATTGGAAGCTGTTGCTAGGATCGTACGAAAGAACGCTAAGCCTTTCGGTGGAATGCAACTGGTACTATGCGGCGAGTTAGTCCACGTTGTCAGTCAGTCTAGAGGTCAAGTGGTGATATAGAATGTGTCACAGCTTTTTCCAGCTACCACCAGTACCTGATAGACATGATAAAAGTAGCATGTTTGCTTTCGAAGCGCGTTCGTGGCGTCAATGTGTACCTAGGATTATCAAGCTTCAACAGGTCTTTCGACAGTCAAATCAGCGTGAGTAATTCGGGTACTCGCGCCTGATAAAGCCTCGATTGACGATAATGACTCGCTCACAGGGTTCGTTGATATGCTCACGGAAGCAAGGCTTGGTCAACTGTCAGGACGGTCCATCAGGGGCTTTGCTTGCCTTCAAAGACCGGTAGTCTATCCTGACGGAATTGACGCAACAGAACTGGTAAACTTCAACTTGCGCACGTTTCCCTGGCTATCTGTTTGACCCGATCCGTTCTAGTTCCCTATGAAGTATCAGTCCGACCAGGCTAACACTTCGAAATTGAATCGCCTAAAAGGCGATACCCGGATGTTCGTTAGTATAGACAAAGAAGGGTAAGTCCGCTGAACAAGCGGCCTTTACACAGTCTCACAGATCGTTTCACAGTATCAAGCCGAACGGCGACTCGTTTTCCCACTCAGAGGCTGTTCACTTGCTCGACCAGCATTCTCGGGCCCCCGCTAGGCTGGATCTGAAAGTTGGCGCTCAGGTGATGTTGACTATGAATATGCCTACTATCGGGCTTTGCAACGGATCTGTGTGAGTCACTCCTGCTCCTGCCTGAGCGAGTAAGGATTTCGAGTTTACCTTGATCGATATGTTCGGGATACAGTGGTAAGGTTATCGGCTTTGAAACTAAAACGGAGGAACGTAAACGCGTTACGGAGGAGCTGGCCGCAGTGCTTAAGGCTGTCTTTTCAAAGGACGATGAGGCAGAAGTGCAGGTAAGGATACTTCTTGGTCTTTGGTTGCGCCTGCAAAGTCGAAAACGGACTGTTGATCTCCGTGTTTTGCTCAGATCATTGCTCCGCCAGCAAAAGCCCCTATCTTCACAGAAGATAAGGTCTTTCGCCACGATGCTGATCTCGCTAAGAACCGTTGGCCGATTGTCGAGGTAGGCTCATTTGGCATAAACAGGCAAATTGTGTGGGACTGAGCATAATTTTCTGTTGTAGTTCTCTGCATCTCAGAAGGTCATGATCATACCGACCGAGTTTGACGTGATCTCACAGAAAGGGCTGCTGGAAGCGAAACGTATTCAGGTACCTTTAATCCTGGCGTGGGCCTTGTCCATACACAAGGGTCAGTCTTGGCGAAGATAAGTGTTTCCCGTTTGAGAGGCTCATTCTTTATGGCCTGCAGCCCAAGGAATTACTATACCTCGCTTGAAGGTTGATCTGGCTAAGACCTTTGAGAAGGGTCAAGCTTATGTCGCGCTGTCACGCGCGACTTCTCTGGAGACGTTGGAGCTTCAAAACTTCCGCGCTGCAGGGGTGCTGGCTCATCCAAAAGTCATCGCTTGGGCAGCTGAGCTTGAGGCAGTAAAGTTGTAGCTAGGCCTGAGCAATATAACCGAGATAGTGCCAGGATTAGGTTATGGAAGGCTAAGCTCGACTCGATTGTAACGAATTGACCCCGAGACATCGCATAGTCAGTGTGTCAACTTCCTCTCTAGGAGTGCTTTCAGTTCCAGTTCGAAAGGGTGGCCGCGACCGTGTTGATTAATATACTCAAGATATCGTCAGCTCAAGCCAACTGACACATACAGTATGCGTGAACATCGTAGCAGGACGAGTTGTTCCATACCTGATCCTGAGTCGTCATAAAGGTAAGTGGTAGATTGAGTAAGTGAAGGTCCGTACACTGAACGAGGCTATTGATATATTGATGAGCCATATTGTGGCGGGAATGATGCGCCGAAGAGGTTGGTAAACAAGGCTAGCCTTTCATGCAGATTGTTGTGCAATCATTGACAGACTGTAGCGATAGGTGTGTAAAGTGGGGAGGAGGTCAAGTGTTAGAAACTCCAAGCAATGTTCTGCAATCAAGAGGTTTTATAACGGATGTTTGCATAGGCATTTTACTCCAAGGAGGCTAGAATCGCTCGCGTCATATGGATAGAGCAGCACTTATATACGCTCAGTCATCGCACTGCAGGCCTTGCAATTCGAAATGCACCTTGCTAGATTTTTCAACCATCATCGGTCCCGTATCCCACTCCCACCCACCTGCTATCTATTTCACCAAAGGAGAAATCGATGCAGATAGCCCTTGTAACATTTCTGCTCTAGAAGCTGACTGTGGGAATCGAAGACATGATGGGCTTGGTACCACACCGGGTGAACAGCGTTATCGAATTCCATCCCGGGCTTTAAGTACTTGAGCGGATCAGGATGTTGAATCAAAAAGTACAGGAGGTAGGCAGCATTCGATTGTAAATTGTAAACTTACTGCAGTCTGCCGGGCCGGAGCAGATATTCGATTCTCACAAAGTAAACAAATCACCTAACAATAAGATTACACGACCGATGATCATCTCTTCGAACGTCCGTCCGACTTATTGTACTCTCCCCACTGTGCCAACCTACCGGCTCAGATTACAAGAAGACTGGTTCGAAGACGGGATATACTCACATAGTACAGAAATTGTCCGCATACATCCTCGTTCAGTTTCGGTTTGAGGGGGCAGTCGAGATTTATTTGCTGATTCATCACGGACCAGAATGGTATGTCCTGGATCTCTTGTGTACGATGGACGCAGAGCTTATGAAGATCCTTGTCAGCCGCACACCAAAGAAAGCAGCTTCAAGCCGGAAGGGGTAGACGGTAAATTATTGTCGGAGTTGTTATCAGAACCAACCATCACTTATGGCGAGATCACCAACGGTAAGTGCTCATGTTCAGCTGATCTTTCTATTTGGAGCCAAAAGGACTGAAAATCGTGATCTTCGTCAGTAATAAAGGCTTTCGAGAAGGCTAGAGGTACAACCTTATTCCTGACGTCGGTCGAACGAGAACGGACTGCAACCTTCTGCGAATCGCTTAAGGATCAGATCATCACAAGAGAAGCAGCTGTTGGTCTGATGGAGATGTTACAGGCCGATATGGACAGAGCTATCGCAGAAGGAAAAAAGGTCGAGAATAGCGAAACTGAAATGGAAGAGAAATCGACTTTTGAAAACGGAGGCTCGGAATCCGGCAAGAAGAAGAAGAAGACACCACCAAGCGCTTTCAATTTACGAGAACGAAGGAGAACGAGTAACGAACACCGAATCAGGGGCTCCAACGACGGTACCAGCTCGGAAGGAAGTGGAGACGAGATCGATAACAGCCTAGTCGATTCACCTATCCATGAAGAAGGAGGAACGAACGACGATAGCGGCATTGCTAGTTCATCCAGGCCTGCCTCTAGAACTGGTTCGATTCCCCTTAAAACCCCACCCCTCACGATACAAACCCAAATTCCAATTTCACCCTCAATGGCCAAGAACCGTTCAGCGACTGCTACAGGTGTATCGTTTCCTCGAGAAAGCATCACTTCTCCTCCTCCGCCATCCTCCTTCCGAACACCATCATCAGGTATTCCCCGTCTCTCGAGGCAATCGGATCCACCAAAACCACAGCAATCTGGTTCAAGACCCCCTTCGTCTTTCGGATTTTCTCCGGGATCGATCAATTCCAGATCCGGAAGGGCAAGATCAGGTTCGGTAGAGACTGGGTCCTCGAGAAACTCCTTTATCCAGTCGGTTCCGCTTGGAGCAAGTGGGATGGGCGTACCTTACAGTGCGGGCATAACAGGAGCAAACAGAAACATGTCTGCTGGATCCAGGAGGACTAGTCAAGAAACGATCATAACTTCTCCTATTCGACCTGTAAGTCTATTGAGGAATAACCTCAATCGAATGCCTTCACCTAATCGGAATCACAACGCAGAGTTACTCTGGTTACAGTCTGAACTCGTCCACAAGTAGCAGTTCATCGTACCCAGACATTGGAATCAACCGTCCGAGACCACCTCGTCAGACGTCTAGCCAGCGCAGCCAAGGGGGTGTAGCATTTCCTCAATCAATTTCCAACTCCAGCTCAATCAACAGAAGTGACACACCAGGATCCCCAGATCTGAACAAGATGAAATTACCTGATGTGTCCTTGATAGGAGATCAGTCGTTTGACGGCGAGCTCAGCGGATACGAAGATGAACATGACACAGAATACATACAGACGTTGGAGGAAATTGCTAGAATGGGTAGGGAAAGTATATCTGATACCACCATGGGAGGGCAGGTAGGTATGCACACTTTGGATGATGGTGACGGTGACGGTGAATACTTTGGGAACGGTACGGGCGCGAGGAAGAGGAAAATTAGTGACGAACGCCAAAAAAGGCTGAAGGTCAGAACGTTTTGTTCACAGACGTACCATTAATGACTACTAATGGACTCTATTCTGCATCCAGGCCGAGCAGGAGGCCAATCAAAAGGACAGGGAAGACGCGATCCGTTTGACCTCTGAAAATCAGGATTTGTCGATCAGGAACAGGGGTCTGATTGAAAAGCTAGCCGCGCAAGAGTAAGATCATATACTCCTTGCGTCAGCCACTCGAAGTGTTCACTTTTTGCTCCTCATAGGAATGATCATGAGCTGATTCAAGTCCGCGTTGTCGACCTCGAAATTGCTCTTGAGGACGAAGTCAGTGAGAAAAGGAGGTTGGAGCGGGAGCTAAAGCAGAAGATACGGGAAAACCAGGCTGCTATCGCTGCAGTAAGTTTGACCTAGAACAGGTGCGCTGACGGGGCGAAAGCTGATTTGTCTTACCAGTTGGAAACGAAGCTAGCAATGACTGAAGAGCAACTTGAACAAAACAAAACGAACCTTACCGGGACCTCGTCTCTAAACGGAAAACTGAAAGGTGTGTGTAGCGATCAGGTCATAGTCGGAAGACTCAAGCTAATCAGGTACTGCTAAACCAGATGAGATACAAGAGCTTATGCGCACAATCGGTCAGAAAGAACGAGAGCTGAGAAAATATCGCGAGGAAGAGCTGCAGTACGAGGAAGACAAGGAAGCCGTAAGTTTGGTTCCGTGACTGGCTAAAGCGTTACGATATCCTGACTCTGGAAATCCAATCTAGTTCTCAAGTGAGATCCGTAGCTTAACTACTCAGTTAGCCTCGAAGGAGGATACCCTTGTAGCTGTTCAAGAGAACAATCAAGTACTCAAGGGAGAGCTGGAAGCTTGCAAGGGTATGGAAGAGAAGATCAGGAAGCTGGAGCGCGACCTGCTGGACTTGCTTACTAAGCCAAATGCTTCCCATGTCCGGGGTGATACGGGGAACAGCGCCGGCTTCACTGTTACTGACCACTCGAGAAAGGCAAAACGCAAGTTGGCGGAAGAGGCTGGGTTCAAGGACGATTCCAGCGATGACGATGACGACGACCAGACGAAATCCTCCGCTAGTTCCACAAGTCAACGGACTGAGAGTGATGGGTTGGAAGAAGCGGAGCCTTTACCATTCAAGCATAGGAAGGTTAATAGACTGGGCACCTTTCCGCATTCCTCTAGCTGATCATTATCCTTCATATAGCATCAACGTGGACAGAGACCGAAGTCTGGAAATGATAAAGAAGAGAGCAATAAGCGCATCGACGGGGATTATCGTGATGCCCCGACTTCGAAAAATCTTCAAGTTGATGCTTTCAGTCAGACAGACGAATCTCAGGGTGTCAATCTTCCGCCCTATTCCGCGAAAAGCGAAGATCAGGTTATCGCACAAGGTCTGATACGGGCACACCCAAAGCTAACTATCGAAACTCAAGACATGTTCATCCTGAACGGTACCACCGATACTACCAAGGCGTACGTCGCATTGCGCGATGGCACGGGTATGAGATGCGAAGTGTTCGAGAAGGTTTTGGAAGAAAAACCACATCCCGTCAAACCTACCGAGTCGAGTAAGTAGAGGCGTGTACAAGACAATCGTATTGACCTGCTGAAGACGATGACCGACAGAAAAAAGCTTCGCTCCCTCGAACCAAGTGGCGATCCAGATCAAAAGCCCATCCAAGTCGAAGGGGGGATACATCCAAGCGCTCACTGTGGGTGTGATCGCGATCAGCATCGGCTGGCTAGGTACGCATGAGTACCGGCACTTTCAATATGCCTCAAAAGCTGACATACTTACCGTGACTGATAGTCACAAGTCAAGCCTCTTTCGGCAATGTTCACGATCTCGATCGATATCATCTAGTTCACGACATGGCAAACCTTGGACAAGCCAGTCTAGCTTTTGTTCCCGGCTCCGTGGTTACCAAGACTTTCGCTGGTGGCGCACGATACGTAGCAGGGAATGTGCCTATGTAGGGTAATACTACTTCTGACTTTCTTACGACACCTAATGCCTTTCCTTACGAGTCTCCAAGAATATTTGTAACCAATCATACCGTAAAGTGTAATGTAATGGATGACCCGAATGTACCAATCACGCTTAGTAACGAGTAAACGTAAATTTGGAACCTAGAGATCAAGCAGGTGTTGCGTATGTCCGTTTCTTACTAGCCATCCAGTTTCACGTAACGGACTCGCTCTAGACGCCGCACAACCAATGCCAGAGCAGCACTTAAAAGGAACGCAGTTCAAAGATGGATGAGGTGGATTTGCATGTCATAAACGGATCACGTAGGGGGGGAATGTACATCGAACCCAACAATAAGCAAGGAGACGACGTGGAGAGAGAGATGATCCGTTTAAGCCCAGGTGGAAGGCCTGGAAGCGGCGTACCAACCCTTGGAAGTGGTTCCTGGTCATCAGATAAGCAAAACCAAATCAGTTCCGACCATCTCGGATAAGAAGGGTTTGAGATTGAAGACTCACGCCTGTGGGGGAGGGGGAACTTGAGACCGGGCTCCAAGAGCTGACGGATGTAAGGCCTCTTGACATCGTCCTTCTTCTCGATCTCAGCAACACGGAGGATCTACGTCCGAAACAATTTCAATCAACTGCCTGTTCGTGTTCCCTTGTCACGAGTTGTTACTCACGTGGACAGACCTAAACCTGGCCCTGTGCCTGGCGGCCAAGTCCTGGTAAAGGGCCTCGACGGCACCAACACGGGAGAGCTCCCTGAACTCCTTGTACATGTTGTGGGTACCGGAACGAGAGTCGTAACGGATCCAGATACCGAAGTTCTTGACCTTGAGGGGCTTCTTCTCGTGGATCTGCATCATTCACACGTTGACGTATCCGTAAGCGTTCCATCCTATCATCTCGCAGATAATCCAAGTGAAGAATACTCACAACGTTGACACCGACGATCTCACCGTTGGCCTTCTTGACCTTCTTCAACTGCCTCAAGAAGTACCAGAACCTCGACTTGGCGACGACCTCGTTGGGGGCAAAGATCCTCATCCTGTAGAGCTTGGGGGTGGGCTCGGCCTCGGTGGGGAGGTTGCGTCCGAGGATGGAGTATTCGTTGAAACGGGCCATTTTTGGTGACCTGAAGAAACAGATGGGAGGAAGGAAGAGTTAGTCATCAGAAGATAGAGCGAGATGCGAAGATGGTAGAAGATCTGAGAATGGGGAGATGTGGTGATTCGATGATAGATGATCGGCAAAGGATGGATTTGGATGGATAGTGGATTCGAGATTGCGGAGTATCTTCTTTTCCACAGGTGTGTTCAGGACGCCAACCACCGACATAGCACAAAGCTGAGGTCCTCGTCCAGCTGATTGGGCTTGAAAAGTCTATAGGTCGAGTTGTATGCCCCATCGGCGTATGGGTATTGATCACCCCTTGCTTGATCTACTGGCTGTTGGTGCCTGTTCCGCTCTTGACTAGCTCTATCTCGCTCCAACGACCACTGCAAACTAATCTCCGAATAGTGTGGATAACTTGATTGCGTTGCTTCTATCGCATCTTCTCCATCTATCTGTTGTCTGATTGTTTAGTCCATCTTGATTCGTCCAAGAGTTCCTGAAGCATCCATCCTATCCATCCGTTATCCCCCATGCCGATCAAACTACCATCTCCTCGATCCTCATCTCTCCCTCAATCCCGCGTCTCCTTCCATCTTGCATTCTTGCTTGCGAGTAGGACCCGAGACTCACGTCGAAGCGACCTGTATTGAAACTTGAAGTGAGTTTTGCTGGTGGCCCGAGAACGATCCCCCGTGTCGAGGAAGGGTTGTATCTTTGGGCGGGCACTTGGACGACGTCTTTCGCTGAGCGAGGGCGGAAGCGAGTGCGAGCTGTCGGCGACGGGGAAACGATTCTGAGAGGGAACGAGGGGGACACGTAGAAGCGCAGAGAATGGCTGACGCGCGGGATGCTCGAACAGAGAAAGGGTAAGCGCAAGTCGCGGTGATTTGAAGCATCATTTCAAATCGCAAGACACGTTGATAAGGATATCTAGACGAGAAGAGCTGATGACGTGTCTAGATCAATATTGACAACCCGGGCACCTAGAAATACGATCCACGCGATTTACGTCATGGCCGTTTGTTTCAACTTCCGAAGGATAACTCGATCAAAACACAGCTCGCAGCTCTGAATTCCAACAATCTGACCATATCGACTCGGCGAATGGGCGTTCCCGTCCAGTCATCCTGTCTGATATATCGCTATATCATTGATGTCAATGAACGATCGTACTACAGCCTAATGGACGTGGTTGAAGCTGCTGAAACGCATGCACACTTTCTGCTCCATGTCGGTAGACTCCGGCCGGAAGTTGTTCGCGTATCGAGTCTTTGTTTGTGTCCAGACCTGCCCAATCGCTCACCGCTTGCCGCTTGGCTCAGCGACTCAATCTTCTTGTATGCCTGCCGCCGTATGTCCCCACCTCGCACGAACCACCTAGATATCTTTGCCGCTACCTACAACGAGTAACGTATGCTGACCTGGACCTGGTCTTGTTATTGAGTTTGTGGTTCGTTCCGCGTCCGGATTCAAAGTCGTCCCGCTCGCTGTCGAGTGAGGTCTGTTCTCGCGTCGCCCTGGGACTCGTCCGTCATATCACCGTAGTCGATTAGATGGTCACACTTGCTTGTACATCCATAGGTCACTGGCTGTAAATTAGTGGTATTACCTCACGACTATAGTATCACTCGACTGAATAGGATATCAAAGCATGTCAGAAGGACTCACACGTCGTCGAGGAGGTGGTGGTGGAGCAGGTTCAACCTCTCCCAACCTCCCATCCAGCTCCAACTTCTCTTCCCCTAGCACAACCCCCGCCCCCGGTTCAAACAGTGCCAAACGTGCCTCCCTTACTCCTACTCCGAACCCCTCTGCCGCCAATACTAGCTCAGGTTTTGCAGGAAGTTCAGGAGGAAGTGGAGCGATTGAGGGAAGGGGGAAGATTGCTTTTGATCCCCGAGATTATGAGAATGGAAGCATGGGTGGGGAGAAGGATAGGATGCCTAGGTTGACTATTATGGAGGAGGTTTTGTTGCTCGGATTGAAAGATAAACAGGTGAGTTGTTTGTTTTGAATTGTGAATGCAAGCAAGATCGAGGCCGTTGGGGGGAAAGGGAGAAGCGAGAAGATATCGGACGTGATGTAGTATCTTGCTTCCGGACAAGGGAAGAACATCCCATACCTACATTCGAGCCTGCTGAATGTATTCCAGCATTCATGGATACAACAATTGACGGCAATTACTTTGTACTCTAGGGTTACCTCTCCTTCTGGAACGACAACATCTCCTACGCTCTTCGAGGGTGTATCATCCTCGAACTCGCCCTTCGTCGACGAATAGCAATCGTCCGGGACCCATCTCGACGAAGATTGCCACTCCCCGACAGATTGATCGAGGTCATTGATGATAGACAGACGGGAGAGACCATCTTGGATGAAGCATTGAAGATGATGAAGAGTAGTGAGAAGTATGGAACGGGTGCTTGGATAGATCTGATGAGTGGTAAGCCCACGCTAGCTCACGGTTGTAATTGAATTCGGAAGGATCTAACGCGATGGACGACCTGACAGGTGAAACTTGGAATGTTATGAAGATCGGATATCAGCTCAAGCAAGTCCGAGAACGTCTTGCAAAGGGACTTGTAGACAAGGGTGTCCTCCGTACCGAAAAACGAAATTTCCTCTTGTTCGACATGGCCACTCACCCTATTGCCGATCTCAACGCCAAGGAAGACGTTCTCCGACGAACTCTCGCTCTCTTGACTGCCCGAACGACTGCGATCCCCCCTCAAGCGCTACACAAGGAGAATGTTCAGTTCAGAACGATGAGGGCCGTCGCCCTTGTGTCAGCCGCATACGCTGCCAACGTTCTTGAGAACGCTCTGCAGAGGTTGAACTATGACGCAAGGGAAGCAGCTTTCGCTAGGTGTGACGATATCCTAGCCGAGTTCAGTCAGTGGCCGTTCGGCATGGGAACCAGTGTGGAGTCTGGTCCGGTACAGATCGGAGGAGGACCTTCCAAGAAGGACGGGCTTCTGAGCAGTTTGGCTGGAGGTTCTGGAGGTCAAGGGAAAGAAAGTGTGGCAGAACTCGTGAGGGAGGTGAGGAAGGAGATGCAACCTGGTGCTGGGGAGGACGGTGAAGATCTCTGCTTCGAGGTCGTAGCGACCGTCATGAACGTCATGTCCAACATGGATGCTCTTTAAGCTCGAGTGAGTCCATGCTGTGAAGCATATCACCCTCCTTGATGACTAATAATCATGTCTCGTCTTTAGCTGTGATAACTGCTCTGCGTAAACGACCAAAACGACACAAGCCTATCCGATACCTCTGTTTCCAATTTTCCCCAATCATCGCCAGAGTCACATCGTTCTCAACCTAGAAGCCTCTCAGCGCTGAGAACCAGTTTCGAGTCGCCTTGTTTTTCTTTACTTGTAGATTGTCATGTCTCCTCTATTTGTTTTGGTTTACCATGATCGGATTTTACGCTTGATTTGGCATTGCCAGCCACCAACGCACCACATAGGTCTGCTTCCGCGGACAAATCACGGTCACCTTACCTCCTTCATCGCTGTGCATTACCTTGATGAACTGGTGATTTGTTCAATCGACATGTTCACGAGGTTAATCCGGTCCAGGTCGTTCGGAAGAATTCACAGGTATCACCTGAATGGAACACGTCTACCGTCCGGGATCGACTTGATCGGAGTGACCAGCAGTTCATACTACTAGCCTTACAAGATAGTCGTTGAGATGTCCGAGTGATCACTTACAGGACCCCCCTTACAAAGTCAGTATTGCGGCAGCAAAAATGATCGTTTCACAACGTGAGCGCAAATACCTTGTCAAACGTCCGGCCCATACCGATATCCAAAGGAGTCCTGAGCTTCTCAGATTGATCGTACGGCCAGGGTGAAGACAAGCTTGCGGCAGTAAGGGTCGAAATAATGGAGAAAATCAGCCTGGCATGGAAGGTACGAGCGAAGTCGGCGTTGGATCTGAGGAATTGGAGGCGGTAATCCGAAAAAATATCAAAGTTTGGCATGGATGGAATTGAGGAATCCGGATAAGCGACTGAAACGTAGTCGGAAATGCTACAACCAAAGGGACTAGTGCATTCAGCATTGGCAGTATATTTGTATGATGAGTCAAATTCGTCACTGAATGGCTAAATTGTTGAACCTCGATGACTATCAGGATACTCAGACCCCGACAATACGTCAATCTGGCAGCTCATCACACTGAAGAGCCAAACTGATTCAGCTGATACTGACTGTTGCAGTCTGTTGGCTCAGCTCGTCAACCTCAACATCATCAAGAAAATTTGTTAGTGAAACACGTTGTGATCTGACCCCGAGCTCAAATTCGGCTTCCTTTGAGCGTAGAACCAAGAACACCGTCTAACAGATAAGGCTGGCTTGACTCGGAGTGTACATTACAGAATGATATCAAGTCATGCGCTACATATCGAATAACAGATTTTATCTAGTCAGCTTCCTACACGCTTGCATCACCCTTTCCCGTACCTGTATCCACATACCCCACACTATCTCACACATGCCTTCTATAGCCCCGCCTAGGATCGATGAGACTATCGACGTCGTATTCATTGGTACGGGTGCATCTTCTACATCTCCGCAGCTAAACTGCTTGTCTAGGTTGGATGGGTCGTCTGCCAACCCCTGTCATACTTGTCTTCGGTGCTTGAGCCCAGATGGAGCCAAGAATATCCGTGGAACCACTGCAGGGGTTTTCGTGAAGACGCACGAAGATGGAGGGAAAAGGTGATATCATAATGATCCTATCAAGTGAGATCGAAGTCTAATATAATCCGTACAAAGCACTCTCATGATCGATTGCGGGAAGACCTTTCTGACGCAGGCCAAGACTCATTTTCCCCGTCATGGAATTGCTCGTATCGATGGTAAGCATGACTCTGATTTCTCATCGATGAAGCACGAATTGAAACGATCATGGATAGCGGTCCTACTGACCCATGATCATGCAGATGGTACGTACCCTCCTTTATCGAGAAACCCCTTTGTCCTGAATAGACGTGCGTCCTCACAGCGATCCAAGGTTTGGATGACCTGCGTATGTTCACCCTCGGAGAAAAAGAGGCTCAGATTCAGGACGTAGTACATGTGTACTGTAACCGAGAGACCTACAAGGTCATCGAGCTTCGATATCCGTAAATCGCTTTCCCGCCGCTCTCGCGGACATCGCGCGCTAACCGGGAATTCGGCAGTTACATCATCAATCCTCCCATTCCGTCACCCACGGCTCCCATTGCTGCACTCCAATTCCATGTCTTTGAACATGGTCAAAAGATTGATATCGCCGGATTCGTGAGTCGATCCGAGCCACTAGACGATCAAACGTCTGACGCATACTTTACAGAACGTCCTTCCCATCGCGGTCCAGCATGGATGGAATCGGGAACCCGCGCGATCTCTACAAAACGGATTCGGTGCGCTTACATCGGGCCCTACTCCTTACTTTTGCTCGGCGTTCGAATTGGATCGCAAGATACTATGGATGAGCGATGTCAGCCATATCAGCCAGACGGTATGGGACCAGCTCAAAACGGTAGACTCTAGCGATGGTATCTACGACGTTGTGGCCTTGGACTGTACGAACATGCCCGATGTTCCCACTCACTTGGGTCTTGCAGGGTTCTGCCAAGTCGCCTTACGTCTTCAACCCAAACGAATGTTGGCTGTTCAGATGACACATCAGATCGATACCTATGGGTTGAATTCTTTGGCCAAGATGTTCAAGGGTGATCAACCTCCTGCTGAAGATCTCGAATGGATCGAACAGGCACTCGAAGCGATCGATACTGTCGATGGACTTTGGACTAGGTTGCAAGAGGAACAACCCCGTATCGAGGCTTCCTACGAGGGACAAAGGTTGAGAGTCGCATATGGGATAGTCAAGGATGTTCATATGTAATTCCGATTGTTGTACCCTACACTCGTTCCAGCCGAGATCCATGCAGTACGATGGATGATGTTCATCGACTATCGACCATCCACGCTTCCTCCCCATTACTTGCTCTTAGCTAGAGCCTTCCTCTTGGCTTCTTCCTTGACCATACCGCCCATCATGATTCCGACCGTTCCCAAAGCGATCGCACCCGCAGTATAAGTGACCGAAGGTCCTCGCGTCCAATAAGTCCCGGTAGCTAATAACGGCCCGATCGCTCTCCCCAGTTGACCCTAAAGAACTTCCCATCAGTTCCCCTGCCTCATCACCCTCATCAAGCCTACTCACAGCTGACCTAAACCTCCCCAAAGCTTTCCCCCTCGTCAGTCTTTCTTCCCCCTTCACACCCACCTCGCCATCCTCATCACAACACCCCGCAGCAGCGCCCATCAATCCCGTGACGACCGTCGCACTAGTATAACTCAATCCGGTGGCGATGGCGTAGAGTAACCAGGTAGAGTACCCCGAATCCCTTATAGCGGGGAGAGGGAGGATGGCCATGAGGATGAGGGAGAAGGTACAGGAGACGATCCCTTGTTGGGTAAAGGTCAATTCGGGGGTCTTGTGCTTGGAAAGACGCGGGCGGACATAACCGCCCTGAAGGAGGGAGGAGAGGACGCCGATATCTGAGATCAACAGTCGGTAAGGTCATTTCGAACCGATACGGAGTGGGGCTCTAGTCGAGTGGGGCTTACAGGAGAGTAACATCCCGTTCTGCTTGTTTGTAGCGAAGAACAAATCGTACGCTGATCCGAGATGAATCATCAGCCCCGCCCTTCCCACCGATCATCTGACCTCTCGATTCCCAACTCACTCAAGAAAGTCAAAGTGAATTCCGCCTATCACTCGATCGATCGAATCAGTCCTCTCTACTGGACGATCGCAGGATCAAATCGACTCACCCCGGAGAAGAATAACAAAAACCCTCCATGAACCCAACCCAACTTCCTCAACCTCTCTCTCCTCAGCTTCACACTTTCCCTCCCACCCGTTCCTTCCCGGGCTCGCTCTGCAGGATCCTTCTTTCCCTCCCTTTCGAGCTCGAGTTTATGCGCGGAGGCCCAACCTTTAGTTTCAGGGAGTCGGAAGAGGAGGAAGGCGGTTTCGATCGTCAAGAGGATGAGGGAGACGAGAGCGGGGAAAGCGTAGATGTTTGTACTCTTTGCGTTCGGATTCGAGTCGGAGGGAGGAGTCGAGGTCGAGACGGAGGTGGTGGGGTGGATAGGAAGAGGACGAGAAGCGAAGTAGGCTCCTATACTAGGTCTATTCCCGCCGACACAAGAAGGGTTAAATCCATCAATCCATCAACATCATCTTCTTCTTCAACATCTCCCGCCCCCCCATCTTCTTCTTCTGCAACTCACCCAAAAGTAAAGCAAAAACTGAAAGCGATCCCGACCAAAGCCAACCCCTTACTCCTCGTCTCCGGGGTAGTCACGTCCGCAATGATGGCTTGTGATAGTTGAACGTTACCTTCCGACAGACCTCCGATCAGGCGTGAGATTAGGTAAGTTGCCTGAATGTGGGTGTAGGGGAAGGAAGAGAGAGAGAGGGGGGTGGGGTGAGGTGGGGGGTTGATTGTTAGGTGATTGTAGGGGATGGGAAGGAGGAAAGGGGGACTGACGAAAGTGGTACTTTTGAACCAGACGAAGGCACTTAGGATGTTACCTATCATCGTTATGAGCAAGATCGGTTTCCTCCCGTATTTGTCCGATACTAAAGGTTGATGGAGGAAGATCAAAGGACAAGGACACGGAGGGAATCCCATCAGCTCGATCTCCACAATCCTCTCGAGAAGAAAGAGATACTCACGTGCACCAAGGAAAGGACTGATCAAACATTGACACAAACTAAAAACACTCCCCAAAGCTCCTCCGAGGAGGACGACATCCCATCTCTTGTTTCCCCCGCTCAACCCTGTCCCCTCCGCTAGTGTCCTGGAATACCTCCCGTCCCCTGAAGTCCTGGTCGCTAATGATCGAGCGTACCGAAAGAACCCGAGGGTGCGGGATAGGAGAGAGTTTGGATCATTTGATTCTGCCGATGCGTATGAATCGATTAGTCGTGGAAATAGGGGGAGGGGGAGGGTGAATGCTGCGGTTCACAACGACAGGTCCGGTCAAGCGGGGTATGCAAGTGAGTGGAAGAAGGGGGGACGGACCGAGGAGATCTAGGATGAGAGCCAAGAATACGGTGCGGACTATCGCGGATGATTGCTTGTTGGTTGGAGCTGCCATCGATGGATTTTTGTATGTGACGATGCAAAAATCGAGGTCAAAACGGTGGAAGCGAGTTGAAACAGGTTCACTCGATTACCGAAAGCAACGTCCTCGCTTCGGAATCAAATGGCTATGGACCGGAATCAGATGGAGATTAGATGACGTGTAGCTATGCGTTTTCATAAACACAATCGATAACGCATGAGTCGACGCGTGGGAAAGTCGAGTCGAATGCTGGTCGATTGACCTTGAAATACAAAGTTTGTCCTTCAGAAAGCTCGTTCCGAGTCCATTTTCCCACCCATCGTCCATCATTCGTTCGGTAACAACACCCACCTCCTTCTCCAACTCGTAAGTACTTCAGCTCATATTCCATCCCCTCCCGCTCTCGCTCTTCCTCGAACCTTGGGACAAGCGGTCCGAATGATGATCCAAATAACAGAACAATCCAACGCCTAATAAACTCGTCCGAACCCTCCCCGTATGGGTGAGCGGATCGTTGTCGAGGTTGAGGATACTTCATACACATGATCTGATACCGCCTAGTCCGCGGATGTTGTTTCTGGCGAAGCGAAAGGGGAAGGAGGATTTCGGAATGGATCATGAAAACTAACCTAGTCTCGATTCGTTCTCATTCTCAGGTCTATACACTCTCTCCTTGACCAATAGCATACGTTCAACCCGTAAGTCTCCACTCAATCCCATCCCACTCCTATTCCCACACCTCGCAATAACCTCAATGATGAACACTCCGATGGGCGGACCTATTTCTACCCAATCCCCATTCCGGAATAAAGCCCAAACATTTCCCCATCACCTGTCGCGTGTACAAGATGTTGATGGGCGGGGAAATGGGGTGGGGGGGTTTGAGGATGATTTCATCGTTTTCTGAGTGGTTCGCGGGGGTGTGATTGGGAGGGATCCGTCGATTCGAGTCGTGGATGGGTCGCGGGAACTGATCTCGTGTCGTTTCTTTTCTTCTCTTTTCCCGCATTCAGGCATTTTCCCTCTAGCAATCGATGACGGACCAGCTCCGGATCCTCACTTTGAATGTCTGGGGATTGAAATTCATCAGCCCTGATCGACCCACCCGATTGACCGCGATAATCGATCATATCCATTCCGTCTGTTCCCATCCGTCCGAACCTGCCGGCTCGAAAAGCTCGCATCAGCTTCACGAGCGCGGGCAGGGACAAGCAGATGGGCAAGGATACGATGTGGTCTGTCTACAAGAATTATGGATCTATTCGGATTTCGAACGCGTGAGGGAAGGGTTGAGGGGGGTCTTGCCCGAGAGTAAATTCTTCAGGAGGTTAGTGCGTTTTCTCTACGAGTGGTGGTGTCTTTCCTGTAGAGTTGGAGAAGATGTTTGGTTGAGTGGTTATGAGACGGGAGAAGGATGTAATATGAACCTTGGGGTCAACGTGCGCCGATCGTTTCTCTATGCATTATTACATTCATCCCCAACAAATCGTCCCTCTCATCGACTAACCCCCCGGCTTGTTCTTTCCCCTCCCCCCGCCTCCAAACGCTCATTGTTTTGAACAGCGGAGCACTAGGTTCAGGTCTGGCCATCTTCTCCCGTTTTCCTATCATCAGTACCCATACCCTTCCCTACTCCTTGTCCGGATTACCACTCCAGGTGATCCAGGGGGATTTCTTTGTCAATAAGGCCGCGGGGAGTTGTGTGCTTTTACACCCCGAGTTGGGCGAGGTGGAGGTTTGGAGTACCCATGTAGGTCGTGAGAGGGGAGTGGTTCTCGTTGAAGAGCGGAGCGGAGGTTGATGAATGTCCTTTTTTCGTTCGATTTCGTCTCGGAAGATGCACGCTTCGGGCGAAGGACACGAGGTGGATCAGAGTCATAGGATGGCTCAGGCTTGGCAGTTGTCCGATCATATCAGGGCTTCGGCGGAGAGGGGGAGGTATGTTATCGCTGTAAGTCATCATGTCGTTTCTTTCTATCTCGACACATAAAGGGATCCAGCTGATGGATCGTCGCGCGTGCAGGCGGGGGATTTCAATTCTTCCCCTTGGTCATTACCCGTCTCTATCATGAAAGACTATGGTTGCCTGCTCGATAGTTGGTCCGAGAGTCATCCCGTTTCCACACTGCAATCGGATTCACCGACCTCCCCGGAGGAAGCGATAGAAGCGTTCGGGATGACGTGCGATTCTCCCTTGAACTCGTACTCCGCTGGGAAACCGTTGACGGACTCGGCAAAGTATTGGAAGGGGAAACGGCTGGACTATATCTTTTATCGGGGTCCGGATATCGCTAGGAGACGTCCGTTGGTTTGGAAACATAAACATCGAGCTAGGGATGGGGAGGGTGCGATCTTGGAGGAAGGAGAACCGATTTCGGACTCGATGGACGATGCGCCCAGCTTGGTCTGTGTGGATAGTAGGGTCGTTTTGACCGGGCTCGTACCGGATCAGACGTTCTCGTACTCGGATCATTTCGGACTTTGCTCGACTTTCGAGATCGTACCCGCTCGATCTGATGTGGATCAGGCGGTCGAGGGGGATGAGCCGAAGAACAGACCGTTGCCGAGTCAGAGTGAGGGAGGGACGAACGATACGGCCGAGCCTCTGGTCACCCTTGATGTCGAGGATCTCGGGGCCGCTTGTTCGAACGGTCAGCGACCTCATCAACCCACCCGGCCTAGGATGTTCAATCGGTCTTCCTCAAAAACTGCCACCGTCAATTCGGCATGCCTCACTCTTCGGACATACTTGGCACTCGCTCAACGACAATCGAAATTCCAGCTTCGCATTTTCGGAGGATCCATCTTTCTCGCACTCGCGCTGACCATCTCTTCCGCCTGGCAACCTAAATCCTGGATCCAGCCCATTTGGACGATATTGGGTGTCGCAGCGGGAGCGTTGGGTGCGACGATGTTGTACGTCGGATTCGTCTGGGGAAGATGGGAACAGAACCTGTTGATGGAGGTCGTGGAGCAGATGGAGCTCGAGTTGAGAGTATCGGCAATGGAAGACAAAGCCCTGAACTAGAAACATGTACTGCTTATGGTTGTATTGTTCTGGCTAAGAGATATGATCGAGTTGTATACATGTTGGTCGAGATCGGGTAGCAGATTTCTTTCGGAATTCGGATACAATGTGATTGGCATTTAGGAGACTATATCTTCGCCTTCGACTTCAGAATTTCCACTCAAGAATAGAGGCTGTAGGTGGAGCGTGGGGGCTATATGAGCGAATGACCTCAGGATGCCTCTCGTAGATACTCACTTCGGCGTTGTTGGCCAAAGCAGAACTCTCCTTTTCTTTGACTTCCGAGTTGCCAACACCAAGTGCCGTGCTGGTCACCAGCTTTGGAACACGCTTGCTCAGAGTCTTGGCTAGCATATCTTCCGTCGCGGGGATCGACGTGATGCAAGGAGCAGGCCCCATTCCTCCAGCCCTAGCATGGATTCGTTCTGGAAGAAGCGAGATCAGATCGAGCCAAGAAAACAGAGAACGTCTCACTTGCGAGCTTTCAAGGCGTTGAGCCAGGGTTCCCCGGACCATGTCAGTTCTATTGGAGTAGCAAGGCCCCCAAGCATCCTTTTGTATCCGAATACGTAGAAAGCCGAGGCTCTGATCGTATTCAAGTGATTGTTCTCTGGAATATCCGAGGCCCTTGGAAAGTACTCTTCACGCAATCGGCGCATGACCGCATCCACTTTGTCGTTGAACAAGGCCTTTGCAGCCGTTTCGTCACGAGACGCCTTCGAATCTGAATCGTAGCGGGTACCACTGATCGGCTGGTTTTTTCCAAAGACAATCAACCTCAAACGGTGAAATTCTTTCCAATACGTTTGTATCTTTGTACCAGCTTCCTTAAGTGCGTTTTGAAATTCCAAAGTATCGCGATGATAGAAGAGGTCCGGGTCGAGAGCAAAGCTGGCTATCTGCTTGGCAGACGTTTGATCACCACGTCCAAACGTCCACGGCGTGAGCAGCTTCGTTTCTCTGGCGGCAATAACGGCGTCGAGTGTATCGAATGCACTACTGGTCCAGTTGGCTTTTGGACCTTTGAGCGATACCAACGGCATAGGTCTTATTTCTTCTCCAGTCTTGCCTGTGTCGAGACACCTCTCGTACCGCTCGCTCAAAGCCAAGCAATAGGGATCCCTGGAGCCTAAGGCGAGACCATTCACCGCTTGCTCCCATTCTTTGGCAGTTTGACCTATATCTGAAGAGATGATTCGCTTTGCAATGTGCTCCTTCAGTGCAAACATCACCTTCTCCGGATCGACATGCTTCACAGCTACTGTTTCATCTTTTTTTTGTCGCGGATTTGGTGGATCAGAGTCTGTTGGTATGATTAGGGGATTCCAGGAGATGAGGTACTTGTCTCCATCGAGGTCACCGCCTGACATCTCGTCTGCCATCGGTTGATCGCCTTGCATGGGGAAGACTACGCAATTCGAGTGCGACGAATATGCGCTGCGATTACTAGGCCTGATTGCTTCGACTACACGGATATCGCCTGGATGCATCCTGTGATATGAAGAATTAGAACCTAACCCTGATCATCCTACCTCAACACTCACATGGGCGATCGGGTGAGTAACACCGTTCCCTCAATGAAACCATCTATTCCTGCATGGCAGTATACTTGATCCTTCTTTAATTCCATCGACTCGTCACATATACCGAACAGGTATAAACTATTCGGTATAGGTATATGCAACTTCTCCCGTAGACCTTGTAGTTCTTTGCGGAGGAGGTTACCGAGGAGTTCATGCAGTCGCGGTTCCGACAGATCGTAACCAGCTGCCAACATTCTTAAAGCTGCAAGAGCGAGGTGCATCAGAATTCATCCATGATCAGAAGGAATACATATGTCTCACCTGTATCTGTCGGGTAAGGTTCACTAGATTCCAACACTGCTGATTTCCCTTCCAACCAATTGATAGCCTTGGCGCGATCGTCCAGAACAGTAGATAGACGATCCAATTCCGCTTCGAGCAGTCTCTCGAAATTCTTCAGAGGGATACCTAAATCGAGGAGGATCCTGATCATAGCTTTCTGTAGCTTGGCGCATCTGAAACTTGATTTGGACCTGGACCAATCGCTTATGTCGAGCGTGAGGTAGTCCCAGGCGTCGTACTTGATCTGAGAGTTTCTGAGATAGATCTCGACGTCCTTGCCAAAGTCGTCTGGGAACCATTTACGGAGGTATTCATCGTCGAACGGGACCAGGACACCTTTGGCTCCCGCAAAACGAAACTGAAAGACTGTTATCGGATTTTTTTTTCAGATTCAGCGTTCAAAACCCAAAGGCGGACCGGAAAGAACGTAACGTACCGCTCGGGACGTAGTCCAATCGAAGTATCCGCGACACTTCCATAGCAGCGCGCCTGGACATACATCCACAGCCGTCAGTATAGTCTTTCCCATCAGGAGCTGTAATATCTGGGATGTTTGCGATCTGTTTCATCTTCACGCTGATAGTAGGTGTTGTCGTTGAGAAGTTCAACCCGAATCGGGAGAAGAACTTGCCGATCCCGCTTTGACGAAGGACCGCAAAGACATCGCCGAACGCTGCTAAGACATCTTGGACCTCGTAATCGGGGCCCTCTTCGAAGAAGAAGGCGGACTTATGCTCTTTTGCTCGAAGGCGACTATCGCTGGAGGATACGAAAGTCCTAAGAACATGATAGAAATAGGCACTGTGAATAGTGGATTGTCCAAAAGAATAGAAAGCGGAATCATTACCTACCATTTCTTCGTGATTTTTGTATGCGGAAATGTGAAAACCAAATCGAGATCTAAAGCGGTAAAAGCATCGGTAAAACGCTTGGTAGGGTTGATCTTGAGGAGGAGAAATCTATTGGCTGGAATAAAGCGGAAAATTCTTGCCCTGTTGCTTTCGTAACCTTTATCGACAGAGATCTCATATCCGCCTCCAGGCAACATGGTCGCTTTGTATGGTCGGAGCGATGGGTCGTATACGTACGCTCGGCTGGTCGTAGAGGGAGTAGAAGGAACCACTAGTAGCTCGTCCGTCTCGTCTATACTCTCGATTCGATGCCAGGTCCTCGTTCGCTCTATATCGCAAATCGAAGAATCAGCAGCGGATGGCTCAAGGGGCCCAAGAGGTGAGCCGCTCCAGCGGCTCAAACGTCTTCTCGAGCTATTTAGGTAACCGTCTATATACTCACTGAGCTTTTTACATGGCTGCGTAGAAGCCGCAGGTACATCTCCCAATGCTTCCGAGTACTTCCTAGTCAAGGATTCAGGCGGCGGTCCATCCAAGATTTCGAATTCAACTTCGGAAGGCGAAGCAAAGCTTTCGAACGGTTCGATTGAGTCGGGAACTTGAGAAGGCAGCAGAATACTACTGGAAAACATTGTGTGTTGCGATTATGGTACAATGAAGGATCTCAGGCGATGTTGCAAACTTCGAGATGACTGTCTTGTATATAATATATAAACCGGCCCAGTTCGATGAGCGCTGAGCGCTTTGAGTTGGTTGATCTGAATCCTCGATCATGTCGATTGACTGCTTACTCCAATCACGACGATCAAAGGAGGTCCAGAGCTTCTAGAATGTAGATCATCAGACACAAAGAGAACCTCAAGCGCGACGATCATCTCGTAATCCAAGATCTGACGGATTATCCCGGCAGACTGTTTTGGGGTACTGTCGTTTCGGATCTTACATGTCTCGTTGATTCCGAAGTGTCCATCATCCTATCCCCAGCTTCTCTGTCTCACGGAGATCTAAAAGCCGAAGATCCGTGCCTTCTCGATTCGCCTTCTGAGGGAGCTCGTTCCATTATTGTTATTCTGTCCTGAGTTTATGGATTTGTTATATGTTACCATATGCATCAGATCGTTCAGATCAACTACCATGCCTCGATTCGAAAATACCAGTTTCATTCATCGTGCTCCAGTCGGTTTTGGTCCCGCCGCCGGCCCACGGTGAGTGGCAATATCAGCCGCCGCTGCGCAGAGAATCAATCTCAATAGTTTTCATGCGATTGCAAGGCAAAATGCTGATGGCAAGCCGTTTAAAGGATGGAAGGAAGAGTCTGAAATGCATCTCACCGGTGAGCGTAGACTCGTCATCACGGAACGAGCAGACATCTTGACACTACTGCGCAGGCATTGTCTTCAATGTCGGTCGAGACGAGTTACAAGCCTTGTTACCAGAAGGGTACGAGATAGCTGAAGACGCTCAACCAACCATCCTATTGGAAGTCATGAATCTGCGCAAACTTCCTTGGTTAGCCGGAAGAGGTAACCCATACCTTGCCCCAACTCCTGTCGAAGGCCTATCTGACGTCCGACTTTCCCAAAGGATACAACACATGGGGGATCTATGCGAACGATATCGTCTGTCGACGTTCAACTGACCCTATTCGGGCTTCTTATATGCTGGTCCTGTTCGAATCGTTTACCGATCCTATCCTCACTGGGCGGGAAGAACTCGGTTTTCCGTACGTACAGCGAAGCGGCTCTCGATCGCCAAGGAACAGGCACAACTGACTCAGATCACGTACACAATACCAACAGCAAAGTCTGGGCCGAGCTACCTGATCCAAAGGAAGAGGATGGGAAACTTATTCATACTGCCGTTAGTCTTTCGAGAACGTCGAAAGCTATGTAAATCAGGGTTGATACGGAATGACCTTACAGTCATGGTTCGGAACGGAATTCTTACGGTAAGTACGTTTGACGGTGTGATAACTTGGCAGCACTTGAATGATTTCGTTGCCCTATCACTAGGTTGGAAGTACCGTCCATCACCACACGGCCTATTTCGCAATCACCTGCCCTCGCCAGGCGCCCGTACACGATGCGTGAGTCCTCCCCGTCCACTATTCGCTAGCAGTCAAAGGCACCCATGTCTGAGTGTCATGTGTGTAGCTTCAGTCGAGGGAGTTCTTCATCACCGTTATATACCTGCTGTAGGTGAGCCTGGCAAACATGATGCTTCTTATGCCACCTACATGCCAGGCGGTGGGTCCAATAAGCCCAAGTAAGTCTTCGCAGGTACCTTATCCCCAGGCGCAAGTCTCTGATTTTAAGTCTCAGTATCTTGTCGTACCGAACAACCGAAGGTCCTCTGCAAGAATGTATGTTGAAAGTGACTTCGAGCTCATGGGAAGACCTCCCGACACTCTACCCGATCGTTGAAGGTCTTGCATCGTTGAAATTGGGCGACGTGCGGGAAGTCGCTCAGCAATTGATCCTTGGGGCGTCGGATTGTAGTAGCAACAAGCGTGTAGAATTTTAGGATATGCGCGACACATGAACATGAGTAAGACCTTCGGGAGGTTCATGGATATATTGTCGTCTCTCTAAAATATACGTAATCTACATCCTAGAAGTATCCCTTCCAAGGAATGCTGTCATTGTCCATCGAGTAATGAGATTGAATTTATTCCGCCAACTCAACGACGAGACCCAGTAGTACCCTCGCCATGCAGCCCAAGCTAATCGGCCTCTAATATTGGCGAAAGGTGATTGGATTATACCTTGTCCACCACCTATATTGGTCATCGTACCTGAAGCATCGTGTTAATTTGACACATCAAAGGTGAACGGGGCAGGATGTCTTACCTCGATGAACGTATTTAAAGTTCCGTTTAGCCGGATTCGTGATTCTATCAGAAAGGAGATTGGCTAAGAACACTCCTTGCTGATTTGCGACCTGACAACGCACAAGTTCAGTAACAATCGAGTATCTTTCGTATGCGGCTAACTGACCTGGGCAGTAGCCGGTAATGGGTGACCATCAATTTGCGCGCAATCACCCATAGCGTATACATCCGTCAACACCCGAGGCGTTGAAACCTCATCTTCCGATGCGATAATAGCTTGAAGCTGCTCGTTGACGATCAAGCTGTCCTTCTTATCCTTCTTGATCTTGCTGATAGCTTCGTTTAGCGGTGAGGCTTTGTTTCCGGCAGACCAGACGACCATACCAGATCGGACTAAACATATGGTCGTTAGCTCAGTCCATTTTGTATTTCACAATTCGGACTGTAACTGACTTTCACCATCCTGCTCCGTGACGATTTTCGTTGGCTCGACTCGTACAATTTTGCGCGATGTCATGACCTCGATACCCTGATCATTGTGCAATCCCGCTAAGTCAGTACAAAAACAAATGAATGACCAGGGCGAGTATTCCGCTTACTTCTCTTTTGAATTTCTTTAGGGCATACTTGGATAGACTCTTATCGAAGTTGGACAAGATGGTAGGAGCCGCATCCATCAGTTTCACTTTGATCTTCGGGGCCGAGTTTGGGTATAATTTCACAAACTCCTTTGATCGAGCGAGATCATGGAGTTCGGCGGCGAGTTCCGCTCCGGTAGGTCCACCACCTACGATGACCCACGTCAGCAAGCCTTGTCGGGTCTCCTCATCGAAGCTTTGAAGGGAAAGGAGGGTTCTCAGCTGCAGGCGAACTATGGATCCACCGAGGGAGACTCACCCCGGCCAATTTGCCGCGTCCATCAGTTCGTAAATATGGTACCTGATCGCTGCGGCACTCTCGATATCCTTCAGGAAACTGTGATCATCATCAGTCATGCGTAAAGACGATCCGTCAGCGATCACTACTACTCACAAAGCGTTCTCTTTGACTCCCGGCGTTCCAAACGTCTGGTTGTAGCAGCCAGTAGCTATGACAAGCTTATCGTACTTGACGTCATATTCCTGTACTGGAGTTTCATCCTGTCTGGCATCTCTTTGCTGTTCTTTGACCAAGGGATCTCGTCCTCGAGTAGCCGGTTGAGATGCTGGGATAGCTTTTATCACCTTGTTTTCAAAATCTACACTTTCCGCCCACGCATGGAAGAAGTTGATCTCTCCTGTCGATCGTAAAGGTTCTATTATATCTCTCAGAGACAAAGCTCCAGAGACTGCGCTCGGTAGAAGCGGTGTTATTGGGAAACTAGCATTCCCACTGATATTGATTATGTTCCATTTGGACTACGTCCAGGTAAGCACCGTCGTGATGTTCCTAGCAGACATGCACACTCACCTTGTCCAAAGTCTTCAAGAAGATATATCCTGCCCAACCAGCTCCTAATACGACTAGTGTCCTCTTATCTTCTTTACCTTCCTTGACCACTTCGGTCGCGAGATACCTTCGGTTTATGAGCAGTCGCTGCGAACGAAGACCGATCGGAGAGGTCGTTGTGATGGGTCTCCTTAGAAGGGACATACTGCTTCAAAGTCTCCTCCAGAGTTGGGTATCCTGAATCAACTCACTAGCCGGTTGGACCTATGCTTCAGACTGTATTTCATCTCATCGAGATCAGGATGCACTCGTCATTTGCTTCCGACTGATAGCATGTGTCGCAACACAGGCCTTACGTTACCTTACAGGAATTCCTACCCCTCGATGTTTAGAGTACTGGGAGCAGCAAACGGAACTGACTGTCCGATCTCCGAAGAGAGGCAAGAATCGTTCCACCCTGACTTAGACTCATATTGCGATCTGTTGACTGGTCACTCAGAAAAGTGAATGGCAATAATACTACATCTAACACTACATGGCGTTGATTTGTTGTCTCGTGAACCTTCTCAACCTCATTGGAATCGTGGACCACTGTTGTCCCAATGCCTAGGCGCATACCTCGCTTCCTCGTCCGATACGAAGCTATCCTGTCTACTCATGGAAGGTGGCACATACCCGACCGGCGGGCTTTGAAATTGTGCAGGAGGGTATGGTGGGTTGATCGAGCCGGATGATTGTTGCCGACTCAAAGAACCGGGAAGATGAACGTCAGACTCGTTGGCTTCGAGCAGAGGCCGGAATGCTACAGGATCATCTGCCTTGTGTCGAGTGTTGTATTCCCTTACGCTAGGCTTTCTTGATGGAGTGCTCTGTTGACCGTAAGGGATCGGGTAGAGCAAGTTATCCGTAGAGTGCACAGGTGCTGGACCGTATCCGATATCCGATCCATGCTCTCCGTGATTCATAGGATAGCCCATGTCAGAGTTCGATCTCGACATGGCTCCTTGCTGATAATACGCTTGTAGCTTGTCTTCGCTGACCGTCCGGCTGAAGTCCGAACGAGGCCCGATCTCTGAACGATTGTCAAGCATATGAGAGGACGAGATGGAACCGGTTTCCCAATCCGCATCGTTTGCTCGATCTCGGTTGGGGTTGAATTCCAGATGATCCTGTTTGCAAATTCATATTGATCAGTGAAGTTCCATAACATTTAACACCGATTTTTGCTCACCTCGGTAACCGCCTTGATCGCAATAGCCTGAGGATCTCCTCGACTCTTGTTAAACCACGGATACGCCGACAAGACGTCCCTAGCAAGAGCTTCTTGCTTTTTGTGAACCATGACTGTGAATAGCTCGTTACTCTGTAAAGCAGGGTGCAAGAACCTCTTCTCCATATCCCGGTGCAGTGTCCTCTTTTCGCTCAGAGAAGCTTGGAACTCCGCTTCGGCCTCCTCAGGGGTAGGCAAATAGTATCGGAATTGCTTCTCAAGGGGTCGAACGACAAAGAACTTGAAGGCGAGGACGATCAAGAGGGGTGGGGCCGCTCCAGCGATATCAGAGTAAACCCTTCGATTGAGAGCAATAGCTGGAAAGGGGTCAGGGTTAATCAGATGAGCGAACATTTGTGAATAATAGTACTGACTGAGAATCATCAGCAAGGTCATGAATACGCAACAAGCCAGGATTCGATTGGATGCGACGTTAAATAGTCGGCCTCCAGATTCCGCACGATTGACATAGACGTAAAGCAGCTATGAGGCACACAACCCACTCAGTGGTGTTTCCCTGACGACTTTTACGGCCTTGACTCACCTGGTACTTATAGACGAAAGAAGATACCCAGAATACGAGCGTGTAACCAACACAGACGAGAGGCGCCAGCGGCGCGTACTGGATGGAAATACTTAGATTGTGGAGTCTCCCGCGAGAGGGATATGGAACTCACGATCATAGCTACAGCGGCCGAGAAGAGTAAATTGGTCAAGACGACCGCGGTCTCGAAGTAAGGAGGCTGCGAGAAACACCGAGTCAGTACCGTTGATGTGGTTATACCGCCGGAGCCTGCTTACCTTGGTGTACTCTTTGATATCCCTTGGGGTCTTTGCAAACAATCTGTATCAACGAGAGCTCGTCAGCTTCAAAAGAATGGCATAATCCGAAAAAGACGCATCCTTACAATCGTTGAACCGAAAGCAGAAGCAATTTGATCAACTGAGCGATTTCGAATACGACCAAAAACCCTCTCAAGGGGAAAGCAGTCAACCAATAGACGGAAAGTTGGATGTAAGCTTGCTGGATATCTACAAAAAGAGGTTGAATGTGTCAATCGTATACGCTTCATCTAAAAGCCGTTCAGTCACTCACTGTTTGGTAGTCCGTCAAGGTTGGCCATGATCTCCTTGTAAGACTTGTGGTCACCGGCTTCCTCGATGATTTGCGCAATTGCATCTGGATGATACGGGACGTGTCAGAGACTTCTACGAGTGGCCGTTAACAGCAAAACACACAACTTACTCCACGCAGCTCCAAACAACGAAAAGGTGACAAAGTTCGAGATGATCAAGAAAGCAAAGTATCTCGCCATGACAGCACGATCCAATCGTGATCGAGTGATGGCACCTTGATACTTGGTAAGACGACGCATGATGATGGGCAAGAGAAAACCAAAGATTGCCGAGATGGTCGAAGGGAGTACTCCCGATACGACGGAGAAAGTCCATTCCCCCCAGCTACCGGCGTCCTTCCATCGGTACAAAAAAGGCAAATAAACCGCGATCTGAGAATCGAAAATCAGCAGTCTGCGAGCCACCTCGCACAATCGATATGATGTATTACGTACGGCACTCAAGTTGGCCAGGATAGAAACAGCAAGCAAAGGAACGGTATTGAAGAAACAGATGACGCCCAAGAAGATGAATCCCATAAAGATCTTGCTGCTCCGTTCGTGGGGTTCCATGGTAACGTTCTTCCAGATCTAGTGAGAATTCTTGATGAGTAAGCCCATGTACATGCCAGAAGGGTTGGATCGCACTTACCAAGTCCCTAGAAGGAGGAGCAAGACTGATCTCCGCTCCTCCCAGTTCCTTAAGCCTTCCCCGATGTGCTCTAGCGATCCTATGTGCCTCCGCGATCGTCTTGAACGTAACGAATCCATAATTCTCACCGTGAGGTTTCGTCTCCTTCTTCTGCTTCCTCGCATTCCTATCCTTCCTAATCAGAGCATCGATATCCGCTCGTTTCGCATCGATCCGGTCTCGAAGTTGTTTGACCTTTTTGGAATGATGGTCGATCGCATCCAAGCGTTTCCCACCGAAACATCCCCATCCTCCTTCCTTGACTGTCGGGCGTTTGGAAGCCATCTGACCACCCTTGAGGTACTTGACGAGTGTTTCTTCCAACGCTCGAACGGCGTTGTTGTGTTCTTCTACCATATCAGGGAAATCCTCTAGCTTTCGACCGATCGATGTGCAATCGATATGTTGACCGATCTTGATCCCATCCACCTTTAATTTCCCCATTAAATGAACCAAACCCTCGTCCGTCCTATAATCCTTTGGGACCCAGGTGATCATCAGAGTTCGACTATAAATCTTGCTCTGATAACCTTTACTACGGAACCAGCTTTGACGTAGAAGAACCATCTTCTTCCAATGGTACCACAAGAAGTAACAGACACAGAGGGTGATCAGGTAGATGGCTACTACCGGGGCCCACATGATGGATCCAGATAGGTTCTGAACGGTCATCATGGAGAAGAAGTTGTAGTTGGTGACTTTCTTTTTGTTGTATATGACGTAAATGGGACTTATAGAGAAGCAAGCATAGTCGGTTGAGACCCGGAATCGGTTGGCGGACACGACCCACGTGTACTCACAGCAAAACCCCGATCACTAATACTGAAATGGCAGTGAAGCACATGCAAAGCAACCTCAACACCCTCAAGAAGGTGACTCCGTCCAATCCTATCCTCGATTTCCCTGTCAGCTTTGCACATTTTTCTATCCCTCACAACCCGACTCACCAATCTGTTCCAACATAGCCTCCTCGTGCACGTGCAGCACGGGACTAAACCAACTGAAGAAACCATTACTGATAGCGGGTGGGGGAGCTGAATCGGCGAATGGATCTTCCCCTGCTAAGCCTTCTTTAGTGTCCCGGTCAGAAGGGTGGTGGTCTATTGCTTGGTGGTATTTGATTTTTGGAGCGTAGACTCTCTTGTCTCTGGGTCGAAGGAGGGAGAATGCGAGGAGGGTTACGAACTGAGGAGACCGAGAGAGATAAAGTCTAAGTATGAGAGGAAAGGATGGAATTAATCTGGGTCACGTACGGACAAACTACCCATTAAAATCAATTGCGATCCTACTGCCTTTGTGGATCTACAATCTCGCAGCATCTATTTCATTAGAACACACTTCCTCTGCACAATGACTGAAGAGACCTACGTGAGACCCGTGTTCCATGATCCAATCAGATTGGATGCTACCTTGTCGGCAGAGGTAGAGTTAGACATGATGAACTACGACTTCAAGCCGAGTTATATCCTTTTGAAGCGGTTTCTATTTCCTTTGACGTATGTTTCCTTATTGAATGCTTGAAACGTTTCTCGTTTTCGATGCAGTACTTGATGCTTCTTGCTAAACCTCGTTGTTCGAGCGTCAAGCCCTGAATGAATTCTAAGGATGTGGAGAAATCGCTAGTACTAATGACTGAAGTACCCCTAGATGGAAATAGAACGCGTGCGGTGCTGTAACCTTCGGGTCCTAGCTGGATGGTGTGTTGCTGATTGTAGCAGCTTGAGTGAATTCTGAATACTATATCGAGTGGAAGGCGGAGTCTTGGCTGTCTAGATCAGTGGCATACGTCAGACCAACTACCGCTTATCGCTTACACTTTGTAAGAGAAAAAGAGGTCAATGGCTCTCGAATTGAATGAATTGTCCCTTGCACCATGCGATTTATTGTTCCCGGCTGTGCATAACAATGACGATTTGCATCCGAACCTGACATCTAAATCCTACTTCGCGTGGAATTTACGTTATGGTGTTTCATCGCAACCGAGTTTCAGGTTGCAGATCCTTTTGTGGCGATTGATTTACGATCGGTCACTAATCTCGATTGCTATTTAGTGATGAATCGTCTCTGGGTAACGACAATCTTGTACAAAACGTCTACATCCCATCGAGACGGATGAGTTGTACGAAAAAACGCGATTGATTACGTCGGTTCATCGAGGGGAACCCTGGCTAAGAGCATTGATGATCAGTATCGATCGTGAAGGATGTTTTATTGGCGAGACCTGATAGAGCGAATGTTGGTATCGCGTCTTGAGCAACACAGAAGCAACAGGTCGTGACTTGCCATGCGGCTAGTGAGGTGTCTTCCTAGAATACCTGCTGGCTAGTCTTTCCATAAGCATCTCCTCGATAGACAATCGAAGAGGCACAGTTTGCCACCGAACGATACAATGTACATTGGTCTTTGAACTCAATTGATTCCTCAACCAAGAAGGTGCGAACATCCCCGAACGTGCATACGTATTGTTCCCGCTTGGACGTGGTTGTACAAAAACGAGGAGACAAGTCCAATGCAATATGCAGTATCGATCCTCCTCCCTTAAGCTCAGTTCGAAAGGACACTATTCCCTTTGTCCATCTTCTGTGGCCCATAATGTTCAAGAACAAACTGTTCCACCGCTGTTTTGACATCCCCTTTATTCTGGTAGATGAGAAATACTTCTCCGATCATAGCGTTGAACAGGGCCTATACTTCACTTGTTAGCGTTGGAGAATGTCATATGCTGGATTTCGACTCACACTACAGATTAAGGTATCGGGTCTCTGTCCAAGTTGAACAGACCATTTACATTTCTCTTTCTCACATTTACACTCACCACGCATTTGCGGCTGAGCTCTGAACCATCGGTATGCGAAAGCCCTTTGAACTTTATCGTCCTCTTCACCAGAGTCGGTGAGCCACTGAGGCATATCGGGAATCCTCTTACAGCGCGTTGTCAACAGTCTGAAATCTTGGGAAGGGATTATGAAAGTTGGATAATCCTTGTCCTTCTCCTTTTCCATGTCAGCAGCGCATGCGTTGCGAGGGAGACAAGTAGTTGATTCCGGAAGAGTACACGTCGATGCCATCGAATATCCGGTCACGTCAGTAAATGAAGGATCACCGGAGACACTCCGATCATCAAAATAAGAGGGATCCCGTCTGGCAGTTTCGTTTGAACCCTCGGAGTCAGACCGATTAGGGGATTGGAGAGACATTGTAGTGCGATCGTAGTGACGATCTGTGTATGAACAGGCGATAAATGATATTGGAAACAGGGCCTTGAAAGGTGAATGATCAAAGACGATATCCGCGACTATGGACATCCCTGATGACGCTCGAGGCCATCACTGATGCCCCAGAACTTCAATCCCTGAAACGTCCTTTTCTCGGCTTGCCTACCTTTTCCTCCTTTCTTTACCAGGAAAAAGGAAGGGATCTCATTCAGAGGCTATAAGGGCTGCGATGATTTTGGTTCTAGGTATCGTTTTCGATAACTTGGATGGAAGAAATCAATCACGCTTCGTTCGACATAGCAATTATTGAAGATATCCGGAGGGTATGTCGATTTGCCATGCTCTAAACGGGAGTGAGTTGATCCTGATGAATCCTGCTTAATATAGCCGTAAAAGCGGATTGCCACCACGGTGAGTGGGTCCGGATCGTGCCGAGCTCAGATAACCAATACTTACGTACGTTTTGATAGTGACTCGGCGTACTGGAAAAGTATGGAGGAGGCGAAGATGTCAGCTGGTACCTCGATACCAGGGCCATCGACAAAAAGTAGAAAAATTGATTTTACCAGACTGTCTTTGACCTCTTTGGGCTGCGGGGGCGATTCATATTCGCAACAGACAACTACTACTGATAGCAGTGCCGCCACAACGCGATCCATTTCTCGTGTACTTGAAAGCGCAGGACCTTCTACTAAATCCACTATCGATACTGAACCCTTCGCTGCTCCGTCGTTTACCTTTTATGCAACTAGGAAGGACAAGTATGGCGAATTTCTGTGTTCGATCGCTGGATGTAGGAAAGCAGCCGATTCGTCCGATTCCAATACCGGCGTCTGCCGTCTGTTAATGCGAAGTGACATCCAGGAGGCCAATGGCGAAATGAAACAAATTTGGAAGGCGTGCAAAACAGACAGTTTCTGCAAAGGTCACCTGTCGAAGCTCTCAAACGTAAAGGAAGATCTGGATGGCGCAAAAGAATTGAGCATGACTTCCAAGGTTACGGCAATCTTCTTCAAGACTGACGAGACGAGACTTGCATACCATAACAAATACGCAAAGCAGACACCTACGAAAAGTATGGAGGAGGAGACAGAGATTATCGATGATCCCAGTTTATCGCTGGACATGCTGAGTGATTTAACGTCCAATCATGCCGTCACCACACGATCCAGTTCTGATATGCCGGGAAGCGCGGGGCCCTCCACCAAATCTCATCCTGCCAACAGTAAAGCTCGTTCCTCCCAGCTGATCTCGGAGGAGCCACTGTCTAAACGTGTGGAGGGCCAACCCCGATCGAAAGCATCAGGACGAAAAGGCGTCTTAGCAACGACCAGGACCGAATTGTGTAGTGTTGAGGATTGCGCTGATGATCTCGATCACACAGAGGGAAACCCTGAGATACGTATAGTGATCCGTAAGGACATTCAAGAATCAGATAGGACAATTAAGCGTCAAGAATGGCATATAGCCCATTCACAAGGGCTTTGTGTAAAACATCTCAAGTATGGCAAGGAAGACTTGGGGATGTCTTCAGTGGTAAAACTTGGCGATAAATCGAAGATAAAGCACCACCATTCACACTCACATCGTCGGCGGAACGATCAAAAGCTTTTCTATTTCGTGAATACTGAAGAGATGGATAAATATATCGGAAAGAAGATGGCTGAGTGGGATCGAAGTCATCACATGTAATACTGCATGAAACCAAACCATCCTGCGTCACGCCTCCAAGTATAATTCCGCTGTCTAATAATCGGAAGCGACTGGCGTAAACTGATACACAGTACATGGATACGAAAAAATCAAGATCCATCTCGATTTGCCTAGCCAGGACCCCGATCGATTCCTCTTTTCTGTGTCTTCGCTACAGGCATTTTCACTATTTTTGTCGCAACGAGCCCGTATGGGCATGATATGAAGCACGTATTTCCAGACATCCCACCTTCCAGACTCATCAGTCTGAGCTTACGGCGCCGGAAACGATTCGTATCGCCCTCATTGATGACACCATAATTGAGAACAGGTCAGTACTTCGCTTCATCGGGAAACGCCTCTAATCCGAGTTGAACGCCTGACGCTGTGTTCTTGTTGTGGCCCAAATTACTCTCGCTTAGATGGTCAGTTAGTATGATCCGCCTGCCTGACAATCTTGAATCGAAATGCGAGATGAATCCACCTGACGGAAAAAGTACGATTAGCGACGATATTTCAGGTTGTTGTACAGCGGACATCGGATGATACGTCATCGCGTCCTAGCGGACATGGAATGACTGATACCCTATCACCAGGTTAGCATTCGTTACTCCTTCTCATTGCTTGTAGAGTCCGAATGGAAGCTGCATCAGCAAGAGTCAAATATTCGTACCATTCAGAACAGCATAATGACCAAGGAACTCTCTCAAGTCGAGCGATACAAACTTGCAGCTAGCTTAATCACGCAATCACCCCCTGGTCAAGTGAACGACGTTGTTGCGGGTATGTCCTAAATGAAGTGATTCATGATCAGATGCCCAAGAAACTCATTCAATCCGGTGTGACAGCCCTTCAGATAATCGTAGATGACAACTCTGACGAGTTTAAACAGGAGATCTTAAGGAAGTTGACGGAGTATCACCGTGAACAACTGCAGACCGTCACCCTACCGGGCTCATCAGGGAATGCAAGTCACATGCTCCGCACCTCATATAACCAGATTATTTACCGCTTACCTTCGATATAGGTACTGATATCTGAGGCGGCGGTTTCGAGTAGCATCAGATACGTCGATCCTAAATCCAAGCAGTCCTTTGCGCTTGATCATTTCTCTCTAGTATGTGTCCAAAAGAATGAGAGACATCTGCCTTGTGTGAGGTTAACTTTGATCTTCTAGAGCACAACGGATCTTCAACCCCATATCATCGCGGATGAGCCTGAGGCTTTCCGGTGAGTATTGTCATCCTTGTCCTATCAATCACTCAATCGCTCATGGGTTGCCATGTCTGGAACAGTTCTGAATTGAACACCTCACTCGCTGTCTACCTCCAGAACCACTTCTCGTCGTCAGAATCTACTGGAGCAGTCTTCTGCTCTGCATCTCCCAAATCCTCTTCGACCATAATAGAACCCGTCCCTGTTCCCTCTGAAGCCTCTCCCCTTGTTTCCGAAGCCGTTCAGGAAGAAACTTCGCCGAAGCAGGCAGTCGAAGCTACCAACGACGATGCTTCCGAGACTGAGATAAAAAAGGTTGAAGCTTCTCCAGAAGAAGCGGCACCTGGTATTTTAACTGCAGTTAGCACTGCAGTAGCAGACACCGTTGAGGGGATCAAGGAAGCCGTTTCTGGGGAAGTTCCCATCGCGGCTGCCGAGACTAGGGAGGATGCTGGATTGGGTATGAAGGAGGAAGCTCAGAAGGCTGACAAGATGTCCTCGGGGATATCGGAGGTGGCCGCCAAGCCTGTTGACCCTATCGAGAACAAGGTCGAGCAGCCTGTCGTACCTGCAGAGGTAAAAGTTGAGGAGAAGATTGCTGTGTCTGAAGAGGACCCGATCTATACTGTATGCATCGTTGCTAACCGATACAACGTCAACAACTTTTGGTAAGTCCAGTCGAAATCTTCTTCCGCATACAAAACCTGGATTGACGCTTGTCATTCACTCCATAGGACTGGCCGATGGCGATCGATCTGGACCGTTGACCCAAAAAAGTTGGAATTTGAAGGGAAAGTATACATTGACGTACACTACTTCGAGGCTGGTAACGTGAGTTCTGCGCAATACTTCACGTCTGCATTCAAACGGGTGCACTGATTGAATTTCTGTCCATCTGAAAGGTTCAACTGAACACGAACCAGACCTTTAAACTGCCTGTCCCCGCTGCGGGACCTAAGCAGGCAGCACAGATCATTCAAGGGATTGGCAAGGTCGAATCTGATTACCAGCTTAAATTGGCAGAAATCAATCAACTATTTGCGGATAGGGAATTCAAATCGTAAGCAAATTCCTGTTCAAATCAGCGTAATGTGGTAACGATCTCTATTCCCCAACAGCCTGCGACGAGCGCTTCCCATGACCAAGACCAAAATTGACTGGGATAAACATACTTACCGCATGGTTGTACCTAAATAATAGTTTGTAGATCTTCGTAAATGTTAACGCATACCTATTCCTGTTTCCGAACGTGACATCTTTGTCGATACCGATCACACTGGATCCTATGGATGTAAGGCTCGGCCTCCTGATTCGAAATATGTTGCTAATGCGAAGGTCTGCAACGGTACGTCGACCGCTACCACTGATATGACTGCAGTCACGGATGTATTGGGCTGTTCATGCGCTTGTTTCAAAGCGGTTCTGTCGTAATACAAGCTACAAGTCATTTGTCACTATTCTTGTGTGCAGATGATCAGGCGGTCTGAGCCGCTGCAGCAATGGCTTGCTCTCTTTCGGATCGGCGTCTCATAATCTCCCTCACGATGTTACCCTGGCGTCCAAAATAGGAAGATCAGCCCAGGAAACTTTGAGATAGGCCACGCACGAACAACTTACCTTATTGTCATGCGTCTGAGCTCTCCATCTCCATCCCTTAGCCATCTTCATCATACTCCTCTTCCTTCCCTTTTGCTGTGCCTCGATCATATAAACGTCATTCATCCACTTCTCTCTGACCTCCTTGCCTTCCTTCGCCTTGGTCCGTCTCAGCTCAACCTCCTCCACCATCTCCGTCAACTCGCTATCAGTCAGGTCGGGGTATGTTCGAGCGGTAGGTGGTGCTTGGCTGATGAGCGCGTCGAGCTCCGCAACGTCGTCAGGATAGTGGAAAGGCTCATGTAGACCGACAACCGCTCGCTTGTAAGTCTTCTGACTGCCCTTGATACGCTTCATCGAGAAGCTCTTTCCCACTCGTGCGACAGGGGCGATGTAGTTGTCCGTTCGGATGAAGGTAACGTTCAACCCGTAGACAGACAAGAGATACGATCGAAGATCGGTTTTGGTCATGCTGGGAGGGATCCGGAAGGTGGCAACGTATGGATCGTAGGACTGTCCAGGAGGGGTGTGGTTGCGCATAAGTCGAATTTGGATGTTAGGAAGGTAGATTCGTTGGGCGACAAGGGATTCTGCCGCTGGCTGTTCGTCAGCACTGATGAAACGCTTGATCCGACCTGGAGAGGACAGGTGCTCGACTGATTGATCAACTTCATCTAGCATCCCTCCTTCAGGCATGGTTTTCACCTGTCGGTGACCTCTGACTCTTGACCGCCATGCATCGTGTTCCAGCAGAAAGCTTTGTCTTGCTTCACTGTCATCTCCCTTCAGCTTTCCCTCAGCTCTTAAAGTTTGATATCGAATTTCCTGCGCGGGTGTGAACTGCCTTTGAATAGACGCTGTGTCAGGGAACTTCGCCCTTCGCTCTCGTACGGCCTTGGGTAACGTCGCAATCTTGCTGGGATCGATGTCGGAAACGGATGCCAATGTGCGGTATTGCAGGCGAAGTTGTTGCGTGACGGTCCGCCTTCCGACCGCAGGGAGAGCGGCACTCATGCAACCTAGGCTGGCGAGCGGTCCAATCATTGCTTAGTTTTGATGTGTGAAAGAGAGGTTTGCGTTTCTGCTTGGGATAATCAACACATCGAGAACAAGTTTATTATTGCATGACTTTGATCGAAAAAGCCAATTAGGGCCGAAAGTCTCAGGTCAGGCGTTTATGCAGGACATCAATTCAATGACAAATGACAAGATTATATGCTACATGGGCTAGAAAAGCACGGCCTCGTCCTCTGTAGGTTATCATGACCTTCCTCTGAATCGACTCAAAAACCCGCCCTCATCCTTGCCTGACTTCGACCCAGTACTCTGGACACTGGTGGATTTATACATTTGCAAGCCAGAACCTCCAGATCCACGGTTGTAGAAGGTCTGCCCTTTGGGTTTCTCTTCAGGTTCTTCCTCACCTGCAGCAGCAGAAGCGTTGCTTTGTACACTAGCAGTCCGTGTCATGGCTAAAGCAGGGTTTCCTCCAGACGGCGATCGCTTATAATAGCTGGGTCCCGGCGCGGTTTCGGAGCTCTGAGCGGTCCCAGGCGCGAACCGCAATCCCACTGGTTTGGAGGGTGAAACGTCTCTGTTCCCTGTCCGTGTAGTTTGCGTAGATGTGGAAGAATTATCCGATTGATTCAAAATTGGTCGGCCACGGCCGTATCTTGGCGACGGCGGTGCCAGCAAATCAGAATCTCTACGTTCTGAAGCAGGACTTGCACTTCCGCTATTTTGCCGCTTGTTCCCGAATACCTGATGCCGTACGGATTCGCGTCGTCTTCCGTACGGCCGAGGGTGGATATAGATAGCAGGTGGCCTTTGCGACTTCTGCTGAGCATGGCTCGAGTTCTGCCTTCCTCTAGCCCTATTTGGCGCATCCACACTGTCTGATCTTTTCTTCACAGCGGGTGCCGTAGAAGAGGTCGGGCTGCTAGATTCCATCTCTTCTGGTTCATCCACGTATCCGTCTTCCGTATCAGCAGCACCATCCCCAGCAGGTTCAGGCTGAGGTTCTTCAAAACGTGTTTGTGCGCCCGCTCCTTGCATCCCTTCATCATCGCTGCTGCGATCTTCCTCCCGGTTTAACTTTTCGTCCGCAGCCTTTGCCTTCTTCTTGGCATCATCTTGATCTCGGATACTGCCACCCCGCATATTTGCTTGACGTTTTGCGTCATCCTCTTCCTTTTCTTGCTCCTCGTCGCGGTTCTCGCGATCTGCCTTAGGTCCCATCAGTCCAACTACGAACAGACGTTACTGAATCAGACACAACGTGAACACAGCAAAGAATGATGATGATGACCTACGACCTAGCCTATCGGTCTGATGTTCTCCTCCATCACGCACTGCATCAGCAGCGTGATCTGCCCCATGAGGGAGGTCCTTGTGCATCTTGTCTACTTCACGCCTTCGTAAGGGCTGAGGATGGAAGAAACTGGATATCTGAGAAGGCTTTTCATCGTGGAAGTAGTCCTTGATCACCTCGACCTCGACCTGTACCATCATACAGCAGATTGAGGTCAGATGGATACATCGACTATAATGGAAACGGATTCTTACCTCTGAACCATCATTTTTCTGTCTCTCTCGAATGAGATGATGCCCTTCTCTGTATTCAGCCAGAATTGGCGTCTCCCGACCATTATCTTCTGCGACCTTGTCGTCATCCTCTGTGTGCGGTCGTCCATCTTTACCGGCCTCTTCCTTATGAGCCTTTTCTTCTTCTGGATCTGAACCTTGCTTTTCACGATCACCGCTTCTATAAGTACCCTTTTCCATGGCATCGACGTCACTTCTCTCTCCTCCTCCATCTTGGAATTCTGTGCCTCCTGAACCGCTATCCGTACTGTCTTCATTTGAGTTTGGCTTTTCCCCCGCAAGCGCAGCACCGCCTCTATCGGCAGTTCCATCATCGGCGGCCTCGTTGACATCGTCATCTCGGTTGATCCTGATCGATTCGCCAGGGTTGATACGTCTCGCATGGGTAGCCCATGCAGGTTCATCTCCCATGGACTGCCTAGACCAGGTATGAGTGATTGAGTGTACTCGCTTGGTAAGGGAAAAGAAAGGAATAGAAAGACCGTCTAGAATTCGATAGGATTAGCTCTTGTTCTTGCAATCTGATCAAACGAGTGTGCTTACGACACAAGACAGAAGTCAGAACGATGAAGAAACAAACGGGCTGAATGGTTGAAGCCAGCATCTCGGCCTGCCCTATAGGCCCGTCTTCGTGGGGTTCTGGCAACGCCTCACGCGCCAAAGCCGAGATGAAGATTGCTCCGACTCCCATGGGACCGAACCAGCCCACGAAAGCTGCTTCTCTCAAAGTCTTGACGTCTGGGATCCACTTGTAGAAAGCAAGGAGAAAAGGAAGCCTTCGGAACACCAGGATAGCCAAGGCCAACAGGACGAGCCTCCATACGGTAAGCTGAAGAAGGTACCGGAAGTCAGGTCAAAACCGATCATTCTGGTAAATCAGTGCTTGGCACTGTGCTTACTGAGTTGTGCACGTTCGAGAATTCGTCGAAAGGAATGACCATGCCGATATAGATGAAACAGGCACAGTTGAAGAGCAAGTCAATGACGTTGGAAAACATACTATCCTCGGTAGCTTTGTTGAAGAAACCGCTGTAACGTTGAAGAGCGTTAGTCATGCATATGTCTTCTTAGATCTGGCCGTTTTGGAGACCACTTACTCCCAGGCGAATGCGCTTCCGCAAGCGAAAGCGGCCAACAAATCGTCACTTCCCAGAAGAGTGCAGATACCTGTGGATTGTGATTGTCAATCACAGCTTCTCGCGACGACATATGACGTGGACGTACCAATGACTAAAATCGACAGACTGACGTATTGAGCGACGAAACTTTGCCTATCGATCAGTCCTTTGCGCTCCGAAAATTTCATGATCTTTCGGACAGAGTAGCCGATGATAATTCCGATAGTGATACCGAGTGCAATTTCATAGAGCCAGGTGATGTAGAACCATTCACCAACAGCGTGACGATCATCGTTGTCGATGATGAGATAAAGAGCCAAGTCTATCAACGAGACGAACTAGCGTAAGGTATAAGCAGACATATCTTCGCTACGTTATACTCACAAAGGAAAGGGAAAGCCGCTCCATCGTTACTACCACTCTCTGCACTCAAAAGGTGCCTGATATGCGCTGGTACGTGTTTATCTGCGAACTTTCCTCCGACAACTGCTTGAGCCAAGATTGGGTCGGTCGGGGTAAGACAGGCTGCAATAGCTAAAGCGGTAAGGAATTCGACTTTCGGGATGATTGCCCAGATGAAGAGGGAAGAAATTAGCCATCCGTACTATAGATACGTAAAATCAAATATCAGTTGCAACTCTGTAAGTGTAATAGAGTCAAGACGTACCACCATTCCTGGACCGATCATCATTGCCAAAGACCTCCAATGTTTCTTGAGATATTGCTTAGGCAATTCTACTCCGATTGCAAAGACTCCAATGGCCAAGACAACCCTGGTAACTTCAAGCGTGATTTCGTTGGCCACTTCATTGTAGCCCTCATGATGACCTCCCCATGCATTGGGATCCAGTAGACCAATCGCATATGGTCCTGAACACAAGGGGCGATAAGACTGGGAAGCAAACGACCGTAAAGGATTCGACCTACCAATAGCAATCCCGACTACCGTTGATACGACTGCTTCTCCGATGTAAAGTCTTTCTTTGATGAACAGTGAGAAAAGTCCGAACTGATCGCCATCAAAATCGAATGAATCAGTCCCGTGATCGACAAGGATGGGAATCGAGAGCTGACGTACTATGACGACGAAGCCTCCCAGGAAAGCATATGCCAAATGAGGAACGTTAACCTCAAAGGGATGGAAACTCGGCATGTTCAAAGTTAATGACTATCGTCCGACGTAAGAGGTGGTTGAGTGGTAGGTAGTAGTAGAGAGTTCTACGAGTGATATAGTGATCTAGGTCGATAGGGAATCCATTCGCTTAGACCACAGCCTGGAATCGACAGCGGTGAATTCTGGAAGGTAGAATGGATAGCCTTTAAAGCTCTGCGGCCAAAGAGCTCTATAATCTGTAAAGACTATTCAGAGAATGTAATGTCGAGTCGTCGGAACTGATTGGTTGTTATTGCGATTCTGATTTCCCAGTCGCTTTCCTATCTTGCGCGCGAAATTGTTTGTCGATCCCGGAGATGCTCGAGACGAATCTTGATCTGTGGTATTGTTATTATAAGCGACTCGTACCGTTCCTGACTCTTCGACTGAAACACGGTATGAAAAGCAGGTGAAAGCCAATAACATAACACGATCGAGGGAGTAAAATCCTCTTGCTCTCGTCTTTCGCCTCTGACCGCGGTCTCAACTCCAAAAGCTGCTCTGCCGTGGAGAAGCGTCGTTCTCTTGGCAAGTTGCTTCGCGAACGCAGTGCATCACGTCATACAGATTACAGAGTACCGACACCCGAGGCTCCTGATACACGTTTCAACCATATATATAAGGAGAATAACATCCTCTTACTTCTTACTTGTTCCTGCAACACACAGGCCGCAGAGAAGACAGACATGCCAGAAACCATACGGGCTTTGCTGTACAACCCGCTCAGACCAGGCTGATCCTCTGTCGCTCAACTACGCTATTCATGTTAGCGTCGCGCGACACTCGCCTGAAGTGCCGACCATCATTAGTCCGATCCGCTTGCCCAATCGATCCTTCCGCAGGCGTTCGACTCACCAGAAGAAATCACAAGCATCATTCGCAGCTAGCTGACGAAGGAAGTTCTCGTCGTGTGTAATGATGACCAGTTGAGAAGACGCATTGTTTCTCCTCAGGTTGATCAGCCTGATCAACGCAAATCGGCTTATCAGTAAAGTCCTCCTTTGATCAGCTTGTGGCGGCGTACTGTGCCAAACTTCTAGCCAAACTCTCAATATGATCCACATCCAGATTCGTGGTAGGCTCATCCAAAGCCAAAACACCACAATTAAGCGACAAGCTCTCTGCTAGGGCTATTCTGATCAAAATACTAGCCAGCACTTTTTGACCCGCACTGCATCGTCCACGCATATCCAGTTCGGTTTGATTCTTGACCATGACCACACGATAATTGTAGGTCCGTCTAGTAGCCGTTTCTGCACCTGCCTCCGCTCTGATCGCGATAAAATCGATATCCGTTCCCGTATAGACCTCATGCCAGAGTCCTTGAAGGTTGTCGTTCACTTCCTGCATCTTTAGCCCGTGATACTGCATGATAGCGTTATCCAACGCTTTTCCGTACTTGTCGAGATCCGCACTGGCCATTTGTCCCGTTTTGAACTTGACAAGGCATTCTGTGTATTCTTCCTGGATATTCTTATACTCCGACGCCAGATCTTTCTGCATGCGTCGAAGACTTTCTTTCATTTGCGATATCTCTCCTATCAACTGTTGATGCTTTCCGTGCTGGTCTGTCCTGTGTTGATTTGCTTGATCGTATCGTGTGTCGAAATCCTTCTTGGCTTTCGCAGCGCCATCGATATCGATACTTTCAATCTCTTTCTGTATGTCGGCAATCTTTCTCTCCGCCTCTCTATATCGGATGTTGGCGTTAATGGTCGATCGACGATTATCACTTTCCGAGATTTGTTGCGAGAATACCGCTATCTCCTCTTGCAGAGATTCAACTTCTTCTTCGGCTCTAGAAACTTGACGCTCAAGCTCTTTCACAGCCTCCTCGGCCTCGGTCAGGCGCGTATCTCCTTCTTCGTCATCATATCTGCAAAGAGATAGGGTGGTGAGGTACAGTGCTGGCATTGACCATAATTGACCACCTACTTCTTGATAGCCCGAGTGATACTGTCTACTTCCAGCTTCGCGCCCTTATAAAGCTCGAACTTGTGCAAAAGCTCCTTGTTCTCTTGCTGAGTTTTATTCAAATGCGATTGAAGCTTGTCCTGAGCCGTTTTAGTAGGTCCGTCCAATTCAGCTGATTCTCTCTCGCTCGACTAGGAAGTCCAGAAATCAATGAAAAGCCTCGAAATGAGATGCTGTGCACTTCGTCATACCTTGATATCAGCAGCACATTTCTCAGCTGCGGCAGTCAAATCTACAAGCTTTCTCTCTGACTCTTGTCGTCGAGCCTGCTTGACCCGAGACTCGGCCAGAAGTACGCGCTTACGCTCGAGTTCAGATTCGCGCTGGCGGAGTCGCTCATTGCTTTGATCGCGGTCGGATTTGACTCGGCCTTCTTCTTCTCGTTTGGATTTGCTGAAAGGGATCATCCAGGCTCAGGCGTAAGAAGCATATATCGGGCTGAAAACACTTACATCTCTCGATCCTTCTCTTGCATGAGAGCTTGAACATCATCAGGGGTTTGTGTGGATCCCGTCGTCGACAAGGCTCTTTCTAGGCTTTCTATGTCGCCCTCGACCTTTTCCGCCTCAGACAGACAGCGTAGAACATCACCTGCAGCGCGATCGAGTGCGTCGAGATCTTTGCTTCTTTGCTTATATTTTGCCTTCTTGCCATCGACCTGTGCGCGTAACAACAAGGAGATGAACATGGCAAGAGTTTGACATGCTGCAATGGATGCAACAACTGACCTCAAGAACACTTTTCATGAGAGCTTCGACTTTGTTTTCCAGTCGCTTGCAATTGGCTTTCGCCTCGGGTATTGCTTCATTGGCTTTCTTGCTGGTTTCAGCATGCGCATGTAGCAGCCGCTGCAAGACCTTTGCGCGTTCATGCCAGATCTGAAGCTCTTCTTGCATCTCTGCAGCCTCTTGTCTATCATTTTGACGACCTTTTTTGATCATTCTATCAACCTAGAAAGAGAACGCGTCAACTTCCCTGAACCCGCGAACTGATCGAGCTCAATGCGTGGTCCAGAACATACATAAGCTCTGAAAGCCGGAATCTCATCTGCTTCAAAGCCTCGGTTGCACCCTCTGCAGCTTTGTTTTTTCTCTTGATGCTTGATCAACTGCTTGAAGAACTCCTCTTGGTGCTCAGCCGTCTTCTTGTAGCTATAGCAAACTCAGTATGTGCACGACTGATATTCGGCATTCAGAGCTACCTACCTTTCCCTAGTGGCGATCTCAACTTCGGTCTCCTTGATAGCGTCTTCGAGACTTGTTGAGTCATGCCCATCTAAAGCATTCTTGATTTCTCGTTCAACAGCTGGGTAGACAGACAAACTTCAGCTTTGCTTAAAACCTGAAATACTTTATAGATTGCCTACCAATACACTCTTGCTCCATCATTGCAACACTTTTCTTTGTGTTCTGCAACTCAGTCTCCAATCGTACTTGCTCATTCCGCTGTGATTGCTTCTCTTGCTCGATCGTTGTGAGCGTATTGTCGTTGGATCTGCCAGTATCAACGTAAGACTATATGTATCAGGGAAGACCGCGGGTACAACTTGCCGTTTCGCTGAGTCGACCTTTTCTTTCATTTGGCTAGGAACAATATCTTCTCCGACGATGTCCCGGAATTTGTTTCCGTTGATACTTGTACTAATCATGAAGGTCAGCTCTTCGTACCATCAAAGTTTTGGTCGACTCACTGATCTTCGATCTGCTTCTGGAGGTCCTGAATCTTCTCCCTTGCCAATCCGAGCTTTACTCGACTTTCTCCCTGACGCATCAGCAGGTTATATTCTCCTGCAAGATTTTCCCTCTCGCTTTCTAAGAATCGTATTTGCGACCCTAGACTGCGGATTTTTTCGTCGTGCTGAGCCTCGTGTATTTCTTCTCTCATCCCGGTTATCATCTTCTGTAACGAAACGATGTCAAGATCAATGTTTTTGACTTCAACCTCGATGGTGCTGATCGATTCCATCTCTGCTTCTAGATCTCTAGAACTTCTCTGAATTGTATTCTATTACAATAGCTGTTAGCAAACGATAATGCACAACGCCCATCTCGCTTGATCTCACCAATTGGTTGGATCTATCGCGAATGATTTGCTGACATGTCGATTTTTTAGCTCGAAGGTTGTTTACCTCTTCATTCAAAGCCGTTTCCAGCTTCCTGGCGTCGGTCTATACAAAGTATTATGCAGATGAGCGAAAGGAATGTATTAATGTGCATGCGAAAACTTGCCTTCCCTTTCTCGGCTTGTGTAGTCAATTGAGCCATAACATCCCTCAGGTGATCTACGTAACGCCGCACTTCATCTCGATCCAGCTCGCCTGAGAAACCGCCAATGTCATATTCTTGGCATTGTCGGCGTATCAATTCTTGGCGAGCTTTTGCGTTGTCATCATACGTCTACCACGTGGAACGATCGATAAATACCACGAACGAGCCTCTAATCTTTAACTTCTCACCTTCCTATTAGCGCGTCGCATACCGAGTGCACCGGTCTCATTCCTTTGCTGAGTCCGGAATCTTTGTAATTCCTGATACCGCTGATCTCTCAACCTTTGCTTGGATTTTTGTCTTTCTTGAAGCTCGGTAGTATCCCGCTCGAAATTCCTCAGCTGTTCCTCCAGAGCGTCGTCCGAATCTTATGTGGCGAAAATCAGATATCGATGGAACCAAGGTTTTAGATCAATGAATACTCACCTTTCAAGAGTTTAATTGTCCTTTTCAAACTCTGCTGGTTGCCCTCGTACATCTTTTGCTCATTCTGTAGCGCCGAAGCCTTCTCAAAGATAGCATTAAAGGTTGTAGCTTTTTCGTAAAATTGCTGATTTGTCCTTGTTAACTCCTTGACTTCGTCTTGCAGCTTATCGGCTTCAGACTCCTTCGCAGTCAATTTGGTGCGTTCAGAAGTGATGTTTTCACGGAGCTAGAACGGGGATCCATGTGCCAAAAGCTCTGCTGGACCATTCATAACTACCGAATGTTGTAGAGAAGACTGACCTTCGTAGCCTTATCTCGGTCGCTTTTGAGGAAACTCAGCCTCTCTTGGTCAACTTTCAAAATTTGATTACGTTCTTTCCGGATCAATTTGATGTGATCGAGAGCTTTTGTGAACCTATAGCAGTCCATGAGTTAGTTTCTTGGCGAAATAGTTGCATCGTGACGACTCACTTGCTTGCTTCGAAGATATCGTCGAACTTCTTCTTCAAGGCAGAAGGTTCGGCCAAAGGCCAGTTGCTCTCTTCCTGATGACAAAAGATAACGTTCTCAAGGATTGCCTTTGACACTCCCATTAGTCGAGGGACTTCCGCATCCATCTCAGCACACTTGGTCGAAATCGCATTCCTCTAGGAGACGACATTCAGCATGCTGCCATCCATCCCAACAGCTCATGCTTACCCTCTCGCCTCCATCATTTGCGTCTACTTTGGAAAGCATTCCCTCCAACGTCTTCATGGTCATTCCCCCAGTCTTTTTGACCGTTACCTGCAAGTTTCGATTGACGACCATACGCTCCCTCTTGACATTCCAGAATCGAAGTCGGACTTGAGCTTTGACTTCCTTTTCTCCTGCCATCTTAGGGTCATGGACGAAAGCACCTCCCTTCGTGTTAGGAGGCAACTCTCCTGTCGTAGCGTACTTCAGGCATTCGATAATGGTCTAGAAGCGATTTCGTCTCAGCCTCGATTGTCCCCTAAAGGGTATGCGGCCTACGTACTGTCTTTCCAGTACCGTTCGTCCCGACAATGACAGTCACAGGACTCTGGAATTGAATAACATTGGTGTGTTTGTCATCGAAAGCCCTGATTCCTCTGATTGCAAGCTTGTCCAAAGAAGCCCTTCATAAAGCAGGGTCATTAAAGCCTGTCCGCAACTTGGCAACCGTTGTCTTACATGCTGCTGCTTCCTGCGAAATTCTCCTAGAGGTGATTGCTACCTTGATACTTTTTGCTGATTGCCAATACAACTCAGGCCTCAGATCGGTAGCTAATGGCTAGAGTATGCTGTTCCGCAATCTATCGGTCTGAATGCAATATCCGTAAACCGTGTTTGGAAAGAGTCAAATCCAAATCATAAACATAGGCGTAGATGATTCAGCTCGATCGTGCGGAAGCAAACACCAACGGTTTACTACTGTGGGATGTATGCGTTCAGCTACTGGGAGAAATATGCTATTTTGTATCGCTGGTAACTGGTAAAGAAATGTACAATACAACAAATCCGACAAGGCAAAAGGGATAGGGAGTTGGCCGAGCACGACTATTTCACGAATTTGGACATGAATTTGCCTAAGTTGGAGAAACAATGATGTCAGTTACTGATTGTACAAGAAAACGCTCCTTACGGGAAAGACTTACGGTGGAACTCGCTTCGTAAGATATCGTTAACAAACTCCTTTTTGGGCTTCTCATTCAGACCGGCAGCTTGGTTCTTGAAAATCAAGTCATCATCCCATCGTCTCTTAATCGCAAAGCTTCCTGTTGTCGAAGTACCTGCTTCCGATCGAGGAGTACCGGGAACGCCAAGAGCTGCTTGCAAGTTGAGCAGGGGATTTCCCATAGCTATCTCTGTTTCTCGATCTACTCTGTTATTCTCCGAAGCTTCTTGCTCCTATAAATACGTGAGGCCGATTAGTCTTTCTGCTAAAAAGTGAGGTAGTCCTGGATACGAACCAGCTTTGCTTTCTCTTCTGCTCGCTCTTGCTTGATCTTGTTAAGCTCAGCCATCAGAGCCGCAGTATCATCCTCATCATCGTCAGAATCGTCGCTAATAGGATCAGAGCAATTCAGCGCTGAAAGCAGTCTGGAAGCTCAACGAGACGGCTCACCTATCATCCTCATCCTCGTCGTCATCGTCATCCTGAGCACCGTTTCCGTTGCTCATCTCCTCGTCCTCTCCCGTAGCCCTTTCTTTTCCCTTCTTTTTGGTGGACTTGTCCTCATCTTCATCATCGCTATCATCATCCGCATCGAGCTGAGCAGCATCTTCCAGGATTTTCCTCCTCTTCCTCGCTTGCTCATCCTCCCCAGCATCAGCTTCAACCTCTCCACTCGTAAGCAACAAGTCCGATGCGACAGGTGCCAATGGTGGTAATCCAGCTGCCTTTCGCTTCTTGTCCATCGCTTCCCTTTCAGCTCTTAACAGTTCCGCTCGCAAGTCCCTCTTTTGAACATCGACCTGAGCAGTTTGACCAGGGGCTCGGAACTTTAGCTTTGTTCGGGCCGAGTAATCTTGCTGGAAGAAAGATCGAGAACCAGCCTTGGTCTCTTTACCCATAGCGGGAGTCCATCTAAGTCATGTGGATTTATTAGCTTTCAGGGGCGACAAGTAGCGATCAGAATGATACTTACGTCGGTCGATGAGCGTTAGACATATTGAGTAAGCAGGAGAATCTACGGAGTAGGCTTGTGCTGTTACCTAACCGTGCAAAGGGGTAAAAGTCCAAGTGTCAATATAGTTGCGAAAGGTGTCGCTCATCTCCAACAGATCCGGGAGACTGAAGCTTCAGCAATTCTTTACTCGGCAATCAGCAAGTTCCACGCGGGAAAAGTACCACTTACGCGTCTAAATGAATTGTTTATCATTTGCTCAATGATCATCCACTGCATCTACCTTCTCTTTTGGGTCATGGCAACGTGCATGTCGATCGTGTTCTGTGGAATTTCGGATTTGTCTAATCTCCAAGATCGAGACACCGCAGCAACCGGCAGCTTCAGCAGCGGCCTGCTACATCCGAGCGCCGGAAACGACTGAGATTTAAGCTCAACATGGCTCCTATACTTTCCTCGCACAGAAAACGGAACGGACATGCTGAATCATCTACAGCGGTTTCTCGTCGAAAGGCTCCAGCGACTCAAGATCCCGATAGTTCTGATGCAGAAGAGGATGAGCCTACCGTAGGGGCAACACAGACAATCGCTGGTGGTGCGAGCAAGTCTGGAATGGGAAGTTCAAATGCTGCGGCCCATAAGAAGAAGGAGCAATTGGGTCCTCAAGTAAGCAGGCATAGTTTTAGCGTCATATCTCATCCGACACTTAGTAGGGCTTTTGGCAATCAGATTTACAAGAAGATGGTGACGGATATGGTCAAGTTAGCTCTGTATTACTCATACCGTCGACAACCGATCAAGAAGGACGATATCAACAAGAAAGGTACGCCTTGTCCTAATTAGAACGTCTCCCTGGTACTGAATGCGAATGAACCCCCCTTCTCGATGCAGTTCTTAACAAGAATAACTCCCTATGGCCTCTAGTCTTTGAAGACGCTCAAAAGAAGCTCTCGAGAGTTTTCGGAATGGAACTGGTGGAACTAAGACAAAAAGGGCCAGGAGAGGCTTTAAAAGGGGTAAATCACCAATCGCACAACCTCACAAGGGTATCTAGGCTGATGAGCCTGTTTATTTCGCTCAATCAGGCAGAAGATATTTTGGCGAATACACAAGACAATGGAAAAGGAAAGAAAAGAGCGAATGACGGTGAGATGGGGGAAGAACCATCTAACAAAAAGAAATGTAAGCCTAGATTACTGAACGCTTCAGAAGTCGGTCAGTATGCTTATTCGAATCATTACGGTATCAGCTGTATCTGGAGTAAAATCGTGGATAGTTCGATCTACCTTGCCACCGAATCTCATAGCCCTCATGAACGAACCAAGCCCGATCCTATCTGAAGCGCCGGATGATGACGATCTACCAGCCCATTCAAAGCGACGTGTACAAAAAGAGATCAATCGCCGTGAGGCAGTGGATTCTGGAGCTATTCTGGATTGGAAGAAGGGGGATGGCGCGCCTGGAGGTGGAATCGCGATGAAGGGGATATTGTTCGCGCTCTTGGCCATAATCCTAGTGAGGGATAGGATGATCGAGCATAGTAAGCGACCATGACCACATTATACCATTCCATTTCAGCTGGCTGAACTTCGATATGCCTACCGTAGCTGTGTTTCTCAAACATTGCCGAGAGAAGTTGGGACTGTCGTCCACGACAGTCTTGCCCTACGTCTCGCCTGAGTGCACCTCTCAAACGATGACGTTTGAAGGCTTACTCACCGCACTGTGCAAGCAAAATTACTTGGAAAAGGTATAAACCCTAAGCTATACTATTATCTGTGGGCAATTCATGAGCTGATCGCGTTACTGCAAATGTAGAACAAGATCGTCAGCCATGTCAGAAGCGCAGAACCGCAAGGAGATCAATCTTTCGAGTGGCGGTGGGGAGCTCGATCCGAAGCAGAAATAGGAGAGAAAGCAGTCGCGGAATTTATCCTGGACATGTAAGGCCATTATTTGCATACAAAATGGACTGAAGCTAATCGTGACTTATTTACTTCCGAACAGTGCAGCAGACGACGCTGCTTCCGACAATGAAGTAGAAGAGGAAGATGCGCCCGAAGATCTTAGGAGAACGGCTATACGCGGTAGTGGGCGAAATAGAACAGCAGAGCAGAAGCGAATCGACAAGCGGAAAAAGTTCAAGGCAAATGTTGAGAAGGCCGCAGGAGGCAATTTGACTGGTGTGACTACTTGAGCAAAATCAGGTAAATGTTGGTATATCGGTTGTGGTATGGGTTGTACAAGCATCATTAAGATATCATCAAGTGCGGTGTAATGCTATTGTTCGCGAGAATGCATCTTTGCAGTTATAATGAGTGACCTCGCCTCTGCAAAATCAACGAAGCTGTCAGGCCTCGGTACATTTCGTCGTCAATAATGGGGACTGACCTTGGCGCATGCACGGCTATGGCTGATTGACCGATTCTCTTGTGGCATTGAGGACATCTGAAACCACTGGGTTAGTCAACATCCATGACTGCATAAGCTGTAGACTAACATTCGCATATCGGTGATCCTGACGCGCTTCTGCTGCATCTTTGCCAGACTACGATCCACCTGGTCTTTTCGGCTGATCAGCAATGCCTTAGTGATTTTGTCCTGATTCTTCTTGGAATGCGTATCGCGCAATTTGCGCACGAAGAACTGGTGTACTTGTTTCATAGTGACATCCGGAGGTAGCAGATCGATTGTCTGAGCCGCGTCAATCCGGTTGCCATGCGTTCCTATAAGCGTAAGAGCAGGTTCCAATAGCGGAACATCCATCTCGCCCGAACGCAGATAAATCTTCAAAAGCAGAAGGTAGATCCCATGAGGGTCGGGATTGTCATGATAAACCCGTGAGCAATACCTATGATCGGATCATATCAGCTCAGCTCAGTAGTGATAGAGACAAATAGGGCAACATACTCCTCTGCTTCATCGAAGTCTTTCAGCCGGTGTACATATATATGTAGAGCGCCTTCATGATTCCCAAGCTTTCCAAGCAGGATCGCTCGAGTACGAGGTAATTCTGAACGTTTAGGCAATTTAGTAAGCTTCGAGACAATCCGAAGAGAAATCCGCTTACCTTCTGGTCTCATTTTACCAATTAACCTATCTGGCCTGTACTGTTCAGATGACTTCAGGAATTCGAGCAAGCGACCTTCACCGTCTATACATAACGGTCGATCAGTCTTCAATAACTACGTTGACATTTTTCGAAAGTTACCCTTATCGTTATCTGGTGAGCGACGAGCAGACTTCAGGTATAGCTCTGCAAGCTTGTCATGAAAGTCGGGACCGGCCTCGCCTAGCTCGGCCGTTATGTGCTCGAGGTAACCAATGGCCGAAGGCTCATCTGTCTTGAGCAGATATGCTAGAACTTCGTTTCGTGGAAGAGCCTCGACTTCCGCTTCGTCCGCAGTAAACACCTATTCCGGAAGCTTTAGACTTTTGGTGCACATCCTGGCACCGCCGGTAAGCTTACTCTCAACGCGAAGTTCGCGTCTTCCTTGAATATCCAATCGGATTCGCTTAGAATAAGATCCAAATGATCGGGCCCGAGCTTTTGCAAGTATCGGACAGTTGGATCTAGTTTGTCTAACTTGTCATTCTCATCTTTTGCGAGCCTGCGTAAGTTATACCGTCAGTGAAGGCTCCTGTCCAATCAGTTTTGGGGCTTACTTACTGTCGTAGCAAAGTTAAAGCTTTGCTATGCATTTTTTTGCCTTGATACAGATCGATCAGATCAGTGTACCTCTGCCGACTGAACGTTTAGTAATCCATGCGATCGAGCTCGGCAGAATTGGTGCTGACCTTCTTTTCTAGCAGTAGCTCCTCGACCTCCTCAACCTCACACCAATTCTCGATACGGCAAAGACTTCCAACCAAAACCGGCCTGATAGCAAGGTAAACCTTTAGCAAGGCTGTATACACTATCTGAGCCGTCCGAACAAGCTGCTCCGGCGATAACTCGTTGAAAGGTACATCTGGATAGTTTTGCAGCTCCGACGTTGGAATTAGCTTGAAAGGCGATAAAGAGTTGATTTTCGGCGCAGGTTTGGACAGTGATGCCATTGCTCCAGCTAGCTTCTGTCTTCTATCGGAAAGATAGTGAATTAAAGCCTCCAGAGCCGCTGGTGGACAGACTAGAGGTAGATGATGTTGCTTGAGTTCAAGGTTCAGAACCCGCGATTGTGTTGCTCACCTTCATATTCTACAATCGAATCCTTACTTGATCCAGCGAGTGTACCGTCGTCTCCTACAATCGAGTTGCTGTCCGTATCTTTCCCTCTGATACTAGCGGTATCCTTGCCCTTGATACTCGCCGTATCTTTCTTCGGTCCACCTCCTAAGTGAGCTATATTCCTTAAGACCCCGACTGTACTCAGACTCTTCTCCTTCTTCCCCTCATCTTGCTCTATGGTCTGAACGCCCAGCCTACCATATRCTGGTCCTCCAAACATCTCGACCCAGCCATCTTGATTTACGTGTAATCTGCCGCTGATTGTTTCGGTGGGATAAAGAGAAACAACTTTTGCCGGTGCTATGTCGAGTGAGATAAATTCCTCAATAGCAGGTTCCCATTTCTCTTTCGCGAAGATTGCTAGAGCGCTTAGACGGCGAAGCTTTTGATCGTAATCCACCTGTAGGTTAGAAATGATCAGATTATGGTACAGACATGGGATCCTGATGTCAAACTAACCAGATCGATATCCAGTCCTTTCTTTCCCTTCAAGCCCTTCAACAATCCCCTTGCATCTTCGAACCTTCCTTCCTTGACAAGATCCTCCAGCATTTCCTTCCAATTCTTACCCTGCAGTGCCCACAGTGTGTTTCCTTCCGACTGCAACTGAATTTTATCCACAGGAGTCGTCATATAAAGGGCTGGTAGAGGCCTCAACCTGGTGAGCGAATCGTCTCCATCAATGTCTCCTTTCGTCTTTGGAACGCTCAGAAACCGGATAGTAGCAAGATCTGAATACCCAGCTCCTACTGTAGCGCTAGCAGGTGAATTTGCATCTGGTTTGGTTGCTCCGATATTGATAAGCTGCTGAATTGATAACGTCTGTTTCAACCTAATCTCCACTTTGCCTTGAGAATGGTTCTGAGCGGGAATGACCGAGAGAATGTAAGGATCGTTGTAAGCGAGATCTTCTGGCATGCCTGATGTTGAATAATCGATTGTTGCGGATCGGGATACCCGACCAGCCCCGTCATAGAAGATTCCTTGATCACCACGAACGACTAATGCTTCTTCTGAGATATCATCTTCTTCCCCTAAGCTATGCGCGCTCCCAAGTCCGACTCCCACGATCATGTTACTCGTCCCCGTTTGCCCAGAAACTGCCCTCAACCCCTTGCCCACATACCCTCCGAGCCCTCCGAAGGTTCCTGCCTTTTCCGGTACCACTGCTGCTACCGCACTTCCTCCAACAGATCCAGCTGTCTCGGTTCCCGTAATAGGTAAATCCAACATCTTCAATCCCGCACTGGTTCCTTTTAAATTAGAAAACAAGTCTGCCTCCAGTACTCCCCACTCCGTAGCATTATAGTGCAAGTGAATTCTTTCCTTCTCATTCCTCAAAGACGGTCCAGAAGAAGGAAAGACGATCAAACGTGGGGAATGTTGCAGAGCGAGTTCCCGGGAGATATAGGGTTTCCCTGAGACATAGGTGGCCACATGTACTTTCTTTCGTGCTCCTAACACAAGTAAAGACACTCTGATTAGGGGGTCTTCCGTGCAGGGTTCATCCGGTTCTAGAGCGGCCGCTGGTTCAATTTTGGTAGTCTTGCTTGCTCTTATTTTGGAAGACTTTGTTATCCTGGAAGGAGGAACCCATATGGTACGGGTCGAGATCGATTGTACATAACGTGCCTGAGATAATACTGTTGGGGTTTTGAGATTGGGGAGGTCATACAGGGTGACCGTTTGATCTGGGATTTCCTCGAGCGGTTCAGCAATGTTACGCAAAGGTCCGAGCCGAATAATTACATACCGCTGAGTACGACCAGAGCATCGATATCCTCTACGTACTCCAACTGGTCCACAGGTTTCCTGAAGAGACCTTTCCGAGTATTCAGTAATGTCGCTTTTGGCCTGCTTGTGCCAACTGTTGAAAGATGGTAGTTATACAAGACGTCAATGGCTTAATTCTGGGTGGTAAGAGATCATTCAGGCTTACCGTCTCGTAGCCCTTGAACCTGGTATGTTTGAATCGTACCTCCTGCGATAGCGATGTATAGTCTATCCCCTGACAAGATGGAAACAGCAATGCTCAGCAAGACGCTAAATTGAGCTGTGATAGTGCTGCAATCACCTATTGACAGTATGGCCTCAACCTTGTCCTTGATGCCGGAGATCAGGGGAAAAGGGACGAAAGGAGACATCTCTCATTAAGTCTCTTGTCTTCCGAGCCTGGTTGTACAAGGTTACAAGGTTTGAAATGCTACCTGCGAGGAGGTCGAAGATGATATGCAGGTTCAATTAGGCCGAGCGCTCAAGTTATGACGCTAACGGCCGCCGAACGTCGTCGAGTCTCAGCTCGACCAGGTTGTCGGGATGGGAATATGAACAACCGGAAATTATGAAACGTTGATTGCTAGCTTTGGCGATTGGGCTCCGACATTCTGGCCATATTAAAAATCCTCGTCGCCAAAATGGTAGCCGATACTCTTCTTAATGAGCAGACTAAGTCATTCCTGGCGGCTGGGGAACACAGAGTCATCCATATCTTCGGGAAACCTATTGGTATGTATTCCTACCGCTTGAGCCATCCTGCTGTTTGAACTATACTAATGTATCTTCTTACTTAGTCATGGATGTTCCCGTCTCTGCCATGATTCTGGCAGCTATCGGCGCGATTGCCTTGGGACGTTTCGTCGTTTCCGTATTAGCCTTCGTTGCCGAGACCTTTTTCTTTCGCGGAATTAGCGTGAGTACACCTCATCCTGTCTCAATGAGCTATAACTGAAATGCTCGTTTTCGTCTAACGAGACAGCTCAAAACTTTCGGGCCAAAAGCCAACCGATTTGCTATCATTACCGGTTGTACTTCGGGTATCGGAGAGGCTTTCGCTAAGCAACTCGCTCGTGCTGGATTCAATGTCTGTTTGATCGGAAGGAACCCTGAAGCCTTGAAGAAGCTCGAGGAGGAGATCTGTGCGTCAATTGTTTGCAAATCCCCATATCTCGTTCAAGCTGACAAATCTCCACTGCGTAATAGCCGCCAAGTCTCCTTTGGTTCTCACGAAGACCATCGCGATGGATCTCTCAACACCTACCCCTCAAGCATTCTCTGCCTATTCCGAATGGCTCGCTTCCCCTGGAGTCGAAGTCGGTGTTTTGATCAATAACGCCGGGGTATCCCATTCTATGCCTGTCTCCTTCGCTGAGACTAGTCAAGAGGAGATGGACACGATCTTACAGGTTGTGAGTCTCGCTCGTTGCTCTCCTGGTGGGAATCGTTACTGACATTCCGGACGCGTCCAGAACATACACTCAACCCTTCAGATCACCCGTACCACCCTTCCCTACCTTATCAGCCAGAGCAAAAACAAACCTCGATCCCCTTTCAAGTCCCTTGTTCTTAACGTCGGTTCTTTTGGAGGAACCGTACCTTCCCCTTTACTCGCTACTTATTCCGCTTCAAAGGCTTTCTTGGCCACCTGGACCAAGGCTTTGGGAGAGGAGGTCAAGGCCGATGGTGTTGTGGTAAGGTTGGTCTTGCCCGGTTTTGTCGTGAGTACACCTCTTGAATCGCCCACACGGAATGTATATGCTTACGCTACCGCGCGTGAAAACAGGTCTCCAAGATGTCCAAGATCAGGAGATCTTCTGCTATGGTTCCTACCGCTACTGCGTTCGCTCAGACCACCCTTCGATCTATTGGACTCAACCGTGGTGCCCAAGGACGAGTATATGAATCCACTCCTTATTGGTCTCACGCTGCTATGGACTATGTGGTTAGCTTCATCCCCCAGGGTTTGGTCATCTGGTATAATCTGAGTGAGTATGAGCTCGAAGGATACTTTTGTGTAAGGCACTGATAGATAGATGATTACGCAGGACTACACAAGGACATAAGGAAGAGGGCTTTGAAGAAGCAAGAAAGGGAGAAGCTTAAAAGCCAATAGTGCAATATGGTATTATCGTAATCTTAAGTAGATGCAAAATGCTCGTCATGAGCTTAGATCATGGTATGATAACAGCCGATATCTCTTGATTCCATCTATTAAATTGGTTGCCTTGTCCTTCTATCGTCCGGGATCTCTCGCCCTCAGTCACTGTCGTATATACCTTCGAAATCTCGATAATTCTCCCGCTCCTCCTGCTCCTCATGACTGTCGTAGTCGCGGTCGATGGACAAGTCGATCAACTCCTGTATATATTTCCAATTCAACTTCTCGCAATGCTTTCCAGCACTGTCATCAGACCAATTTCGGGACGCGGCCCGAATCCAATTGACCTCAGCGCTTGTCCTTGCGTTTCTGCTGAGCGGATATATATCATATACCGTAAAGTTTACGGACTGCATGGATGGGTGACGTATTTTAAGTTGATCCAAGGCACAGCCAAGCGCTTTGTCAGGCTGCGCCTCGATAAGACGAGCGGTTGGCAGCCCTTGCATGTTAGCAAGGCGACTCAGCCAAAGCTTAGGTATACACAATTGCTGTGATAGCTTATGTGAAAAATCCTCCGAGATTACCAAAGCCACATCGGTGTCGACGTAAAGCTTGATGTGTAAGCTGTTGAATGAAACCCTTTGAAGAAGGATACCTCCGATAATGTTCCAAATGATGAGACTGGGATCATAACCTGGATTGTCCGTGTGGTCGCAAGTAAACAGGACGTGAAGACTGTCTAACTGAATTGGGCCTATCGTGTCTCGAAAAAGGTCATAAGGCGTGAACCTTGAATCGTAACGGTCAATGCTAAAGCAAAACTTGCACTTTCTTAGTGCTCCCCGTTCGTCTGCCAGCAATCGATAGCATTGGGAGTCGGGGCCCATGAGATACCTGCCAAAGCTGATGGTAATATCCGTGAGATGCACTGGCAATGATGCCCAGGAATCGGCCTCTTCCAGTCTCAGTAGTTGAGTAAGGATCGTGACTTGTTGTGGAATGATACAGTTCACTAAACTTGGCGAACCGCTACGATCGATTATTTCTCTCAAATTTGGGCACGTAGCCGTGAGAGCGCGAACGACTGGTTCGATTTCGATTATCGTCGTGCTCTCCAGGTCCTCCAGATCGATCTCGTCAAATTGAATGCACCTTATGAACTGGTGATCAGTGAATGCGCGGCATAGATCGAATGATGCGACATACCTGATGTAACTTTTGGCCTTGGGCTTAACTCTTCGTGTAATTTTGTAATAGACCGCGGGTGGTCTAAAGACAATTCGATTTTGTGCAGTATCTCGGGCAGTACTATATCCCTGAAATGCTTGGAAACAAGCGACATATCCTGCAAAGGCGACCGAGGCCAAATGGATCGCTCTTGCGATTCTTTGATTGCATTGATGATGCCTTCCAGAATCGGGTAAGGCACAAGACCTGATGGCCATATCTCCGGCCTAGTATCCTGAATTTTGTTATCCGATGGTAGCATGCTTATTTGGATGTGAGAATCGACTGATCAGAAGATACCCTGGCGTTTATTGTGCTACCCAAATAAGCAATCACGTATTGTCCTTGATGAACTTCTTGAGCTTCTTGCTTCTTGCTTCTGTAGTTCGCGCTTCTTCACGCGCTTCTCAAAGCTCGGACAACGATATATGAAACAAAAGGCACAAAGGACGTTTTATCAACGATAAAACAACATTGTCAACCGAACGTGAGCTATAGATCGGCGGTATCCTGGTGATTGGGATGGCCAACAAGCATTAAACCTGAATGACAACAGGAGGCGGGCTTTGCGCGGGTGCACTTACACCGTACCTTGACCAAAGCACTTCCTCGATGTTGCATAACATAAGTGGACTATACGAAACTGTAATTGCTGTACTAGTGGTTGATAAGCTGTTGTTCTCTATCACCTTGTGACTCGTTTATAAACTCCGACTCTCGTACTCTCGCCAATCCGTGTTTAAGCGCCCTGCCGCGTTCCATCTCTACTTGGATCTTTGTGTCATGCCATCCGCTATTCCACTTCATCATCATATAGGTCTCCGTCTTCCGAGTCATACTCCGTCCATTCTTCACCGTTTCGCAAATAACGGTGATTGATATAATATGTATCCAAGGCCCAGTGCATCAAGTCCCAGTTGATTTCCTCGGTATGAGCTGGTGTCCCATCGCTAGACCACATTCGAGTGGACTTTCTGATCCAACCACAGAGCCTATTGATTTCATCTTTCCGATTTATAATCGGATCGGACAGCTTGTACTGTACCAATACAGCCGCTATGAGCGGGTGATGCTGCTTGAGCTGATGCAAGAAATGACCTAACGCTGGATCAGGCTTCTTGTGGTCCGGTTCACTCGGGCAATCTTCCCAGGTAAGTTCACTCCGTAGCCATTCCTCAGGAATACCAAACAATGTCATCTGAACATCTGTTGATTCTCGGGGTCCTCCAATCATTACTCCCTCATTCGTGAAATCGGCTTTCAGACTCCTGATCTGTATGCGCGTGAGCAACATCCAGTTGAGGCTTGGTGAAACTCGCGAAGGCAACTCATTGGTATCGTAAAAGTCCAAGGTGCAGCCGCATTTTGTGCTTATCGATAGGTGGTTCAGTTGCACATCGCCCTCCACTAGAAGAAATGGATCGCGCGACATGCCCCGATACCAAGTCAAGTTGCAGTTTCGTAGCTCCGCGCGATTGCTTCCCAAAACGACAGCTAACTGATGTTCGTAGCGAGATATTTGTTCAGCTTTCGGGAGATTGAGTTCGCGACGGTGAATTAGATCACTCCTTCCGACGGTGATGGTAGTCAGATGAAGAGGAAGAGACTGGTAAACCCTTCCGGCGATCAGCTCGATATCCACTTCATCAACGTGTTTGGGCAGCAGAGCGTAAGCAATCGGAGTCCACTAAATTGATACACTGATGCATCAACACGGATAGATTCTGATTATATCCCGGGACACGGGCTATCTTGTCGTTCACTCCTCCGAATGAGATCTCCATACAACTATAAAAACTGGCACAGATCAGTCAACATCGACAACCACAACCGTCTGGGAACTGCTAAACTGATTTGATGAATTCCTTCGCTCGAGGACTAAGCTCTTCCCCGGCTAGTCCGATCGACTTGAGCGTATCCAGGTGGAGAGTGCTCAAGATCTCCGGCAGAATCACGTCTCGAAATTGCTTGGATACTAAGGACATGTTCTGAGGAGTTGTGTGGCCCGAATGATGCGACTCCGTAATAACCGATTGGACGATCACATCAAGTATGTCGAACGGAACGCGATTGCATGACCACATTTTGGTTTGAGCGAGATCACGACCGAGCGACCGAGAAGGTTGGAAATTGTGGTGTCGTATATTTTCTAGGCGTCCCTGACAGAGGCCGATGTCGATAACCGTTAGGACGGCAGGCTTTGGCTTGTAACTTGAAGAGGCAGACTCACGTTGACATGGGGATAAGAATCTGAGTAGGTTCACAAACTCCGGACGGTATCTAAATCGGAAGGATGTTAGATGTGACAGATTGCATATCAGCTAATGAGTGGCATGAGTACTAGTGGAGTCACTCTGGCTTCGCGAAAGCGCGCTTCTGGATCTGCAATCGAGCTTTCGACTGGATGCAAATCGCTCAACAATCGACGTCATTCCAAAGGAGTACCTTTGGATCTGGCCTGCTGATCAACCCTAATGAACGTGCGCTAGATTTAATCATCCAATCAGGGCAATCTCAAAGATCTCAAAACGGTATTCGAGTTTGGTAATATAAACAAAGGCCAGATATGGCGATATGGTCAGATACAACGTTAGCACTTCGCACAATGCTTAGATTATAATACAGCGGTAAAGGTCGAATATGATCTGATCAAAGCGATCACAAGGGCAACTCAGCACAGGTATACGTTTACTCTTTTATTTCCCATCCAAACTTACGAAATCAGCACTAGCGACGCTTCTGCTAGAGACCACAGAAACGGGATCCATCTGTGACGTCAAAATTAGCTTCCGGGCGCAGCATTATCAACCGAAATATGAACCAACGTGGACATCTCAAACCCGACAGTATTATAAACCGCACTCAAGGTAAACCCTATGATAGTAGACATGATCAAAGCCGTCGTCACTCCCCAGAGTAAGAAGAAGGGTAACGGGAGGAACGAAAGCCAGATAGGTGCTGGCCGTCTTTGATGCCTACCATAGGTCTTCGTAGCTTGTGTAGTCGAGCGCAAGGATTGGAACGGTCGCAGATTGTCTGGATCATCCTCTGCGGTATTCGATGAGCTGGAACGGAAAGGGTTCGAGAATCTTGGTTGGTCTCTCGACGTCGGGCGATGTCCCGGTCCTCTCTGTCGTGCTTCAGCTTCTTGTTCCCTCGATGGACTAGACATTCTAGGTGGACTAGGGGAATCCATCGGCTCTTTCCCTTTTCTCCTACTCTTGACCGAGCCGGGTAAGCTAGGTCCAGGGGAGACGTCCGGATGATCATCCCTGCCTTGCCCTGGTGTTGGTCGAAGAACGCGCGAAAAGGAAGTCTTCCGGGTCGGCACAGGTTGAATGGTTTCTTTAGGATCATCACGATTCTGATACGACCGAGGAGTGCTGGTGTTTCGTGTTTGTAAGGGAATGTCATCTTCAGACTGAGCGAAATCCATAACTTTCACGTCCATCTCATCCGAGCCTGTTCTTCCACTTTGATCCCGATCTTGGGAGCTGTTATGGTGCCCGTGCGACTGATTAGAGCTCCTCCCGTGAGTGGACTTGACATGAGCCCCCGGATCAGATCCGACCGATAGTTTCCTCGCCTCAGCAGACCGAGAACTAGAACCCGATTTAGCTCTCATTCTCGCTCTTCCTTTCGCCGCCGCATTATCGCTGATGGATCCTCTTGGCTCCCTTTTCTTCTTCCGTCCGAATCCCCTTCCCCCTGATAACTCAGACTCCAATGCTCGACTCTTTCCTTCTTCTGCCACTTCTGTGTTTGTTCGGAAATCCGTCCTTCCTCTTCGATCTGACGGAGTTCGTAGAGAAACACTGGATGAAGGAGAAAGGAGAGCGACTATTGTGAACCATATTCCTGTTAGACCGAACATGAGGACATGTAAGATGATATGCCAATAGAGGGTGAAATGCCAGATGTCTGAATGCATTTTGATAGAAGTTGAACTGTGATAAGCTGTGACATACCTCCTTGATCTCGCACAGATAGTCACTGACCTTCAGCGAAATACAGGAAGTAACCTTTGGTATCAGGGTTAGGAAACTCTCCAAGAGCATTAGGAGGGTATAGAGAAGGAAAGTTGGGAGTGATATAGCCTGGAGGAGGATCGGTTTGCCCGTCCTATCGGAGTAGCTTGTCAGTATATGGGCCGCGATGCACCCATATTGTAACGTACTACATTCCGAGATCCTCCACTGATGGCCTGACCCATCTCGGCCGTTGATGAGGCTGCCAGAGAGTGTAGCTGGGATAGGTTGCTCAGTCGCTTAGTTGGTCGAGACTGTCTGTTTCTGTACAAGTTGGTGATGGATAAACAGAGGTAGCAATAAGGTTCAAGGTGGAAATAAAGCGGGATGCAGCAGGATGACGTCTGAAACCCGCAGATAACTGATAACATTCTGCTTCATTCCCATCAGTCTAACATGGCCTGGTGCACTGCCATCGCTGCTCATATCGCTAGTTGATTGAGCGAATAATCGCTTGGCATATCTTCTTCACATCCTACGGCAGTTTGAAACCGGGCCGGGCGACGACGGCCGTCCTATCTCCTTCGACAACAGACCATACGAGTTTCCGGACACCTGCCTGTAATGGCGCCCGATTACCTTAATTCTGGTCCGTCAACAGCGTTCGCATCCAATTCTTCGTCTCTTTCAGCCTCACCTGTACTTCGAAATCGGAAAAACCTGAGTGCAGATGACTCGATCTCGATCGCAGAAGGATCCACAAGCGGGATGAATGGGAAAGTCGAGATCGAGTCCTCTCCGGAAATCTCTCGAGGATCTACCACTAGGAGCTCAATCTCAAGGAACGTCATCGAAGGTCTTCAATTGAACAAATTGGGAGAAAGAATGGGCAAGTTGCCGCAGATGGAACTGCCTGACATAAAGATGCCAGGACAGAACATTGAAGTGCAGTCCGTACTCTGGGTTGTGAACCTGTTTGCTTTGAAACACTGACTCGGCGGTGAACGTGCAGGTTCGCTCCGCTATCTATCCCACTACAAAGAAGAACTCAAACGGCAGTGGTAGCGTTCTGGTCCGGTCTGCTCTTCCTTTGCACCATTGTCTTCCTCTTTCTGTGGTTCGTCTACTACTCTTCCCTTTCTCGTCACACGTCATCTTGTTAAACCGCTTCTACTCTCTTCCTCTCCTGGACAGTTCCATCCCCCTTTTTTGGCCATTAGTAATCCCGTACTTGATCTTCATGTACCTAGACAAAGCACCATCGCATGGAGGTAGGGTGAGCATGTCGAATAGACGGTCAATCTATTTCAAGCATTTCGCTGGTAAGTCGTTTGGTCGCCGATGGAGGTTTAGCTTGATCTGACGAAAGATGTCTATGCAATAGGTTATTACCCCGTTAGGTAAATTCTATCATCGTTTTTCAGTGAACGAACGAGCTGATCGATGAGCTTTTGTTGATTGCTCGATTTAGCTTAATCAAGGTTAGTCATCACCTAGCATACCCCTAATAAGCCATGAAGCTGACCCTTGATTGTTTCTGCGGAAATACAGGAGGCTGATCTAGCTCCCACGAAACCATACGTATTTGGGTATCATCCTCACGGTAAGTCACGTCACAAAGGTCCTGGTTTGCGTAGTGATTGAAAATCCTTTCCTTGAAATCAGGTATCATTGGGACTGGTGCTTTTGTTAATTTCGCTACAGACGGTGCGATCGCGGTAGAGCATCTAATTACCTGACAATCATCTTACTGATATGTCATATTTGACAGCAACTGGATTTTCTGAGAAATTTCCGGGAATCAAGCCTTATCTGTTAACGCTGAGTACGTATTCTACATATACACTCGAGACTGCTCTTCACTGAGTCGAGAGGACCCCGCAGCATCGAATTTCAAAATCCCTTTCTACCGCGACATCCTCCTCTCCCTCGGTGTCTGCTCCGTATCCAAAAAATCGTGCTCTAACATCCTCCGCAAAGGTCCCGGGCATACGATCATTATAGTTGTAGGCGGAGCGGCGGAGAGTCTTGCAGCTCACCCAGGGACCAACGATTTGACCTTGAAGAAACGACTGGGATTCATCAAGATGGCTGTGAAGGAAGGGTATGTGATACCGTTATTGATGGTACTGTGGGATGAAAGGAGTCTGATTCTCTGCAATAGAGCCGATTTGGTACCGGTCTTTTCGTTCGGGGAGAATGATGTAAGTCAGATCACAAGTCCATAATCGAACTGACAAGAGCTGAATCCATTGGTCTTCTCGTAAGATATACGAACAACTGTTAGTCAAGCCTATCGTATATGACCTTATATCAACTAAATTGTCTAACGATATGCAGGGCAAACAACCGCGGAACAACGGTATACAAGATTCAGAAGAAGTTTCAAAAGATGTTCGGGTTCACCTTGCCTCTGTTCCATGGACGCGGGTAAGTGTATGATTGAATCTCTGCCATTCGTCACATGCTAATGCAAACCCTTTCCATTGATCGACATAGATTGTTCAACTGTAAGCCTTGTCTCTTTTCATAATTGTTCATGCAATTTCTGATAAGTTTCCCGACGCTACGCAGATAATCTTGGACTGATGGTCAGTGGAAATGGTCTGTTAGTGTTCATTGCCTATTGCTAACAAACGGCTCGTTCTTCAATAGCCTTTCCGTCATCCGATCGTCTCTGTCGGTGAGTTTGGGTCTGCAAACCAATGATGTTCCTTATTCCTTATGAATACGCCTTGATATACAGTGGGTCGACCGATACACGTCAAACAGAACCTAAACCCAAGTAACGAAGAGTTAGGAGCGTACCAAGAACAATACATTGACGAGCTTATGCGGTTCGTAGCTTCAGACTTTTGACAAGCAATACGACTCGCAAACTTATCCTTCACTTGGGCTTTGTTCCATCGATCAGTATTTGGGACCGGTATAAAGACGTATATGCTCGTAATAGAACAAGAGAATTACGAGTAGTAGAATGAGTAGAATAGAACGTCGTGTATACTTGAAGATGGACGCTCAGTCATACAATTGCTGTATCGTGTCAAATCGTCTGGATTTACGAACTTTACGGACTACTTGGTAGACTTGGATTTGACGATGTCATGTCTGTACCTGTATGTAAAGACAGTGTTTTCGCATAATCGCCCAAGGACGTACAACCATAATTCAAAATTGATCACGGTACTTTTCTTACTTCTTCACCTGCTTTTCATTTCGTGTGCTTTAGCTTCTGGCAACATCTTCCCACACTTGCTAGAATCGAGCAGTTGACATCACGCCCCCGCCAGTACTTCAGTCATAGAAAGGGAAGGACGATCAGTGCTCGCCCATCTATGCAGTTTGCAGGGCATGGAAATAAGGGATTTACAAAGCCTTGATTCCTTGACACCCAAGATCTGGACCAATGAAGATGGAGCAACTTTCCGCGATCGACTTGTGAAAATTCCTACGTCTCTGCCGCTTTGACTGCCAATCTCGCGTAGGGATTGTCTGAAACGAGACAAGCGGGATCAAGTTGTTTCACGTAGATGTTCGAGCCGCACAGAACAACAAGGGCATGTTGATATACTAATCGTTTGAATAGTCGTTAGAAAGCTGTTCATATATCCATGTATGATGTTCGTATTAGGTGCCCATGTATGCATTGTGTGGAAAATGAAAGGGCCTGTGGCCTAGGTGGCCTGTCGCTCGACACCCTATTGTGATTCTCAAAACGCGCGTTAGAAGCCAAAGAACAATATGTTGCATGATCGTCCAGTCGATCGATCGGCAGTTTACAGGCACGAAACCGAGTTGGTGGTTTGACTAATTGCCATTGGCCTTCATTGCTTCTATTTGCCTTTGACTTGCACCACTACATCGACGATACATAGTAATATCAAGAATCGGCATCCTGCTCAACAAGGGAGTGCACGCGTCGCTTGCATTATCTCAACGTTTCAGAGTGAGTCTTTGAACTGGAGGAAGATAATTCTGCGCGTTTAGGACATTATTTCACCATCACAGTTCAAAATTGATCACAGATGAATCATCAATCTTACTTTACGCATTTACATAGCAACCAGGAGCTACAACGGGTCTGCTATCCTCCTCCGTTAAACTTCCCTGTTCCGCAATACTATCACTTACCTCAGTATGCGGGAGGACATCCTGCTTGGCTGACAGCGCACCAGGTGGCTATTCTGCCAAGGCAAGAAACATTTCACCAACCTGGATACTCCGCTACACCAGGTTCATATGGGTATGATGGTCGATTCGGAGCTCAAAGATACCCGACATCGTGTAGAAGTCTTCCTGCTCATCGCTCTCCTCAGTATATCCCCGAAAGAAGCTCAATCCAACTTGAATCAGTGGAACACTCCTATCGGAAGGAGTTTAGGTCAGGCTCCCCGCTACGGGATGTGCCATGCTCGACTTTGGGACTGTCCAAAACGGTTGATAGGCTCTTGCCTACAGTCATACGTCCTCTCGGCAGAGATGAAGATATCAGAAGTATATGCGCAGTAAACGGAAGTACTGCAAGCATAGCTATGGCTCAGCCCGCGATCGCGGTTGCCGAGCCTATCTCACTGACATCTGCGGACATGGCGCGCAAGCAGAAGCCGCCATCCATCAATTCATCGGTTACAAAATCTGAACAACAACATCTCGATACGCTCGGTTGCGTACCGTCGAAAGGGTTTAAGACGCTCTAGAGCTGGGCAAGTATATAGGTCGATGGCAATCTATCACGACGCAAGCAGGCTGATCCTTACCAAAAATCCGTCAGCCAAAGGAGAGAAGAGAAAACGAACATCTAGCGAATTCGCGTCTGGGATGAGATCTTCCCGAATCAGGGCCCCGGTAACGTAAGCCATAGAACCTCAAGTGATCACAGCCAAGTCTAAGTGTCGCCCCTCAACTTGGCAGAAAGAACGAATCACGTAGCGATCGATACAAGCGTCGCCGAGGATCTCCCCTCATTCCTTCTGAGCCGGACCAAGTCTCAGCGCTCTCAGAAATACCACGTCATTTGGAAGCATGGAGATCAGTCACCCCTTCGCCTAGGCTCAGTGAGGACGTGGATAGGTCGTTTAGGAGGAGAACGCGGTACACGAAAGTTTCGCAAGGGAGGATTCGGATTTGGTCAAATTGGAGGAGATGCTTGGGATTTATCGTCAAGCGGACGAAAGGGATCTAGGTCGCTGAAACCGATTGATCGAGATGGGTGCTAGGGGATTGTGTAGTTTCCTGATTGATTCAATAGCGCACGATTTCATATATTGTAATTCTAGCCAATTCTTCTAAGGATACCACACGCTCACAGCAATCAACCCTAATTGTCGACCTGGTCACATTCTCTCGATCTCTCAATCTTTCAAGAACATCTGGAAGGCGTCCAACCAGACCTGCTTCGCTCCGGTCTCGATGACGTCTCCGTGACAAGGGATGAGCCTGTCAAAGTCCCACGCAGCTACGATCTTGGTGTCCCTCGACATGGCTCTATCGGGACAAACGAGATGGATCATCAGCTACGAGTCGGCGACGAAGAGAAATAGGTTATCGACTTGCGGCTTATCCTTTGCAGTCAACCTGGGTATGAAGTTCTTCATGGCCGACTGGAAGTAGGTCAGAGGCCAGATAGGTTCGGACGATTGAGTCGTTCGGGAGTATTGCTCGGTAGGGGGAAGGTTGAAGAAGAGGTCGGCTTCGACCAAGGTTCGAGAGGGAGTATGGAGGACGGCGATCTCTTTGTTGACGTGTCCAGGGAAGTAGTGGAGTTTGATCTGTAGCCGTGGTTGTTAGTCGATTGACTGAATCACGTTGATAAAACAACGGCATCCAAGAGACCTACTTCATCCTCGAACCCGTAAATCTTGTTCTCTCCACCTTCTCCAAAGATCCCTTCCCACTTGACATCAGGCTTCTTCTTGGCGATTCCCTCGGGGCCGATACACTTGGCCTCTGGGTAGATTTTGTGGAAGTCGGAGATGTACATGGCGTGTACGAAATCAGGGGTCAAGAGGTACCTAGCAGGATCAAAGGAGATGAGCAATCCGCTCATTCTCTTCTCGATCGAGTGAAGATCACTTACTTGACGGTTCCCATCTTGTTGATGGTATCGATAGTCTCCTTGTCGGCAGCAGTGGAGACCAGAACGAAGACCTCGTCGTTCTTCAGTTTGATGGCGGTACTTCGACCTCCGATCGGTAAGACACCCATTCGAACGAAGGGGACGGAGAAGATGGTCAAGTAAGGACCGATGGCGCGGATGACGGTTTCAGACATGATGTGTGTGTGTGTGTGATTTGGGTGGCTCTCAAGGTAGATGGTGCGTGTCTTCTGTCGAGAGTCAAGGTGAACTCGGTATAAGAGAGGAAGGATGGGAGGCTGGAGGATCGTCGTGCTTTGTAAAGGACTCGAGGTGGTTCGACAAAGTCGAAGAACCCCGGCAATTCGATTATCTTCAGAAGCGAAAGATGACGTACGCGTCGGAGGCTAATTGGGCGGTCGGGCTCTAGCGACCGGAACCATTTTGTCAAGAAACGTGACAACAACCCTGACTATTTTCTGTTAACATAGCGACAACCGACATATCATCTGAAGGACAAGCTAGGGTCTGATATTCTAGAGGATGACCACGCTGACTACGATTGACTTGATACGGCCTACCAGTTCACGCTCAGTGCGGCTCTAAAGGCTCCAAATTCTAAATTCTGTGTCTTCCGTGGGACGTGCACGATTTGGTTTAGGTTGGGGATGTTTGTTGTGTCGCGCGGCGCACAGGATATATTATAGCGAACGAGTACACCATCACCAATTGCCTCGATGGCGCAGTTGGGAGCGCGTACGACTGAAGTGATTACTTCGACTTCGTACGGTCACCCGTTCGATCCGGGTTCTGGGCATTTCTTTTTGCTTCTCGACAATCACCTTCCAACTTATTAGCACATCATTATCGGCACCACTCGGATTGGTACTACGCTCGCATCCACTAACAACCAAGACTCATCAGCCCTCCCCAGTTGATGTATCTTCAAACCAAAACAAGCGTACCGTGGATATTGATGGGTCCCTTCCCCTCTGCTCTGACCCATACCTTTCCGTTGCCATTACCAGCAGCTCCAGCAGTTTGTTTGTCATCAGCCTGTTCAGCAGCTCATTTGACAGCTTGTTTGAGAGCCTTGACCCTTGATTTCCGAGCTCTTCAATGTTGAATGAACACCTTTTTCTTCCGTACCGACTTATTGAGAAGCGTATACAACCGGAAGTGGAGAGAATTCATGAAATGCCTCACGCTCACGCTTCTGCCTCTTCTCCGTCCGTTTGCTTCTCCTTTTATGGATGACACTGTACTCCCACCCATTTCATACATATGAATTACACAATTGATGATACATGCTTCGTGATATTAGCTTTCAACAGAGGACGATCCCTCTGCCGTCGTCCTTGATCTCGTATACGTCATCGTTCCACATGCGAATGGACCCTTTACGTCCTCTCCTGACGATGAGGAGGAACAAACCCGAACCCCCCCGCCTTGACACTAGCGGAATAAGCGTCCTCTTCTTCCTCGCTCAAGGATCCCATGGCTTCCAACGCAGGACCAGGATCCACGGAGAACCCTCCGTAACCCTTCTCGGGCCTCATACTAAAACTCGTCGGATCACGCGAGATGGAGTTTTGTCGGGAAGAATTGATGGTGATATTGGGTATATTGGTGGATGTGGAAATGGTGTGATCTTGTTTATTGTTGTCCTCGTTCTCGGCGATAGGATCCCTCCCGGTTGCAGAACGCATGCCTCGCCCTTGTGGATCGCTCTTGTCTAGCTTGGAACCTCGTCTCATGGCGGTCTTGAGGGGAGGGACCATCATGCCTTGCTTCTCGACCAGACTCGTCTTGGGTTCTAGAATCGCATTGTTCGTCCCGCTTGGTCGAGGAAGAGCGATCCTCACGGGCATAGACGTGGCGAACAGACTAGTCTGGCCATCATCCGAATCGTCTTCCGCTTCATCAGACTCGCGCCGTTCACGCGCACCGGTACCAGGGTAAACGAACGACCTGTTGGTCGTCGTCCCTAAAGCCTGCCACAATTTCTGAGTATCGTTTCTCCAGGCAGATCGATGACTGGGAGCATCTGCCGCCATGAGCTGGATCAGTTTCTTTTCGACTAGCTGGGTGTTTTCCTTCATCGTCTTGTTGATGTCCTCGGACGCGGGAGACGCGGAAGCTTGAGCCGTCTCGAAATCCTGTTCGACCAACGAACTCGATGCAGATAAAGATGAGACGGGAGGAGCGTCGTGGTCTTCAAAGTCAAACACGGCATCTAAAATAGGTCGAACTGGTCAGCTTGGTATGACTCTGGAGCGAAACGTTCCAGCTAACCATCTGCAGCAGAGATCAGACCTGCATCCTCCGGCTCGTCCTCTCCTGGCCCCTCCCTATCGACCTCGCCAATCGAGACCTCCTCCTCACGAGCGACAACAGACTCGTCGAACTTTACCTTCCTTCTCTCTTGCTTCGACTCGCCTTCTGTTACCGTAGTCCGTCCCGCTTCTCCTCCACTGGACAAGAAAGAAGACTTCCGAACCGATCCCAACGTGTTCCTCTTGATCGTCTCTGGACTGGAAGAGCTCAAATGCTTGACGTTTCTCGGTCTAGGCGTTCTCTCTTCCTCCGCGACTTCCTGTGTCACCCTGCCTCTCCTGTTGACAGTCTCTCCCTGAGTCTTGTCGACGTCACCCCCAAATTCCTCCCGATAGCTACTCGCTGCGCTCACTTGGCTGCTTTCTGCAAAGGGATTGAGATTGATGTCTCCCTCTCCTCCTTCCCGGACCTCCTCGTCATGCTCCATAACCCTATCCAACTTGGTAGGTGGACTAGCGTCCAGTAAAGCAGGATCACGGAGGTTCAAATCGGTGTCTAGAGGATCGTTCAGCCTATTTCCCTTTCTGGAGCCAGATAGGAAAGTCTCAGACAGTCCGATCGCATTGTTGGAAGATCTTCCCTGGGCTTGGAAAGAAGAACCAAAATGATCGTCCATATTGGATATCCGGAGACTAGAGACCACATCCAAATCGATCCCTGGTTTCGACCGATTGAAGGGTGTAGTGACCAGATCTCCACGACTTCCTTTGTCCCTGATATTCATACTTTGAGAGAACGATTCTGCTCCCTGCTTGATCAGAGGTTCATTGGCTCGCACCGTAGCTTGATCTCTTGGTGTGGTGTTTCCTGAACCAGCAGCACCTCCGGGGGAAGCTTGATGGAAGTAACTGACGGATAGAGAGGCGGATAACAGAGAGTTCCCCTGACCTTGACCCATACTCGTCCCATTCGAAGGAAACCTTCCTATTCCAGAAACCCGCCCAGTCGGTACATCTTCCCTTTTCTCATTTGACGCATCTTTGAAACTCTCTTTGAAAGGTATCTTCGCATCCGATGCCAATTCATTCGCTCGACCAGGTTGTTGACCCTTCTCCTCGCCCTGAGTGCTAATGTCCTTTCCGCTCAACCTCCCGGCCCGTTCGAATGCTTTCCAAAGCATCTCACATTCACCCCTCGCTTTCCTCTGAACCGCCCCGACCTCTTTTCTCTTCTTCCTCACAAACTCCTCAATCTCTGCATCCACTCGATCTCTAACATTCTTGATTTCCTCGGAAGCGCGAGTCGAAAGGGTTTGGAAAAAAGGGTGCGAGGGGGTAAAGGGAGGTGGGAGGAAGAAGGGATCCGATAAAGGTGCGAGAAGAGGAGGAATGGGTGGAGGACGTGGAAGGTTCGGAGGAGCTCCGTATGATTCGGAAAGTTGAAAGTTCGACAAGGCGAGCGGTTGGAACAGCGAGATCTCTTTGGGTTCCTGTGAACCACGATGAAGACGCTCAAGCCATATTGTCTTGATCGCTGGAACACGTTGTACTCACATCTTCGTCCTCGCCATCTAGCAAGACTTTCAAGACCTGCTCAATCTGATCACTACCTTTCCTTCCTAACCTAACACTGGCCACCTTTTCCTCACAAATGGTACAGACCATGAACTTTTCCCTCTCCTGCTCATCCTCCTCGCTGTCTTCATTCCCATCCCGAGTCTCACTATCCGAAGGGAACCTAGCTGGTCCATTCTTCCCGATAGTCAAGCCAGTAGATCGCTCACCATTCCCTGCTTGACCAGTAGAACCAGGATGTTGTTTGGGAAAGTCGTTACTCCGTCTTCGACTTCTGGAGCCCGAAACGGAGTCCCTTCTCCTTTCCCCCTTGTTCTCGACTTTCGAACCCGATCTCGAGCTCGAGGTATCGACCTCGATAGAAGTATAGGCAGATAACTCTGGATAAAGCTGAAAGCATGACGTCACGTTATCAGGTTGACCCTTTGTAAGCTGGAGAACGAGACCCTGTCGCTCTCCAAGAAGACTCACAACGTCTATGATGTAAGAACCATCCTCTGTCTTTGTTTGGGTGCCCGTGTACTGCTTATCGCTCGATCGAGAAGCAGAGATAGTGTGACTGAGAGAGATGTTGCGGCACCGACAACTAAAGCTCGGTTTCGATTGGTTCTTGTTCGCACCAGTAGTGGTGGTAGGATCGGTCTCTCTATCCTTGGATACAGAGGTCGACATTGTTATCTGGTACAAACTGCAAATGAGAGGGGGTGTGATCTGGGATACGAGACCAGGATGTTCAAGGCGTATCGATGTCTGCCGCTTGGTTGTCCGCTGAGCGGGGCCTCGGATAGAGTCAACTCGCTAGTGCGTGCCAAACATCTCACGTGAAAGCTTTCAATTACCCGCCTAAATCCTCGTTGTATCAACCGTCACAGTTCTTTGAACCCAATTGATTACACAAGGCATGGGTCCAGAATGTATGTCTGTCAAGTCTGTAGACTATAATCAGGTAGATGTTGTGACGGGGGATTGTGCGTAAACAGCAAAAAGAAATGCCCAGAACCCGGATCGAACGGGTGACCGTACGAAGTCGAAGTAATCACTTCAGTCGTACGCGCTCCCAACTGCGCCATCGAGGCGTTGGTGTTGTGTAGTGTTTTTGTTTGTTAATATTAATCATTCGCAAGTTTTGAGGTCAGACTGGCCGTTGATGCGACCGGTTCCCGGTCGAGGATGAAAAACACCCGGATGGGATCACAGATCTGGACGGGAACACTACTGGTGAACCAAATCTCCAGCACGCTTCTTCATCCACAAGACGTGAGAGACTGTAAAGAAGCGTTGACTGATGCTGAAGTGTACAGCTTATAGGTCTTGCAAAGATGTCTAACATGTTCGACTGTACCTGATCATGCGTTGCACCTTCAACACCCAGCCAGTCAAAGTGTCGAAAAGCGGTCATACAACATCATCTTTGGCATCGTAAACGCACATCTCGCTGTAGTCTTTCGGATGCTCCCTCACCACTCAGGCCATGAAGCTTGGTTTGATTGCGCTGACATCTCACGCCTTGTAATAAATCTCCAAGCTCCGATCGTACCCTACCCAACAGAATGTGAAATATCGAATCAGTTACCTCTTTATCTCCCCTTATCTAAGCGAAAAAACGAAACCGCCAACAAGGAAACGAACGAACCTTTCCCTACGTGATCCTTGACACCTTCTCTTTTGACAAAGCCGATATCTTCCAACAAGATCCGTTCGAAATCATCCTCCGGCCGTAGTTTCAACTGGTGGAAGTTCTCTCGGAGTTTCTGTATGTGCGTTGCAGGGAAGGAGGAAGATATCAGATCGTGCCCTTCCAAATTCTCACACCGAACGGACGAATGGGGCAAACCAAAGGAGAGTGTGAACGAAAAAACAACAAGACTTTGTTCACGTACGGGACTGGTCCGCTTAGCATCCACATATCCTCTCCAACCTTGTTTCTCCAAGATGAACTTTCCACCCTGTTTGAGCGATCTGAAGCATTTCTGGAAAAAGGCGAGTAGGCCTGCGTCCCCGTGATGTAGGTGAATCCATTTCGTCAGTGATAATCTGTATAGTCCGTCGAATGATAAAAGGTCGATGGAAGAGAGGTAAAGAGAGGACAGGAAAGAGGTGTCAGGTAGATGCACCGTCAGGGCAGAGAAAGAGGGTAGACTTCTTACGCGAGGATCAGATCGTACCCTTCTTCATCCGTCTCCACCCCGTCTATATGCCAATTAGATCCATAGAATACCAAGTTCCTCGGGAAGCTCGGGGGTGTGGTTTGTTCTTCGGTAGCGGGGTCTGGGTCTGGATTCGTCGAGGCGGTACCACGGGTTCTGGTTCGTTTACGTTTCTGAGGAGCGGACGATGAGGGGGTTGGTTCTGGAGGGGGCTTCGAAAGGGAATGTGATGAGGAGGGGATGGGGATAGGTCCGTATAGGCTTGGGAAGGCGGTTGGGAAATGATGCGTCTGGAGGGGCGATTCGATTTCATGCGACCCTCGTTCACTGTGTCCGGAATCGAGTTTCCTTCGTTTTGTCGATATCGATCCTTGACCGGGAACTTCAGGATGGCCGCGAATGAGATCGGGAGATTGGATCGAGAACGCATTGTGAACGGTCTGACCACATTGTCTGATCAGGTCTAGGTCGATATCAACCCCTATGACCTTTTTAGGACATTGGGTCTGGGCTTGACGAGGAAACCAAAAAATCGTTAGCTCGGGTTCATGCGAGTAGTGCCCTAGTGAAAATTGCTGCTCACCGATTTCTATCGATACTGCCCCACTGTTACATCCTATGTCTAATACCACTTGATCTCGGAACAAGTCTCTCTGATGGGCGACGAGAAGATGGATCCTCTCATCCTGATCTGGAGGTAGATCAGTGTTACCGGCTCTTCTACGAAAATAGTAATTCCTGTAATTTCCTCTTGACTGATCTGAATAAAAATGTGACATTTCTCTTCAGATTTGTTTGTTATATTCAAGAGAAATGACGATTTCGTCAACCTTTCGCTTCTCGAGAAACGTTCTGAGAACATGGTTTACCTGGTTCTTGTTCGGGAAATATACATCCGGAAAGTTGCGTTGTTCCGGAAGCAAAATTGTCGACTCGGTAGGTAATCAATCAAAACCGAATAAATACAACAAACCTACGACGATTCATAACAGCAAACGGCAACATCATCCATCACCACCAACACCTCCATCGCCCAACAGCCGCCAGCCACCATCTCGACCGCTCGCCGGGACCGCCACAACATCGTTGCCTGCCATGCAACACTCAAACCCCCACACCCCGTCCCGGAGCAACACCCCCAACCTATCCCTCCTCAAAACTCCTCAAGAACCCGGAACGGCCATCTTCCAGCACTCCCCCGAGTCTCGAAAACTAGAGAAGGAGTATGAAGCAGGTTGTCTACCTGATGAGGTCTATGAAAAGGTCTTATCCCGCTGGAGAGCCAATCTCCGAGCGGGTTTGGTCAAGAGCTTGAGAGTCGAGAGCGAGTACATGGCGGCTATGCAGGTAAGTCTTCCTGGGGTTCTTGGGCAAGCTTTTCGTAGCCCAGTGGTTGATACTAAATCTCGATTCGTAGGCAAGAATAAGAGGTCCATTCTTAGATCGTTACTTTTACTGGACAGCTTTACTCGGGAGTAAGTCCCTTGGACTACACCCTTCTCGATTGATTCGCAGATCTCATCTAATCCACATGACACCTTGAACTGTTCAACTACAGCTCATACATTCTTCATGGCCGGACTCCCGATGTTTTTCTGGTTTGGAGGAAACGACGCTCGAGCACGAGGGTACGTAAACCAGACCATCTTTTCCTTCACGCGAACCCTGTAGCTGATCCATTTATCATCCGCTCCGCTTTGTCCCGTTTTGGTTCGACATGGGCGACAGGTTGTTGATGGTAACAGGCTTAGGAATCTGGATCTCTTCTTTCGTCAAAGACTTGGCTTGTTGTCCTCGTCCTTTCAGTCCGCCCGTGATCAGGCTTTGTGAGTATTTTGTCCCTCTTTCTTTTGCTCCGAAAAAGGAATGAAAGATGTTGACACCCGTTCGATGGATTTTCGTTTTCGGTTGTGAATAGCGATGAGCACTCATGGATTAGAATACGGTATGTCCCCTCATCCTCCATTCCTTCCTTATATCCCCTATATGACCTTCATCCTTTTCGAACGAATTTCATCCCCCTAGGTTTCCCCTCTTCACACTCGGCCAATACTGTCTCCATAGCCCTCTTCATATCCGATTGGTTACACGACCAATTCGAACTAGGAGCTTTTGACGCGCAGAGGTTCTTCTTGTTCAAGATCGGTGGGTGTTTTCTTGTCGTCTTGTTTCTCGTCTTCTAAGGAAGGAAAGGCAAAAAGAGAGAAGGCTAACTTTTTGCTTCGGTGTATGCCGTTCAGGTCTGGCTATATATGGTGTCAGCGTGATCTTGGGCAGGATGTACTGTGGGATGCATTCAATCAGTAAGCTCTCTTTCCTTTTCCTTTCGATATGTCAAGCTCTCGTCGAATTGACTTGTAAATCCCTATGATCTTCCTTTCAGTCGATTGTTCTGCGGGAGCTTTGATGGGTTGGGGTTGTTGGTATTTCTGGCGCATCGCTCAAGTTCCCTTCGAAAGTTGGGCGGCGGAGAATGGGTTGCACGGTGAGTCATGGTCTAGTCGACTCCAAGAAAACGAGGTCACAGGACTGATTGATCGATTGGGGTTGACGAGGTAGTCCCGTTGATCGGGGTGGTCGTTTGTTTGTTCTTGGTTCATTATCATCCTGAACCTGTTGATGGTCAGTTTACCGCTTCCGCTGTTCGATCCGACGCGGATGTTTACAAAGAAAGCTCTTGATTTCGCAGACTGCCCCTGTTTCGAAGACGCCATCGCTTTCCTCTCGGTGATGCTCGGTTCTTTCCTCAGTCATTGGTTCAACTCCCATTATCGACCTAATTTTACTCATGGGTTCCCCGTGGGGGTGACTCCGTTTGGATTACACGGGACAGCCAAGACCGGTGCGCTCGTCGTTTTGAATTTGCTCAAGGTCGTCATCGGTTAGTCCACACGATCCTCTTGGATCCGTATCATATGTCTCATGCTACAGGTTCGATTCACAGGGATCAGCGCCCTGTTCACCTGGCGAATGTTAATGAAACGAATCCTTCATTCCGCCCTTCCCGTCATCTTCCGAGCGGCCTCGAAGGTTTTCCACTTTGCCCTGCCGACGAGGAAACATTACAAGGCGGCCACGGATTACGAGACCGTTCCTACGCCCCATACGATGAACCCGTTACCTTCGTTTGTGGATCTACCTTCCCAGGGGTCGTTGACTTCGGCTTTGCCTCCCGCGGTGAGATTGCACAAGAGGGCCAGACAGACTTCGACCGAGAGTACCGCTAGTAACATGTCGATCGTCTCGCAAGAATCGATCGAGGGGATCAAGAGGAGGTCCATGGAAGCAAAGAAACACTACGATGTGGATGGTGAGTCTGCATTGTACCTCGATCATCGCGACCGAGCTGATGATACGCACGGTTGCGTTGTCAGTCCTCACCAAAGTCGTCGTATACTGCGGTATCCCGATCATCGCCATCGATCCTGTCCGAGTGGTCTTTGTGATATTAGAGAAAGCGATCGGACGTGCAGCTTGACGGAAAATCATTGGCATTCATATACAATCTTTATCTATAATACACTGTATGACCAAAAGCATCACATGTCGGAATCGAAAAACGTAAAAAATCGAAGAAAGCTTGAAGAGGAGAGGGTGGGGGCAATCATGCAGAATGGCGAAATCAGAATTGTCGTTGTCGTTTATGGGACGACCAGTCGTCGATCGGAGGCAGGTGAGGATGAGGCTGTGCATGTGGCTGGTGGAACTGCGCATGAGGGTGTGTATGAGGATGCGCATGCGGATGAGCGTGAGAGTGTGGTTGATCTTGTTCACGTCGGCTTCCAATATCGCTCGCCAGACTTCTCGACCACAATCGTTGAGCCTGATCCGCTTCGATATAGCTCGTCCGGCGATACGATTGCGGTGCCTCGATCGGTGGAAGTTGGCGCGGCAGTCGAGATGAGGGTGAAGGTGGACGTAGGGGGGCCAAGATCGGTTGAGCTGCTAGATTTGCCCTATGGGCGGCCATCAGACGAGCTCGATGGCTTGCCAAGGAGATGGACGTCAAGGATGGGTCGATGAGAGAATCGCGAGATTCATAAGGCGCCGGTGGGTGTGATCGGATGGACGACTCCATGGGATAGGCGAGGTAAGGTTCAGGTTGTCGAGGTGGAGCGAGTCTCTTTTCCATGGCCAGGGTGTCTCGTAAGAGAGGCGGTGATGGTTCCGGGTTGACGATCGAGCTTCGAAGGGGTCGGGCGTAAGACGAGGGTCCTACGGGCATGATGGGTGACATTTTCGGTTTGACGTCGACCGGCGATTTGACCGGTACCGATTTGAAGATGGGTACGGGTTGGTATTTCTGTAATATCACGGGTCCTTCGTAGCCTGTCGATGACGAGATGAGGCGGGTGAGTTCCGAGAACGTCAGTCAAGCACAACACACATGGGACGTACCTCTCATGTTCTCGGGAGTGAACGTGTCCCTATACCTTCCCATCAACCTCATCCCCGCATGTACGTAAAACCTATACAGCCATTTCCCGGTACTATTGGGAATCCCGAAATCGAGATGAATCGTGACGAGACCGTCCCAAGCGCGGACCCTCCCTTGTAATTTCGTCTCTCCCCAAGAACTCTTGCCCGTCCCGGAGAGCAAGATCTCTTTCGTCCAACCCGGCCGATCCGGTGCGTTCTCGTCGAGACAAGGTTCCCATCCTCTTTCATCTACGGAAAGTCCGGCTTCGTACTCGTCGTCTTCCGAATCGTGCTTCTTGTACCCTGCGGTCATCATCGACCCGTCCCCCCCGACCTGATCGACTTTGACGTTGATCACGCGTTCCTCCAAGGTCCAATCCAAGACCTCTTCCCCATAAGTACCTTCGTAAAGACTCCTGACGTCTCCCTTGACCATGTGCTGATAAGCGTTGTAATCAAAGTAGAGGTACTTTCCCTTCCAAGTCCCCTCCAGATGATGCCTGAAGGCGAGCGGGTGCATCCCGGGGGAACTGACCGGGTCGAAACAGTTCATCGCCCGGTTCAATTCCATATCGAAATCGATCGAGGTCAAGTTGGGCGGGTTGTCCAACAACCTCATGGATCTGGCGGTGGCGGCGGAGGTGGTGGAGGACGATTCGGAATCATCCCCGGCGCTGGGTTTCACGACGGGCTCGATCGTCTCCCCCGCAAACGATTTCATATGAGGGTTCTTACCGAGCGTGATCAACTCGGGGTGTCTCTCCAGTACCTGCATAAAGTGAAGACTCTTTATGGTCGTCTGCATGGGGGTACAGACGTTCCACCATTTCCCTAGACGCTTGCATCGGACCAAACGAGGCGTGGCGGATAGTTCCTGCATGAACGCGTTGGGTCGAGAGAGTAGTTTGAGTTCTTCTTGATCCCGCGCCACCTTGGTCAGAGGGAGATCGCGATGTACCCAAGGTCCGAAGAGGAATTGATACTGCGCAGGGGGGGGGGGGGGTCAATCATATCAGTTCCCCAATCCCGTCTGACTTTTTCCATACGACCGCAAGGCCGCTCTGAAGTGAACCCACCTTGTGTACCCCGAAAACGTAAGGCAAGACGATGAACACCTTGGTATCGATCTGTTCCCTCGTTTCTTCGATCTCCATATCGATCCCCAACCGATTCGCGATCCAAGCCAAGATGGCGCCTTCTGGAGTATCCACCGGGTAGCCCGGTTGGAGGGCCGCCTCGAGCATGATCTCTTTGTAAAAGATGATCGTGACCGCTCGGAGTTGAGCGAGTTGTTCGAGGATGGGGAAATTGCGTTCATCTGCGGGTCGATTGGAGTGGTCAGTCCGATTCTCGCGAAGAAGAGTGGTACGAAACGAAGCAAGGAAGGGGGGCGGGGGAACTGACCATGTTCCATAAACATCCACCAAACGACCCAAATATCTTCCCTCCACCTCTCCCTCTCCATCTTCTCCCCGTCCTCGACGGTAACATCCGCCACCCCTTCCACCCCCTCTCCGATCAACCCCTTGAGCCCCGATCCCCTAGCGACCAACCTGTACCGTCTGAAGACGCTCATCCGCTCTTTATACTCATTGGCCAGGATCGTAGGATCATTCAACAAGTGGATCCCTTCGCGGCAAGTACATTTCCGGCCATGAGTGCACGAGGCCATGGAGGATGAGGAAGTGGATAGGGTTTCCGATTCCTCCATCACGCTCGAGGGTTCAGGTAGGATCTTTTCATCCGGATTAGAACCCGCACCTGTCCCAGCGGTAGACCCAGGGCCCGTACCGAACCTCTCCACAGCGCTGTACCGATGATCCAATCCACCGCCCTGGTACCTCCTCCACCTCCTAAAGAGGGCCTCGGTATCGAACGTCTGGGCATACATCCAAGCCCAGAACCTGGGGTTGTTTTGGAACTTGAGGAGAGAGTTTAGGGGGCGGGAGGAGAGGAGGAGGGGGAGGAGGAGTGAAGGGTTCGGGATCGTCTGGGAGGTGTAGAGTGCCGGGTGAGGCGGTTGTGGTTGTTCTCGGCCTTGTGCTCGATCATGTTCTCGTCGTTCCTGTTCGAACGGATCGACCCGTCCTCTTGTCCGATCCTGTTCCCGTTCCCGATCAAAAACCCCACCCATCTTACCCTCTACCAACCTCCCTATCCTCCCCCTCCTTGCATGATCATCCCGACCCCCATCCTCTCCTGCGCTCTGACTGTCTGACGTTTGTTCCTTCTTGACTACGATCGACTCTGGCTCAGATCCTTTTCCGCGAAAAGTCCGAGCGCGAGGATGAGATCGTTCTTGTCCATGTTCACGATCACGTTCACGTTCAAGTTCACGTTCCTGTGAAAGTGAGCGTTTTCTAGTTGCCACCGAATCTTCACGAGCACAAGTCGATGTGGATGTCGATGTTGAAGAGGAGGAGGAGGAAGAAGGAGAGGTAGGTGATGGAGATCTGGAACCTGAGTAGACTAGGAATTTGGCTATTGATTCTATTGCGTTTGAAGGGAGGTCTGTTAGGGATATTCGAGGTGGGAGTGGGAGTGGGAGTGGGAGTGGGAGTGGGAGTGGGAGTGGGAGTGGGAGTGGGAGTGGGAGTGGGAGAGACATGGTGGTGGTGGTGGATGGCGGTAGGGACAGTAGGTGGTAGCAGGTGGTAGCAGGTGGTGGCAGGTGGTGGCAGTGACAACAGGTGAAGGATCAAGTAGCAAGCAGATGGAGCCAAGCAGGTCGCCCGTCTCGAGAACAACGACCGGTGCTGGAATTATTGCTTCCGACAGAGGCAAATGTGCAAATCGATGACCGGTCACGACGGCTGCAACGGCACGGACAGGTACGCGCGGAGTCAAACACGACGATTATTGACATGGACTCGTACTCTTTCATCAGCATCATTCGTCCCGAGTGCGAGTCATCCGCAGTCGCTCCCCTCGTCAGAGTAGTGTTGCCATCGATAACACAGTACACCGCTCCATCCTATCCACAAGCTCAAGCTCAAGCTCGACCTGCTTCACCTGGAAGAGCGTACGGTACGGCCTACGATCACACCATCGCTCGCCAACTCTCCTCTCACAACCTCGCTCTCGCAACCGACGATCATCCCTCTCCACGCTCGACTCGTCCTTTGCGGAACCGGAAACCCCCGATCGGGTCGTCAAGCGCGCTCAACCGATCTGCCCCCTCGCAAGTCAGTTCGCCAAGGATCCCAGCAGCGTCGCAGCTGTCGCAGGAGTCGGGACCAGAAACCCGCGCCGTCCCCCGAGGAAAAGACGAAGCGTGGTAGAGTGGTAGAGGCAGACGGAAGAGATCCGTCCCGTCCGCTCCGTCCCCTCCCTGTCGCGCTGTGACCGAACCGATCGTTCCGAGTGCATGGGCGTGGCGTGGACAGGCCGGACAGGGACAGGACAGCTGACAGGGAAGCAGGGAAACGATAGAGACCGGCGTCTGCGCTCGTTCACTCGTTCACTCTCTGTCGGATGGATGGTTGCGGTTGCATGGGAGTCATCGTTCGTGTGCACGCTGAAACGTGGGGTATAACCTTACCTCGACTTCTCACCCGGGTTTCAACGTAGCCCCTCTTGCTGGCTCCATCCATCTCTTTCGCCTCAACGAACAGGACCTCCCCATCACCCCCCCTCGTATATCCTATATCCTCTATCCTCTATCCTAATCCCGACCGTACATCCACCCCGGCCCTTTTCGTAAAAGATTAACACGGCGGTTTCAATCCCAATCCCAACCTTCACGTCGTACTACTACCGCAGCGCCAGCATCGTCGTCGCTCGTCGTATCATCTTCCGTGCTCGAATGAAATGGAATTGAACCCGAAAAACGTCCATATGACAGCGCGTCCCCTCGTCCCCTCGTTCTCGGGGGCTGAACGATGACCGGGCCATACGGAGGGCGGGATCGGTTTTCGTTTTCCCTCCTTTTCATTCTCATCATTTTCAACCGCCCCCTTCGTTAATGCGTGAATTGGTGAATCATCATTCGTCAAGTCCGAGTAACGTTCCGACCCTCTGCAGTTGTTGCTTGGTTGGGTCGGACGACTCCCCGAATTGAATTGCGTAGTAGGCCCTGTCTGTACTGTAGGGTCCCGAAGAATAATCCCGTCCCCTCTGCTCGCTGTTGGTTGTCCGTTGTCCGCTGTTCGCTGTATCCCGACCGATCTCGATCATCTTCAATTTCATCTCATTTCACCCCCCAGTCCAGTCATCTCACACAATGACATTCTCACAGTCACAGTCACAAACCCATAGCGCTCGACCCACTCGCTCGCTCGCTCGTTGATTCATCGGATCCGAACACCCCCATGTGGTCGTGTACCATGTGTCTATCCCGATCGAAAAACATCCGCCCTGAACAAGACAGGCAGGAGCAAGGGAGGAGCGGCCCGGAGTGGGAAGACGGGCCGGCGGTTTGGTTCGTTCGTCGATTCTGCATTTTGGGTTGCCAAGGGCGAGGGATCGACTGGACTCGACTGCGGCTCAGGTGTGTTCGGTACCATTCGGCGTTGTCACTGACTGGGACGGGGTTTGAAAGTCTGGTCGTCCGGTTGACGAGCGATAGGTGACAGGCTGGTATTATTGTTTCAGGACACGCCTCGGCGGGAGTTTCACTGCGCTCTGTACAAGGTGAACACGTCTGCACATGGGTATCCAATATCCTTCGTATCCCTCGTATCCTTCGTTTCATCCGGTACATTTTCAAAATCAAACCCCAACCATCCCCATATTTTCTCCGTACCATAAATCCACCCATGGCCGACCGGCTCATTGACGTCCATACCAACTCCTAGGCGTCCCATACCCTCCGGCCGCGTACCCTCCCTGTGCGCCATACCCCATCTGGCCCATCCCCATCCCTCCCATCTGACCCATCCCGCCCATCCCGCCCATCTGGCCCATTCCCATGGGAGACATCCCCCCCATCCCAGGGTTCATACCGTACCCCATCATCCCCTGAGACTGAGGGTATTGCTGGGAAGTGATCATCTCGTAATAAGCTGGCGTGAAGAGGTGAGGATCCTCGTGAGCGAAAGAGTAGGAGACGCAGGACGTACAACGTGTTCCCGGAACGGGACCTTCCCCTTCCATCCGATGGGCGTATTCCTACGAGCAAAAAGCGAAAGTAAGGACGAGCGATCGGGTGGGGTTGAGAAGGAGGAGGAGGAGGGGGGGGAGATGGGTCTGGGCTTACGGGCGTCATCCCTCTGCACGTCCTCGATCGAAAAGGCAATCGCAAACGCCAACGCCAACGATACGAGAAAAAAAGAGAAATCAATACCCGCTCACACAAACCCCACCTGCTGCCCTCCTCCCCCAGGACCCAAGATGGACCAGCCCGAGAAAGACTCACGGCATAGCCTGTCCGTGTAGACCGGCAGCGTGGTTCTGCATCATCATCTGTTCCATCCCCGCTCCTTGTTGGTTCATCGCGTTCATCGTGTGCGGGTTCATCATACCCATCCCTTGAATCCCGGCCATCCCGCCCATCCCTTGCATCCCGGGCATGGACATTGATTGAGGCATCCCCATCCCCATCCCCATCCCCATCCCCATACCCATCCCCATACCCGTACCCGTACCCATTCCCATAGCACCGGGCATGGAAGGAAGCCCGTTGGACCCGTGCATCTGCATAGGGTTCAAGATCGGGTTCCTCTGCGCTCCCATCCCTCCCATTCCTTGTGATCCGGGCATTCCGGGCATCCCCTGCATGCCCTGCATCATCTCCTCCCTCTCCCTCCTCCCCACCTCGCTCGATCTTCTCCTATGTCTCTCCTCCCTCTCCCTCTCCCTTTCCCTCTCCCTTTCCCTGTCTCTGTGACTCTCGCGGTGGCTGTGGCTGTGGCTATGACGGGACCCGCCCCCCTCATACCCTTCATCCTCCTCGTAATGCTTATCATACAGATACTTGGCCGTCGCCCCCGCGTACTCTGCCGCTTCTTCTATCCCGCGTGGGGTGCGCGAATGGGTCTGGGCGGGGAGGGTGTCGTACAGTGCGTATACTGTTGTTGTTGTCGGGGGGGGG
>BCIV01000015.1:223588-478762 GCA_001600055.1 Filobasidium wieringae
GGGGAATGGGATAAAGCGGAGGTTAGTACGAAGAGGAGAGGGGGAGAAGATGGGAGGAAAAGACGGACGTTCGGATATGGCCAGTGAGATGAGCCTCTCCCTGTTCTCCGTAGAAGGACGGGCGTGGTAGATGGTCGAGTGTGATTTATCCCAGATCCTGTTGCGGAAAATGGTGAACGGTCAAGTCAATACGAGAACCTAACCGAACCGACTCGCACGTCGCAACTCACAAGAACGCCTGAAACCCGGCCGCCCCACCCAAAGTCCTACTCCCCTCCTCCCTCTCGCCCATGAAATAAACCCTCCGATGCATCTCCCTAGCCTCCTCCCACCTCACCCTCCTCCCCCCTCTCAGCCCGTCCTTGACATCCCGGACCAACCCATCCAACCACCCCCTGTCCAAGGAGGTCCCGGGGTAATGAGCCGCAGCTAGCTCGGAGGCGGTCCACAAGGCCGTAGGGGTGTAGCTGGAAATGGGCAGGTCGTAATCGTACCCCAAGTTCTCGTACATTCTTCCCCCCGTCGTTGTCGTCGAGGTAGGGATTATCCCGCCGACAGGAGCGGGTTGCTGGCGCTGCGAAGGTGGATAGGCGTAGGCTGCGGTGGGGTAGGGATGGATGGGGGAGTGAGGGTAGTAGGACATCGGAGCGGTCGATTGTGAGTTTGGGTAGATGGTCGTTGGCATTCGAGTGGCGAGGGCGTGGGGGTGAACGTTGGGTTGGGTGATGGGAGTGGGGATGACGAGGTGAGGAGTGATGGACGATGACTGTGTATTACCGCTTTTGGATCAGTTCAAACGTTCAAAAGTGATCAACAACGATGTCTCACTCGGAGTCACTCATCACTGAGACGAGTGACGCGAGTGATCAGATCAGAGACCCTCCTTTGAACGCTTTGAGGTAGATCTTTGTTCAACATGCGCGTCATCTCGGAGGACTTGAAACGCTGATGCTTCCTCTGTCTCCCACGTTTCGTTGAGCCGTCGTTCAAGGGTGAGATCGTACACGTTTGGTTCGGGGAGATGAATGACTTGTGCCTTGTGCAGCATGTGCAGGTCCCGATCATCAACGATCCTTCATCGATAGAGGATCACTTTATCGCTTTCCAATCACAGTCGATCCTTAGTTTAGTACTAGAGCGATTCAGAGTGCAATTTCCGCTTTTTGGGATATCCACATGCAAAATTGCTGCAACATTGGAACCCCCCATAATTAATGCATAATTTTTGATATCCAATCATCTATTTGCATCTATATATGTTTCCAAAGGCACTATGTCATCAGAGTAGTCACCGGAATCCCTCAGTGATGTGCCTTACTGAGAGATGCAATGACGGTTGCAAAGTTGCAACGATAGATGCTTGAGCTCCAAGAGGCCAAGCATCTTTCGTTGCAACTATCCACATTTTTGCATCTTTTTGCATCTTTTATCCACATGCATTCATGTTTTTATCCACATAAAAGCATCTTTGCATGCATCTTTTCATTCTAAAAACGCGACTTTGAACCCCCCTAGTATATGCTCATCTCCATAATCCACATCCCACACTACCGCCACACAACCTGACCAACCCCGCACAGCTCTCAGCCACCGCAGACCGTACTCACCACCTGAAACAATCACGGCGATAAGCGCCGCGATAATGCATATCCATTATGACGACTGATCGGATATGACCGTAGGTAGAGCCCACATGAGCGTTCCCGACTTGGACTCGATTGCGATTTCTCTTTGAAGCTTTAAAAGGTCACAGGTTGGGTTGGTCCTTGTTGTTGTAAGGCAGCGTCGGGATCGTTCGAGATAGAATAGACTCGTTCAGTAGGATCTACAACAAACATGCGTCCCTCATTCATACTCCCCCTCCTCCTCCTCCCATTCCTCACAACCGCCCACCTCCTCAGCCCCCCCAACCGCAGCACCACCCCATCCACCCCATCCACCCCATCCACCCCATCCACCCTGACGGCAAAAACCTCCCTTTCCCAGTTCAACCACTTCACCCACCCCTCCTTCCCCAAGCACCAGATAAGGATCAAACGGACGGACGGGTGGTGTGAGACCCGTCAGGGCGTCAGGGGGTGGACCGGGTATGTGGATACGGGGGAGAGGAGCTTGTTCTTCTATTTCTTCGAGTCGGTGCGTTCCCGGCTGGCCGAGTGGCTCTTTCTTGTCTTTCTTTTTGGGGTGGGGGGAGGGGAGGGGGCTGATTAGGTGTGCACTTTGCTTTGCCTTGCCTTGCCTTGCTTTGCCTTGCGTTGCGGGAGGGTAGAGGAGTAACCCAGCCGGTATGTCTCATAACACATACTTGTCTGCCCGTCTCGAACTCACGAACTCGTCATCTCATTCATCATCCACCTCGTTCACCCTCTTCTCTTACGAATACGAATACGAACGATATTGTGACACTGTGATATTGTGATAATGTGACACTAGAGGACCCCGTTCTATTCTGGAGTAAGTCCAGGTTCCTGGTTTACGTCACGTGTTTCACTTGCGGGTTGGTAGGGCTGATCGATGGATGATTGGCGATGGATGATTGGCGATCCGATAGTCAACGGAGGTCCGGGAGCTAGGTCAGTTCACCCCCCTTGCCTTGCCTTCTCCCACTCCTTACATCCCCAAATCATTCGGCCATCGCTGACACCGCCCCGCCCCGCCCCGCCCCGCACCCATACCCACTCCGACAGCTCGGCGTACGGTCTTTTCGTAGAGAACGGTCCCTGTCGTATAACACCCGAAGGGACCTTGGTCGATAATCCGGATTCCTGGAACCAGGCGACTAACCTGTTCTTCCTGTTCGTGCGGTCTTCTCTGGGTTGGGGACGTAGCTGATCTTTTGTGCTTTTCACGCACGCTTTCACGCTCTCACGCTCCTCACGCACGCTCTCGCTGGTCGACTTGACGCTTGACGCTTGACGCTTGACGTGCTACGATAGGGATCAACCGGCAGGGGTAGGGTTCTCTTATGGTCATCATGGCGTCCCAACGCATTCGAGGACGGAACTGGCCGCTCTGGACGTTCAGGCTTTCGTCACTATCGTCAGTCCCCCCCCCCCCCCCCTGCTTTGGGTCCTTCTCGGAGGAACCTATATACCTCTAAACTCGTCCACGCGGGCCGCTGCTGACTTCCCTCCCGTCCCTACCCCTCCACTCTGCGCCCCGCTCGACACGGACCAGTTCTTTGAGAATTTCTCGGAATTCAAGAATAGGGAATTCCATATGGCCGCCGAATCGTATGGAGGTAGGTACTTGCCCGTCTTTGCTAGTGCCGTTCTGGATGGGAACGCGCTTGCGGAGGAGAGAGGGGTGGCGCCGATCAATTTGAAGAGTGTGGGTGGTCCGGTTTGGTTTTTGTATTGCTGGTGAGGTTTATTGAGGGGGGGAAGGTGGTTCGGTGCGGCAGGTTTTGATTGGGAATGGGTGGACTGATACGGTCACTATGATGGAGGGATGTGAGTCTTCCTCCCCCTCTGCTTACCCTTTCGATTACGTCCCGTCTCGTCTCGCGGGACTGACACGATACCCCTCACCCCGACAAAAGACGTTCAACAACAATGTACCGCCGAATCCGGTGTCTACCCCGTTCAGAGTATCAAGAACTGTGTCGCCCTCAGGAAAGCTCTACCGTTCTGTACGGAGAACCTGATCAGGGAATGTAGAGTCAGGTGGGTCTTCTGTCCTTCAGAGACGCAACGAGGATTTCGTTTGACCGATCGAGTTGATGCGGAGGATAGGTTCGATGCCGTCGCGTGCGCCGCTGCGGTCGATTTGTCAGTGCCGAAACGAGGTACACGTATACCGGTCGGATCGGTTGTCACTGATCTAAGCCTGACCTACTAGCTGTGAGAATACCATCATTGGAGCTTTCAGAGCTTTACCCGTGCCCGTCAGTTGGTACGATATCAGTGAAGAGTGTACGGACGAAATGTCAGTACCCTACGTACCAAGCTCACCAGCCCGACTGGACGGACGAAATTGACTTTCTCTCTCTCTCTCTGATTGGGGTACCGGGATCTGAACAGGCCGTGTAAATCTGACAGCCTTACCAAGGCTTTGACCGAGTACCTTAATAAGAACTCTACGCAGGAGATTCTAGGGATCGATGAGAAATGGCAAGGTACGTTTCCGATCGTCTTACACCTTGCGCGCGGGGGCGGGTCATCTCACATCCTCGTTCTCGCTCTTCTCGAACGGATAGGACCTTGGAGCATGAGTTCTGCAGATGTAGCTCGATCGTTCGGGGGGATCGCAGGGGTCAATAGCGATCTACACGATCCTACTTATTACTACGTCGCCGGTCTTTTGGAGAGGGGCGTGAGAGCGTTGATCTACGCTGGGAAAGGTCGGTCACGCTCATCCCCTATGCGACCCTGAAACGTATCGCGCTGATAAAGACACCCTCCGAACCTCCCAGTCGACTTTGCTTGCAACTTGTAAGTCCCACCCGATCCCCTAAACCTCAAATAGCTCACAAACCCGACCCTCGTCGCTTTCCCTTTAGTATCGGCGTCCGAGGCTGGTTGGATAAGCTGGAATGGACCGGTGCGAAGGAATACCAAGATGCGCCTTATAGGTACTGGGCCGTCCCTGGAAGCGAGGAGATCGCGGGGGAGATCAAGACGGCGGGCAATGGGCTTGCTTTCGCTACCGTCCGGGGTGCGGGGCATTTAGGTCAGTCCGGTTCGGTTACGTGACGTGTAAGAGGGAATGGTAATGACTGATTGGAAACGTCGTTCTGGGGTCGGTGTGGTAGTACCTTTCGCTGTGAGTCGTTTTCCACCTTGATAAGAGGAATGAACACGCGCGGTTCTGATCATTTGCATGGGTCTTTTGCACCGATAGAAACCTAAGGAATCGCTCCACATGTTGATGAATTGGATCAACGACAAGGAGATCTAGTAGCCGGCAACGAGCGGGATACGTAAGGAAGCTGGGTACCGAAGGATAGAGAGGTTTGCAGAACAGTATCGTACTTGCTTGTACCAAGACGATCTAGAGTGGATTCCTTTCTTTCGATCGAATCGATGTTCATAACCTTGTTTGAGACCAAGATGGCTGGCCTCGTTCGTTATTTGTCCCAAACCAAAGCGTGTGACGCCCTGACCATCTCGTCCCACCGCTCTCCACCTCGGGATAAAGTGATTCAACGAGAGTATCGCCACACAACAAACCCCGGGAAGACCAAGCCATGGGATCTCGTACCATCCTTCTGACCGACCCAAGCATCCGTGCTAAGTTCCGATGATTTTCCGGGTACCGACTTCCGGCCCGGTGCATCTACACTTACACTTTCACTCGCGCTCGCTCTCACACTGACATTATACACAGCCTCGATAGGCGGTATCGATCACCCCCTCCCCCCTCTCCCCGTGAGATGTCTCGTATCTCTTCGATATATCAACGAACCTTCAGACCTTCAGAACACCGGGGGGTCGGGCATTACGTACAGAGTAGAACGAAATGAACCGGATGTGACGGGGGAGCGAGGGACAAGCTTTCCCATTCACGTTCACTCCCACTTCCGAACCGGACAAAGTTGTTTTCTTCTGACCACCTACTAGCGCGCGTGTCGATTGAAACGCGTCCCCTTTTGTTCCCCCCCTCGTCGTTCTGCGCGCCGAGGGGCAGGGCTTTTGTTCCGCTGAGAGCGTTTCAAGGGGAGGGGGAGACAATGGGTGCCGGTTGGTTTAGTGCTGGGAGTAGTGGGAGCTGAGAGTGACGTGTTGTGATCGGGACCGGGGTTCGGGATGACGAGCTGTGTACGAGGGTGGCTTGCCTGGTCCGGGCCGAGGTCTGTGGGTGGAACGACAAAGGGACCAAAGGGGGATGATGATCAATCGTTTCAAGTTCTCCTTCCTCTCTTTCTACGCGCGTGGAAGTGGGAGGAGAGGGGGGAGACCGAAGGCCGAACCGAAGGGTGATTTGATTCAGAAAACGTTATTGCGATCATGATTCATGATTCATGAGTGATCTTCGATCGTTTGCTCTTCGTTTGTTCGTTCACAGCTTTTGAATGGGAGGGAGGACAATACGATCAAAGTATGGGTTTGAGGGAACAAAGACGAGGGTTTGGACTGGAGATTGAAACGTTCATGCGGGAGGGGGAGGGAGGGGTATATATCTACCAACCGCTCGTTGACGATGAGTGAGGAGCGGAGTGAATGGATACGAATTGCGGATTGCGAAATCATAACGACACAGTGATCCTTTCACTTTCCCCATCATAACGCCTCACCTCGAACACGCCTCGACGCGTAACTAAACAACTGAAACGAAACCCCCATCACCCATCACTCGCCCCTGTCCGCCCCGCTCCATCGCACACCAAAAGCTCGATCCTCGTCGTTCCTCCATCAAAAAAACGCACGGACCGCAAATCATTCCCAGAAAACGACAAACAACAACAACAAACAACGACGAACAACGCACGAACGAATTCGGTTGATAAACTTTCGATCCAACCGCTCGGAGAGTTTATCACCACATCCTCCCTGATCCCTGATCTCTTCTACTCCGTGCACTAGCGGTCGGAACTCTATCATACCACACGTTCATACCCCTCCCTCGCCCTCGCCCCTCACCTCCCGCGCTGGGAAAGTAAAAGGAGCCTAGAAGACTTGGGAAAAGGAAGATACCCGGCTTCAAACCCCTGAAGATAATCCTTCGATAATCAACACCCGTACACCTCGGCCCTGGACTGGAGGAAATCCGATTCACCTAGAACCGAGATCATCCCCTGCCCTCTCGCCCTCCATCTGATCGCCGGGAGAAAGACGATCGCTTCGTCCTTCGGAAAAAAGTTAAAGCGAGGTTTCGACGTTTCAAAAGCCTTTTTAGCGCGATCGACAAGGAAGCGTGAGTGGAGAACAAGGGAACGAGATGGGTGGAGACGCTTGATCTGATCTGATCTGATCCGTTCATAGGCTGATACGATATATAATCAACCTCACCGCTCGGACGACCATCACCAGCTCACCCACTCACCATTGCCACTCGTTCAAAGACTGAAACGATAATGTCCTCCTCCCACTCAATCCCACCACTCTTCACTTCCTCCCCCCTTCCTCCACTCCCTCGCCAATCGCACCAGAACGCATCCATCCCGACCAAATACTCCCTCCGCTCTCAACGCGCTCAACCCATCTCCCCCCCTGTCCCTCATCGTCGCGCCCCCCCTCCCCCCGCGCCGACCCACTCGACGAGGAAGACGAGAAGGTTCAACGCCCTCCTTTCCCCCCTGAACGAACCCGAGCGTCTAGGTCTATGGACCGTACTGGAAGACCCGGAGGGGGAGGGGGAGGCGGAGAACGAGGGATACCTTCGGGCTAGGAGGAAACGGTTCGACCTGATCGTAGGGGATTGGGGACGAGGGGTGACCGGTCCTTCTTCCCTGGAAGAGGTCGATGATCGGTTCGAATTCACGGAATTCGAGGGGTTCGAGGAGATCGAGTTGGGTCTTGAGACGCGGGGAGGGGAGAGTTGTGATACTTCTTGTACCGAGGAGGATTGTGGGGTTTTGACCCCTGTTGAGGAGGTGAATGATCCGCTGGATGATATCTTCAAGAACGAACAGTGGACCAGAAAAGCGCCGTATGAAGAGTAAGTCGGTGAACATGACGTTCTTTGCGAGCATTCACGAGGACGGAAACGCTTACGAACCCCGCTCTTCCAGACCTCCCTCCCCGACTTCAAGTGAAGAATCCTTCTCCTCCTTCTACAACGCTACCAGACCGGCCATACCGCTCTTCACGCCTTCCACCTTACCGCTCGATCAAGCTCGTCGGCCCCCTCCTCTTGACCTGAAGAACAACCCTCTCTGGCGACAATCCATCAACCCTTTTCTACCCGTTTTGGGATCGCCCTTCTCCCCCTCCCCAGCACCGACCTCGACCGAGGAAAGGCTCCAGACGGGTCTCGCCTCGCCGTTCTCCGAAGACCTCGTCACTCCGAAACACCAAGCCTCTTTCGCTCTAACCTCTCCCCCCGCGCTCAGTCGATCTTCCCGTTCAAGCTCCACCTCGTCAGGTTCGAGTAGGAGGGAAGAACCCATCACTCCCTCGCCCGATCAATCTCACCCCGTCGATCTCCTCTCGGCGACGTTCGAACGATTCTTGCTCAGTGCCGAGGAAGATCCGAGAGGGTTCATGTCGATGTCTGAACCGAAATCGAGGGGTCAGACGGGGTTCGGGTTCCCGCTACCACCCTTCAGGATGGAGGATGAACAACCTCGGACTCCGACGGAACAGATCATGACTGGGTATAGGATGACCAGTCCTCCGGGTGCTCCCAAGCGTCCGACGAGGGAAGGAGGACCCGCACCGCCTTCCTCCATCACACTGCAGAGGGCTATGGGGATGACCGAGCGATCGAAATCGAACCAAGTGGAGCATGGAAGAAGCCCACCCGCTCCCCCAAAACCCAATGCGAGTCGTTCCAGATCTTCCGCCCCTCGATCTTCTGCCGCTTTGCAGGGGATTTTGGGAATGAAACCCCTCGCTCCTTCACTACGGACGGATAAATCGTCAACATCAGCTTGCTCCATGACATCTTCCCTTGGATCCACCTCATCCTCATCCTCGACCTCATCACGGAAATTACCAACGAGATCTCCTTTACCTAAAGAATGGTTGGGTTATCAACCTCAATCGAACCGGATCTGATCCCCTATACCCTCTACCTTCATGACGAGAAACGCCTCTCACGACTTCCCTCACGCGCCGACCGATAATGGACCACACCACAAGACACGTTTAATTCAGGTTCACCTCCATCTCTTGCCCTCCGTTTCTCGCAAACGCTTGTATTGTATTGCAGCCCTGACGAACGAAATGTATTCCGTACGAAACTTTCTTGACGAATGCGAATGCATAATGACGATATAGATGCCCCAATTGCTTGCTTGCCTTACAATATTTCTCTTCTGCGGTTTTTTGTTTTCCTTCTTGTTCTTTCCCTTTCCCTCACTTGGTCACTCCCGCTCCATCACCCGCTTTGACCTTCTTGGGACGTTCCCCAAAGATCCTCGTCCCGACTCTAACACCGCTACTACCCTGCTTGACGGCCTCCTTGAAATCCGCGCTCATCCCCATGGAAAGCTCCAACTCGTCTTCCTTTTCGGGAGCGTTCTTGATGCCTTTCTTCTTGAGGATCGAAACCAAAACCTTCCGAGTGGATTTCAAGGTATCGAAATCAGGGTTAGCCTCTCCCTCTGCGGTAGAAGCGGAAAGGGAACCGATCGTCATCAACCCGTGCATCCGAAGGTTCGGGCATTCGGTCAAGATATGACTGGCTAGATCGATCAGATCGTTGGCTGCCGGATTAGGATCGGAATCCTCTTTATCAGTCAGAGGTTGGACCCCGGATTTAGCATCTTCGGCGGAAGTGTTGACTTGGATGTAGACGTTCAGGGTGGAACCTTCGGGTACGGACTTGTTGAGAGCGTTGGCTGCTTTGATACTGGATAAAGTTTCTAGGACGTAGAGGTTAGGAATGGCTGGGCATAGAGTTAGTTGAGCGAGGTTTGATGAAATGTGAACCAATGACGAAGCTTACATGCCGCTAGTTTAGCTTTGTTGCTCTGCAAAGCGCCGATAAAGTGCCACTTGATGTCTTTAGGAAGCTGACAACGATACAGACATCAGACATAGGTACCGCATATGACTGCCGGGTCGAGCTCACCGCCTCCGCCTTGTCCACCAATTCCTGAATATAGTTCTCTCCAAAGTGTCGGTATCCAGCATCATACAGCGCTTGAATATCACTAGCTGGCTTTAGTTTCGAGACGGCTACCAATCTTGGCTGACGATAGTAGAGAATGATCGGTCAACGATTCAGACGAGACATCCAGCGGACTACACTGACCTTGGTTCCGGACTCGCTCTGACCTTGTACTTGAGCCCAAACATCGTCAATCTCCTTCTGGACAGCTTCAATGTTCTCCTTCAACTCTTCCAGTCTTTCTGGAGCGTATTCGGTACTGATCTGGGTTTTGGGTTGTTCGTTGTCGGACATTTTCGCAAGCTGAAAGGACGATGTGAGGAACGATCGCGGTTGGAAAGAGAGCTGGTGGGACCGAGCGATTCGATTGCAAGATGGAGTGAGAGTTCGAGTGCTACTTGCGAGACGACTAGATAGCATAAGAATTCAGGACAGGCAGAAACTGAAGCGACGGGGTTTACAAAGAAAGAGCATCGCAAAAGTTCGGACATCTTCCTGGATCGAAATGTTGCTCATGATCAAGATGACGTAAGCGCCCTCCAACATATCTGTACAACTTCCCCCGTCCTCATCGTCGTCGATCTCGATCATCCCTATACCGTCGAGGTGACCGACTCCTACTTCTGCGTCTCTCACCATCTCGTCTCTCGTCTCTTCTGTCATCCCTTCTATCGTCCCTCCGTCCATACCCTTCATCTCGCCCGGACCCACCGCTCTTCTTATCGTCATACCCACCTCCACTACCCCTATCTCGATCTCCTCCTCTCGGTCCAGCTGGCGGTCGATCATCATACCTAGACCCAGAAGGAGCCCCCCTATCCCCAAACCCAACGGTAGATGCATTCGCACCCGTCGGTCGACTGATATCATTATTAGGACAATCTGTCACGGCGAGAGGATCCATCGAGTTCTCAGCAAATCGAGTCGATCTCAATCGGTTGAAGAGGACAAGACGTACCTCGACGTAAATGCGGTCCACCACAATTGAAACAACCCTCCCGACTCGCACCTCCTGGTCCTTTCCGGACCGCTCGATCCCAACCCTCTTGTGTCGTATCCTGATCTTTCAAATGAGTGTACTACGGGGTTCAAGCGTTAGATCAAGGGGTGGTTTATGATCCAAGCGATTCACAACTAACCTTTGTCCGCGAAGCCTATTTTAGACATTCCCCGACCAAAAGATATCAGCCCTCTCATCCTTGACCATCCAAAACTCTTCCAAACTGAACTCACCTTTCCGAAATTCTTCACCTGTAATACCTTGGGTAACAGACTCATATCGACCGAACTCTCCAACCTAGCCCCATAATCCCGTTTCAAAATCTCATCATCCTGATGGAAAGCACCCTTGTGATAAAACTTCTCTCCGAACGTCCGTTCCGATCGCCCAGCTTCCTTCATCTCCCGGGTCTTCCGAGCGTATTCCTCATCCTCTCTTAGACGTTGGGATTCGGGGAGGGCGGCTCTTCTTTCTCTTTCCAATCGTTCGGTCTCCTCAGCAAGGGAACGTTCTTTGTCCCGGGACAGACGGGTTAGTTCTCTTAATCGCCAGAGATCGAATTCCGCTGTAGGATCCAAGTCATCCGTATCGTCTATATCCGGAGCATGTTCCACCGCTTCCTCTATCGTGATGTAAATCGACTGATCAGCTGGAGTGAGATTTCGAAAGTAAGGGAATTGGACGAACTAGCTGCCATTTCCCGTTTCAAAGTCTCTCCTAATAAATCCCTACTCTCCTTTTTACGTTCAAGGAATTCCTCCTCTTTTCGCTTGATATCCTCTTCTTCCTTCTTCAATTGTTCTTCCCTAGCCGTTACCGTCTCCCTCGCCCGTCTGATGAGTTCCAAGCAATACGAGATATATGCGCTAAGCTCGGCTTTCACGGCCCAACGGAAAGAGAGAAAAGGAAGCTCACTTGGGTACGAAAGTCGGCCTGATCATAGGTTTCACAGGCTCCGGCTCGGATTCTTCTTCCGAATCCGTTTCATATTCCGATGATTCTTCTTGAGGTACGGTCGTGCTTGTGCTGGCTGTGGGTTGACCGGGTCGACGAAAGACGGGACGGGAGGGGGTTTCTTCTTCTTCTGAAGATTCCTCTTCCGAAGATTCTGAAAGATGTAGGATCGTTTAGCTTGAAAACGGGAGATGGGAAGAACGAAAGGATGTGTATGACATACCTTCTTCCTCCTCGACCGGTTGTTCCTCCGGCCTATCTCTCAATGCGATCTGGACATTTCTAGGGACGATCTTATTCCCCGTTTGTAAGACCCTCCCCGCTCCCCCGGCGACCAGGTTAGGATCGACCTTGGTCACTTTTTGTGGGCGCGGTTCGTCATCCTCTGAGCCGGAGGAGTCTGAATCGGAAGGTGCTGGTGCTCCTTGAGGAAGCTTTCCGCGTCGATACCGCAGAGCTTGTGGTTTAGGTACCAAGGGTGTTGGATTTGGAGCCATGATCTGTTGTATATGACGGTGTTTGGGACGACTGGGAGGGCAAGCGGAGGGGTACATTGTTGATGAATCTGACGGTATTGAGTGGATGTTGGCGGTGGATTGAGGTCGTTTCTTGTCACGTGACTTGGCGATATTTCAACCTTTCAGCTTCATCTTCATCGCCGTTTCATCCATCTCAACCTCGACTTACATATCCATCAACCTTCAACTTTTCAAACTGTTCATCATGTCAATCTCTAGTTCCCACCGAAGAAAAGGTCCTAGAACCGAAAAAACCGAACCCGTCGGTCTGAATCGAGTCTTGGACGATGCGGATAAATCAGACGAAGAGCTTGACCTGGAAGCTACTCTGTTTGGCAAGAAGCGAAAACGGTTCGTAACTGGAAAGAACGGGGATGTCAAGGGGAAGGGAAAAGGAAAGGGACGGGATGAGATGCCTGGTGTGATTTGGGACAACGTAAAGCCGAGTGCTGCGAGTGATAACGAGGAAGATGAGGGGATGAGCGATGTTCCGGACGATCAGGTGAGTTAGACCATCTCTCAGTGGTGCTTCCTTATAAGCTAAATACCAAGACGCGGATCCTTTCCATTAGCTTTTCATGATTGATGCACCAGTAGCAGCTACAGGGAACGACGAGGATGAAGCAGGTGAACTAGATTCCGAAATTGATTACGAACAAGACGAAGAAGCCTCCTCATCCGACTCCTCCGACTCCCCCGTCGTACCCCCATCCGCCCAACCTTCATGGCTCTCTACTCCTTCCTCTTCCAAACCCACAAAAGCTTCTCTCTGGCATGATCCCTCCGATAACCAAATCGACATTACCATGTCTGACGACAAACGTCTCCGAAAACTAGTTCGGGGTAAAGAAGGCCCCGAAACCCGGGTAGATGGGAAAGGGCTGGAGAACAAGTTGAGGGAACAGTTCAACAAGATGCACCCTGAGCCTGAATGGGCCAACAAGGTCGCCAGGAAAGAAGCTCGAAAACGTTCTGAAAAAGGAAACACAGATCCGCTTGCAGCTTTATTCCAAAGCACTGCTTCCTTCATCGCCCCTCGAGTGAACCGAGGTCCTCTTCCGAAAGGGTCTTTGGAGATTAGGAGACTGAGGGATGCAAACTACCAAGCGAGGACTGTATGGGAGGGTGGGAATGGGAAGAAAAAGGTGGATGAGGGTCAGGGCAAGGCTAGGTTTGCGGATACAGGAATGACGGATATCAAATTCCATCCCAAGGTGGAGGTTTTGGCTGCTGTAGGTGCTGATAGACGGTTACGGCTGTTCAACGTGAGTAGCCATTACCCCTCTTGCTAACGATAGGAGAAGAAGAGCTCACTAATATGATCTCAATGATAGATTGACGGGAACACCAACTCATCCCTCCTCAGCCTACATATTCCTTCCCTCCCTATAAAATCAATGCAATTCCACCCAACCGGTTCTTCCCTCCTTCTAACCGGCTCTCGCCCTTTCTACTACACCTACGACCTCCGTTCCCAAAGATGTCTTCGATCCCCTAAAAACCTCCTCGCAAATGTCTCCTCTGCAGGAGAATCGGGACATACCGCTTCTCTTGAAAAGACGGCGTTCTCACCTGATGGAAGTGTCTTGGCTATCGCAGGGAGGAGAGGGAATGTGACGCTTCTTGCTTGGGGACCGGGAGGGTCTGGGCAATTGCTGACGACTCTCAAGTCGGGTAGGACTGGAGGGGTCCAGGATCTGATGTGGAGGAAGGGAGGGAAGGAGCTCTGGGTATTAGGGGAGGGGAGCGAGGTTGACGTCTGGGATCTGGGGGAGAGGAGGTGTTTAGCGAGATGGAAGGATCAGGGAGGATATGGAGGTAGATTGTTAAAGGGTAGCAAGGATGGCGACTATTGTGCCATAGGGTGAGCAAGATCGGGTTTCAGTTCATCAACCAATTTAGCTGATCATCTGCGAACTAACTCTCAGTTCGACCTCGGGTATCGTCAACGTATATGATGCCAATGCTATCACCTCGACCGTGAACCAATCGATTGACAACTCTCAAGGGTTGTTTGCTGGAGCTACACCAAAACCGATTCGTGAACTGATGAACTTGACGACGGAGATCACCAATATCACCTTCAACCATGACTCACAAATGATGGCTCTTTCCTCGAGCAAGAAGAAGGATGCTTTCAGAATGGTAAGCTTGGGCTGGTCCACCCGCTCCAGAACCACAACTAAATGTGACGTGATACAGTTCCACCTCCCATCAGCCACAGCCTTTACGAATTGGCCAACTTCGTCAACCCCCACTGGAGTCGTTACCTGCGCAGACTTCTCCGCAGGAAGCGAGTATGTCGCAATGGGAAACACACGAGGAAAGATTCTGCTTTATGGACTGGAGCATTATAAGCCATAGCATCCTCACGACTTTCAGGACAATCAATGTTTTTAGTTTGATTCCACAAGACACCATGTTCGATTTGTACAAGTAGATGTTGATACAATCAGGTTCGTTGCAATGCTCGTCAATCTGTCGTCAGTGAGGAAGGGTCATTGACCGCAAGATTAGAAGGTGTCGTCGTTAAGGGGGCAGTCATCCGTCCGATGGCTGGTGGTCTATGACAGTATTTGTTACTAACACCGCTTTCTGAGGTTCTGCATTCATGACATACCTGACAGTTCTCGCAGAACATCTGTTCTTTAGCCAAGCTTGACTTCGTCAGCGGAAGAACATTGGTAGACTTGCTGAATAGAGGGGAATCGCCGTTTTGGAAGGAGCCAGGGGAAGTTTGGATATCATTTCCGCCCAGTCCATTGCAGGTAGGACATTGATCGAAATCGTAGGGACCACCGCACACTTCGCAAGGTCCTGCTGCTGAAGTGGAAGGACGGGCAGGACCTTTCGATGTAGTAGCTTCGGCTCGCTTGATTCGCTCCTCAAGGTCTTTAATATGGGCTTCAAGGTCTTCTTCCTTCCACATCTTGTGTTCGCAGAGGGTTTCCAATTCTTGGATCTCCCGTTGCAGCTAAACATGAGGAAGAGGGGTGAATTCGGACTCCGGGTCATCCTTTTCAGTGTACTCACTGAATCTTCTATAGAAGCCTTCGCAGCCAAAAGGTTGTCCCGCTCTCTCTCCAGCGAAGCGACTCGAGCCTTCAATGCAGATATTTCCTGTTGAAGCTGTCAGTCAGTATTTGGGCGCTCTTCGAAACAACTTGTCTTGACCCACTCTGGCAGCATCGTCATCAACTGAAGTGTGCCCGTTATCGCTACCATTAAGACTAGCTGATTTCTTGGCTTCTTCGAGAGGAGTTATGGAGCTGTCAAGAGCATCTTGTAGAATTTGCAGTTCCTATTGAAAACTGGATATCAGCACAGGTGCCGTTCAAACCCGCCTGTCATGGCTCACAGTCTCCAATTGCTTATTTGCGTCGGCAAGCTCAATGTTGTGGGCATCAGATGCTTGCAACTGAGATTGTGTCGCCTCAATCTGCTCTTTGAGTTCGTCGATCTCGTCGTTCAGGGTATCTGTCATCATCTTCAAGCCCACAATCTGTTTGCTAAGGTCACTAGCACCAGCTGACAGCTTAGACCTTGTTGGGGTATCAGTGTCACCCGGGCTTTGGAGCGATCCATGCGTAGACATGGCGGGTAGCCCTAACTTGTGCTTCTCCTGAAGGTCATCATACTTCGCTCGCAGTTCTGTGTGAGCACTCTCGAGGCGCAAGTGCTTTTGCTGAAGCTAGAGTAGCTGATCATGAGTAAGTGTAGCGGTTAGCGGAGACCAGATCGCGACCCACATCAGATAGCAGTTCGGAATCTGCATCGGCCATTTGTGCTGAGGATTTGGCTTCAACTTCCTTCAAACTAGCTGTCAGCTTGGCGACTTCAGTTTTGAGACCATCTCGCTCCTTTTGAGCCAAATCGAGCAAGCCATGTGCCATTCGCATATTCTCGAGTTCCTATGAGATGAAATCCCCTCAGCGGCTATAATCTCTGAGAGTGACTCCGACTAGTATACGTACTGCAAGATCCAAGCGATTACTCTCAATCTCGGCCTGCGCCCCAGCAAGCGTTTTTGCTTGATCTTTGAGCGCGTGTTCGAGATCGGCGATCCTGTCTTTCCCTTTAGAGATTTGGTCACGCAAACCAGCCATGTCTTGACGCTGCTGAGACATATCGTCCTTGTACTTTCGCTCGTTCGTCAAGTACTTTTCGTTGTTTTTCAATGCGACCTCGGCTTCCTTTTCTAATTGAACCTGCATTTCGTCGATCTGATCCTCCAACCCAGTGATTTTCTTCTGCTGATGTTCCACTTGGGCTCTCAGGTTTTCATTCTCAATCTCGGCCGCTGTCTCAGCTTCACGGGCCACTTGAGAAGGAGTCAAAGGAGGTGCATTCTGCTTCATAAGCGCCTCTGCGATTTTGTCCTCCAATTCCCGAATTATCGTGTCCTGTTGATACTGCTTATGCTGAGCGTCTCCTAGTTTCTTCTCATAAACCATTTGCAATTGCTACCCACGGGATTTTAGCAACACGTCTTGCAATATCGAGGTCAGGATGACTTACTTGGGCAGTCTCGATCATTTCTTGTTTCATAAGCAGTTCATTGTCCAAACGTCTTTGCGCTTCTTCCGCTTGAGTCTCGGCCTGCTTGACTTCTTGGCGTTTGGTCTTCATGCTGAGTTCGTACTCTTCCTCGGACCTCTCCTTTTGCATCTGCATTTCCCGCTTCAGTTTCTCAATTGAGGTCTCGGCATTTACCAGCTTAGACTGCGCGCCTTGGTAGTCCCCTAGAGTAGCTTCCAATTGTCGCTTGACTTCGTCTCTCTCTGCTTCGAGAGCTTCTAATCTGATTCGAGTCGATGAAGCCTCTCTAGACGTGAAGTCGCTGGCAATTGTAAGGTCTTTGATCCGCTGCTCCAGTTCCTTCTTCGTCTTGTCGGCATCCCCTTTCGAACCTGATTTTGCGTCAGCCAATTGTTGTTGCAGCTCTTCGATCTTGTCAAGTAGCTCTACATTGATCATTTGTTGTTGTTCGGCACGAGCTCTCGCCTCAACGAGATCTGTTGATCCGGTAGACCGGTTTATCACACCATTCTTGACTGGTGAAGTCAAAGTCGGCATCGCTTCATGGGCAACGGACTGCCTTCCAGAAACCGATTGTCTTCCAGTAACAGACATTCTTCCACTTTTTAACATTGGTTTAGGCGTCGCAGCCGACCCTCCCAGGCTAGGTCGACCCCTCATACGGGCAGCTGACATTGAAACTGCTCGACTAGGAGTCGAAGGGGCGACAGAAGAGCTCAAAGATTGTCTGGGAGCCCGAGGAGTAGCTCCGTTTAGTGAATCAGTCGTGGCATCCATCGCTCGTTGCGCGGCCGCACGAGAATCTGCAAGCTGATTGGCTTTCATTCCGGCCAATCGGCTAGCCCTCGATCCCTCGGTAAGCTTTCCTTGAAGCGTGACTTTACTAGTATCCAAGCCAGCTTTAAGACGGCGTGGAGTTAAAGGCGCTTCTGCTGCAGGGCGGTTGATCTGGTTCACTCTACTAGATTGCGTCAGGGGATGCGGTAACCCATCTATATCATCTTCGGAGAAGGGCGTCGCTCTGCCAGAGGCACTAGAAGCCAGCGAATATGCAGGAGTCGCTCGTCCAGAAGGGATTCCAGGTGTCGCCCGACCAGTTGTACTATTAGAACGTAAGGACGACGCTACAGACGGCGCTCGTGCCTGTACTCGAGACAGTTTTTCTACGGCAGTGTAAACACCGCAATTAGGGGCGCACTCGAAATATTGGTTTCTACGCCGAACGGAGCATATAAGTCTCTACAACTTGTATGAACAGCAGAACATACTAACCCTGCAACTGATCCGTTGTTTTTGCCCTTGCCTGCAAACGCTGCATCAAGCTCGATTCCAGCAAAAGTTCCCACTTTGCCTTCGATCGGCCCAATATACCTAACGATACCCTCAAAATTTCCCAAGGAAGCGACACATACGTGATCGCCCACTTTAGCCTGGAACTCTTCTCGTTTCAGAGTAGGTGCGGCTCTTCTAGATGAGGCTCTGGCGTCTGTTACCGGTGTCGTTGGCCGGCTGACAGACATACTGCGTGTGGTCATGGGCGTAGTGGTAGACGGGGCGAGTGAGGTTCTTGGCTTCGGAGTAGGAGTTTTGAACGATGCGCTTGAAGTACGGCTGGGTGTTTGGCTATTTGCTAGAACAGATTGCCTAAGATACGCGGACGGTGCACGTCGGTTTATCGCAACCGGTGTCCTTGGACTTGATCTATCGCCTGATCCGACACCTAAACCTGCCGTACCGTACTTGCTAATCAGGTTCTCATTCCCTATCGCCCCTCCCCTTCCAGTTCCTGATGGGATAGCACTCGTGCTCTGTGCAAGATCTGGGGTTGATTCTCGACCCAAACTGGATGGCGGTCGGATTGAATAAGCTAAACTTGATGGTGGTCTAGTTTTCATCAACTTGTCAAATTCGGCTCCTGCTTCTCGGTCATCCATCAACTGCCTCCCTTTGGCCGTAGGAGTTCCGGCTGAACCTCCCCCACCTAAAGAAAGACGCTTCGGTGTAGGTATGGCGGACATTGCAAAGTCGAAGTAATAGCTAATTCGACAGCGGCCTGTATGTTCTGCCGTCGAGGAGCCTTCAAGATAACCTCAGCGTCTGTTGATATGCTCCCTCTACCAATTTGGGTAGTACGGCTGGCAATGATCTTTGATTGTAGCGAAAGCTTCTAGATAGTATTTTGTCGAAGGGGTCGTCGATCATTCCATTCCGTACACATGGTTGTTTATTTGTTGACAATCGTCAGATTTGCATCCGCGGTGCAATCCAGCGATATGATGTGGGGTAATTGTACAACTAATGGGTTTGGCTTTCTAAGCTTGTAATTTGCTACAACAGGTTAAGAGGGAACCCCTCCCTATACGATATGTTCACGACGATTTTCACATCGTTCGTCCCGGCGGTTTTTGCTTCAGGTCTTTGCGGAAGATCTCGTGACGAGCGCCTTTCCCAGCTTTCTGAGCTGCGCGATCGTCTCGCTTGATTCGTTTGCTAGAATAACAAGTTGACAGCAAGTTAGCACGATGCTCATTGTTAGCAACAGGTGAGCGTGCGTACTTCATCGTCGTGCTTGACTCTGCATAAGTCATCATCGCTCCACCCGAGAGATTCTCCATATTTCCGGTCATACGAGAAGCCTGTTTCGTTCTCGGCTTGTGTACCTGCGCATCATACAGATCGTAGCCTTCGTCTTCAGGCTCTTGTTCCATATCGAGAGTGATCTTCTCAGTATGGCCCAGTACCGATCCCAATAGCTCTAGCTGATCTTTCTTGGTCTTAAAGACTAGGTCGGGCAGGAGGTCAATACCATGCAGCTCAGTAATGATCTTGAAAGCGTAACCCTATAAACCAAAGTAGTCGCGTTTAGGTGGAATAGTAATGACGAGATTTGAACCAGAGTACTGACCTGATCAACCAAGAATCCCTGTCTTTTGGTGGAATAATACATTTCGGAGGTATCCTTAGAAACAAGCGAGTAGAAGAAGGCGTTGAATCCCTCATCATTCCTTCGTTTCGCTCTGAGAATACGACCTAGAGCACGCCGAAGACAGTCAATCGCAGCTCCAGCCTCCTTGACGTTCCTGACACTTACCTAGACGCTGCGCTTCTTGCCTTCGAGATCCATAATGAGATGAGATCTGGATCAGGCAAGTAGCTTCCGGCAAATCGATTGAGGTATCTCCAACCTGATTTGTGTGAGTTAAGTCAGTTCGATAGGGCGGGTGATGTTGTAGAGCTCAACTTGCCTTCGAAAGGAAGATTGTGTTCATATTCGGGTCGTGCTGGAAACGCGCTAGAATACGCATCCGCTCTCGTTCATCTGTGCCCCCATGAATTGCGGCCTTGCCTAATTTTTGAGCATATTGCTGTAGAAAGGAGATGATTTGGTCAATCTGTAACTCAATTGAGGCACATACTACAATGCTCACCATCAAGGAATATACATTGTCGGAGAAGACAATGATTTTATCCCCGCGTCTCTCGTGGTAATTGATCAAGAACTGGCAAGCCTGGAACTTGTTTGGGTTCATCGCTTGAAGCACGATCCGGGCTCTTCCAGCTGCACGTAGATACTCAGCGTAAAACTCGGGCGTCATTCCGCACCATACTTCCGCACACTGTTGGCCGGACAGAACATGAGTGGCCGAATCTATATTCTGCCGATAGTACTCACTTGAACATTAGCAATATGGCCCTTTTGAGCGAGATCCATCCAATTCGCTTCATATAGCTTGGGACCGATGATATAATTAAGATCGCCAATTCGGTCGTCCTCTCTTACAAGGGTGGCTGCGTACGCATGCTCGTCCAGTTAGTCCATCGAATTCAAGAAAAAGCCAAACCCACTTACCAGTGAGACCCAGCTTAGCGTGTGTCTTGAGACTTTCCACACACTTTCTGAAAGCGGTAGCAGGGGCGACATGCACTTCGTCCAACAAGAGCAAACCCCACTCTCGATCCATCAAAAATTTCATGAACTCTCCTGAGGCGTGAGATCGCTTTCCGGTGAAAGAAACCATACTGTATACCGAGATGACCACTCCTGCCGCTCCGCTTTCAGCTCCTGAGAACTACGAGTGAAAGGCTTCAGTCCCGAAGATGCGCACAATGAGCTTCGTAGCGAAGTACAAACCTTATCAGCTGATTGCGAAGTGAAGATCGAAATCTGTTTGTCCTGTATATTGGTGAACTGAATGAAAGCTTGCTTCCATTGTTGCGCAGATACCCTATCCATGAACCTGTTTAGACGCAGTTTGGAACTGCAAGCCACTGTACTTACGCAGAGGTACACAATACCAAAACACTCTTCTTGATGGTACAGGCTGCGGTGATACCCACCAGCGTCTTTCCAGCACCGCAAGGAAGTACGATGATACCAGATCTCGCACGTCTGAAATTGGAACAGGATTCAATGACAAGAGATAGTGCTGTATGATCTCAGAGCTTACCCGTTCCCAAACATCTTGCTCAGAGATGTTTCTTGGTAAGGTCGAATGACGGTCATCGGTTTGAGATCTATCTCAAGATTTTGATTGATATTGTCTGCTCGGAAATCATACTCTTCCAAGACGGGGAGACCGATATCTTGGCACTGCTTCTTGACGGTCTAATTGGCTGACATTAGCTGAGCAAATGTTTCAGCTACCTGAAAGTTTTTACTGACCTCCATCTTGTCACCGTTGATTTCGAATGACTGCACGTGGTCGTCTTCGTCGAGTTCATCGGCTACGATTACGCGGCTGCGGTCAGAATTGGTTCTTCAAACTGAAAGGTCGTTGACTTACCTCTATCAATACCTATCACAGCGCCAAGCAGATCATCCCCTTGGGCTGCTTCGGCTTCTTCCTCTGGCACTTGTCCAGCTGCTAGAGCATTTGCGCGTCTGGCCTCCGTAGTCCCAGGAATTACGAGACCACTTGCCGTAGGTCGTGGAGCTGACTCGACTCCGTGGACCGTAGCAGTGTCTAATTCTCCCTCCGCCCGCAGCAACCTGCACTGTCGGATCTTGCTATCCGCCAATAGTCTCTGAATCATCTCAGGTACAGATGATTCCAGAAAGTATCGGTTTCGTTTCAAAACCAGCTTGACCTTTCCGTATGCGGCTGTCCATCGGTGGATATCCCGGACAAGTGAAGTTGGCAGTGGGGTCTATCCAGAGAGAGTTGTTATGGGACACAACTCGTTTGCAAGGATAAGAGGCTACACTAACCTTTGACAACCTGCTCAAAACTTCAACGATATCTTTTGTTTCCAGTCCCACCGACATCGCTGCATAGAGAGAGTATTCGTTGACACGATACTCGTGGATGAAAGTTGGCCGAGAAACCGGCTCAGCAATTGCGACCAAGAAATCCTGAGCCTGTTCAGCGATTGGTGAAAATCGCTCGAGAGTACTGACTCATGATTGTTATGAGCTCATATCAAGACTACTGGATACATAAATCATCTCACATTCTTCCATGGTTATCAATCCATAGAGGTCGCGCAACATGGTCCGCTTTTAACTCTAGGCCACCTAGATCTTTGACAGGTCTTGACTTGCTCGCTAACAGCTGGGTCAGGAACTCGCTACCCGTGATCTGTCGCATCTCATCATCGCTATCGTCCTCATCGTCCTCGTCGTCAAACATGTTACGCCTCTCGGTTGTTGCTGCTACTCCTTGAACCTGTTCGCTTCCCTCTTCATCTTCAGATTCGAGTCTTTTACGCTTGTTCTTTGACGCAGGATTTGCTCTGTTCTTGTTGGATACCTTCTTCGTGGTAGCTGACGTTCGTTTTGCTCGGGTTCTCGTCGTTGATGTGTCTTCATAATCGCTTCCAGCTCTCACTTCATCATCGGATGCATGGAAGTCCTCTTCGAACCCTTCATCGTCAGAAGACATGACTGACTGGCTGATACGGCTCAAGACGAGCGAAACGATGAGCTGAACCGCTCACACAACAGCTGCGCCTCGGCTGATTTCTATGTGCTATAACAGCTCACTGGTGGCAACAACGGAAGGCCAGCTGTGAATAAGGTAGAGCGAGTTCGTACCCCGGTCCAGATATGCATATCTGCGCCTAGATATGCGCTTCTGCGCGAGATCATGAGTCATCGAATTCGTCGACTTTGGGCCCTTGGGAAATTGGAATCGCCTAATTCCTAAGCAAGTATGTTGTATGCGTTTCGACGATAAGGATTACAATTGATGCTGGAGTCATATATGCTACAATCCACTGTGAAAATATCCTTTTACCATGCTAGTACTTGATTCCTCACCGACCCCTTCCCCGTCCACGTCCCCGGGATGAGCCCTGACCTCGGCCTCTTCCTGCTCGACTTCCGCCATCTTCATTGGGACATGCATTCGCCCAGTGTCCACCCTCGCCGCATTTGAAGCATTCTATGTTTTGGTAGTCAGGGACCATATTCTTGGATGGAGTGTACCGCTTTCGACTTACCACCTGAAGACCCACCTCCATCCTGACCAGCGCGTGCCCCTCCTCTCGCAGCGGGACGCGCTCTTTGACCGTTTCCAGCTTCCTCGGCCCACTAACTCGATCGCAATCAGTAGTAATATGGGTTGAGACTCTCATCTTACGCCTACCTCGAAATATCCACATTGTTCCCCTCTCGGTTTTGGACAAGTCCAGAAAGCCTTTCCTTGTGTATCTCCTTCCTTCTGGACTGTGCGCGAGACCGCCGATTCGCCACAACTACATTGCCGATGTTCGTTATTTGCCTGTGTCCCGCGACTTTGTTTCTGAGCGGTTTAATGTGTCAACGATCACATAAGTTCCGTGAGATACCGATTGTACGCAGGGACTCACTTGCGCTTGGACTGGTGCGCGTCGTGCGGTGCCTGCAGCATCGTCATCATCTCCCCATTGCTATTCGGAAAGGGTTAGCTGAGCGTGGAAGATATAGTCTATGTCTGTATACTGACGAAGAATCCGCATCCCGAGTCTTTGCCTTTACTGCAACTCCAGAATGGACGGCCTTGATTCGGACCCTCTCGACGGACTGTCAGCTGAGATGCTGGCAGTTGGCATTCACACTTCGGCGCTTCGACTCCACCTCCATCATTATTGTTGTTCATAGAGGTCCTAGCCCGTTTGGGTGGTGGGGGTATATCTATAAACGTCGATTTCAGGCTCGGTCAGGTCTAGATTTCGAACATCGAGGACTTTGTGTTACCTTCTTCTGCGTCATCTGCCTGTCTTCTGGCCCGACCACGTCCACGAGCAGCTCCAGTACCCCTTCCACGTGTAGCTGGAGCGTTTCTTGGCTTGGAGGCTGCACCTCGTCCTCGTCCTCGCCCTTGCCCTCTACCTCTTGCTCCTGCATCGTTTCCGAAACCTTGATCCGCATCGTCTGCCCCGTCATCTTCATCGTCATCACCGTTACCGCGACCACCACCTTGATTTACAGCGCCACCCCGAGCGGGCCTCCTCCCTGCGGGTTGTATCTGTCGAGCGTGTTGTTCGTTCATGTAGCGCGCAACACTCTATGATCAAGTATAAGCCGGTTTGTCGTGTTTCTCGACATCTAGAACTTCACTCTCACCTCCACAACGACATCAAATTGGCGACGGGCCTTGATGTAAACTTGTTGATACTGTACCACGCTATCCTGTAACATGTCGTTCTTGGTGATCAGGCCGTCGCAAATCATTTGCATGCGATGCTCAGTCTATTAAAATTTCGGTTACTCAGCAACAGTACATATCGGTTCCTTGAGCGGACGTACTTCTCTTCTTAGATGAGGCTTACTAAGAGACCTGTCGAATCCGATTCTGTTGTATCCATCGATCAAGCCGATACCTAAATCGGATGGAACCAAATATTTGACTGCGCCATTCTGTCTCGCTTCAACGTAGTCCCGTTCGATGATTTTGGAGATATGTTCAGCAATAGTAGCGTCCGTTCCTGAACAATCCGATCAATAAGACAGCAGACCTCTGGGATGCATGGAGAACACTTACCAATACCATTCTTGTCCATCAACCCCACCAAATCCGCTTCTGTCAGATAAGCAGGGCTAGCCGTTTGACCATCTTTCATTTCACACACCGACGGCATGAACCGTTCTCCTTGCTGAAAGTTGGGCACATGCGAATCTGACCATTTATCATAGGGGTAGACTTCCAGGTAGTTCCGTGCCAGAATTACTAGACCTGATGTGGTAAATCCTTCCCCAGCGACTTCGATATCGACGTTAGTCGACAGACCTTCTGCATTGGTAGAGCAACAGGCAAGGAACCGTCGAGTTACGAATTCGTAAACCCGCTTCTCGTCTCCAGCAAGGTTTCCAGCGTGAGCTGTGGGGTGGACGGGTGGATGGGCTTTGTCGTTCTTCTGTCCATTTCTGGGTTTTTGGAAGTCTCCTTCTACTAATCTAAGAACAATCACAATCGTCAGTAATGTTCAAGAGCAATGATCTCCATGACTGACCGTCGTGAGAAGTCGCCCCAATTCGGATCGACGGTTTGTTTTTGTATAAGACTCATGAAGTCAAAGTCTTTATCGAATTGGTCGGTTTCCGTTCGAGGATAGCTGAGGAAACCCTGTTGATATAATTTCTCCGCCAGCTGTTCAGGAAGACTGTGGTTAGCTTAGCCGTATCTGTATGTGCTGTACCGCTCTGATGGACTCACATCCAAAACGCGTTTCGGTGCAAGACGTAGTAGCCTTGAACCGGATTTCTGCAGATCGACCGTAGTCAAAGGTAACGGTTTCCTGAAACGAACGAAGATCCTATTAGCCAGCATAGATCGTACGACTTAACCACTCGACCGACCATTTCTGCGTAGGTTTCGTCTTCACCTGAGTAACAGTCGCCTCCGGATTCTCCACACAAAGCTCATATAGGACAAAGGTCATCTCGAAATCAAAGATATGACCTCGGTTCCATTTGAATTGAACGTTATGACCGTCCCTCTCTAGCGCGACGTGGATGTACCAGAATTGTTCCGGTACAAAGTTTTGAACCCTGAAGTATTGGTCGCAGACAAACCCTAAGGTTGGATACTGACAAGGACCTGAATTATTGGGACTAGATAAGTGGTAGAATTTACAGCTTCGCCTGATTCTACTGCTTACCATAACTGATGATCTTGTCCGCCAAAGCCGGCAGCCGAGCTTGCAATGTCATCGTCTGTAACCTCGTAAAAGCAGCTCCCAATCGTAGATCAAGCGAGATCCTTGCATCCACCGCATCCGCCTGACGTAGGTCCAACTCCACCGGGTTCTTGCAAGCTCTATGTATCTGGCTAAAGCATCACAGTCTCGTCAGGATAACACCTTGTGGAGGGGGAACGAACATGCTCACGCCGCAATGATCGCACTGAACTTGGCTCTCTTGACTCGTATATTCCGATTCGCCTGGCGACATACACCAACGATTTCTTGCCCGATATGTTCACCTTCTCGATCGCAATCGGTCCAGATCATCAAAAGGTCTGCTCCTCTCGCTTCATTCCGTAAGTTCTGAGCGACGGGTTCTAGTTTCTTTGAGTTCCCAGAAGTCTTGCGAGTCAGAATAGTTACCAGAAGATCAAAACTGTTGATACTGACTTCGTCTACATATGTCCTGATATGAGCCTCGAACAAGACAAACGGGTCACAAGATCCCCATTTCCTCTTGTCCTGCTCGAAGTCCTGTAAAGATAGGCTCAGCAGCCTCTCCGCAGCAGCACAAGATCTAGTCATTACTCACATTACTAGTCAAATGTCCTAGAACACTCGTCATCGTGAAATCGGCCCATCCGTTGGCAGGACCCAGAGGCGCCTCCAACCTATAACTAAAGTCATAGTTCTGGATATACTTTGCTCTCGATTGACGCTGATAGTAGACCTTCAACCAGCTGTATAGGATTCCGTACAGGACCGGTAGACTAACCGATGTTCTTTGACCCCCTGCTAAGATCTCTGAGATACTTTTGGCTATACTTGGTTTCTCCGCAACGCATAGTACTTTCATCTTCCCGTTGCACTATTCTCCTTACGCCTCCCTGTTCGCTGAGCAGTGGTGGGAGTGTTGATTTGATCGTCTATCGCTATTCGTACGATCATAGAGCCGCCCTAGGGCGTCCAGTTGAATCCTTCGACCTGGAGCAAGGGTTCTAACGGATTTTGTTACCTGTCTTGGGACCTATCATCTCGATATCACTTGGTAAATATCCGAGCGTAAGAAGCTGATCGGAAGTAAATCGGAAGCAAAAACGGGAAAGAGTTCATTCATATTCAACACAGCATCGAATTCATAACCATCTCCTCCGCTTTCAAAGATACTCCCCTTTCATTCGGTCACAGCACTGGCCACACACCCTCGTCATGGTTAACTCTACTATTGTACCGCAACATCCGTGGCCGACAGCTCTACCAGATCAGCCGCATCCCCTTCTCTCTTACTACCACCAGCACCTCTCCCTTTACACTGACGTCAAGCTCTTCCAGGAATCCCGAGCTCAATTGGAGAGGGAGTATGGAACGCGGCTGAAAGCGATGGTGGCGAAGCTTAGGGAGAAGGAGCTTGAAGGTAGGAGAGTTGGAGTACTCTGTGTCGGCGAAGAAAGTAATAAGGCTTGGGAGGATGGGCTGGAGAGCAAAAAGTCAGTCAGAATGTACACATTCCAGACCATTCATGCTTACTTACAACCCCCTCTGCCCGTCGTACAGCACGCTTCTAACTTCCCTGTCGCATCACCTCAACAGTATAGATACGCTAGCATCCGACCATCTAAAACTAGCCGACTCGCTTCAAGCACAAGTCATTGACGAGCTGAAGAAAGGGGCGGAAAAGAAGGAAGCTGCCCGAAGGAATATCAAAGATTGGGTTGTAGACTTGGTAGAGGAGAGAGAAAAGGGAGAAGCAGCCCGCGAAAAGGTAAGTCCCCCTTCGGTCGATACATCTACCTCGGTCGCTCATTTCACCTCTCTTGCCCAATATCTAGGCCATGTCGAAATACCACCAGACATGTACAGACCTAGAATCGGCACGGATCAAACACTCCCGTGCTCCTAGAGACGACAAGCACTTACCACGCCTCTTGAAGAGCTACCGTAGAGCTCTCATTGACAAGAATAACGCTCGGAACGAGTACGTTCTGGCTGTTGAGGTGGCGGGAAAGGGAAGGGACAGGTATTTCGATTGCAACCCAGGAGAGGACGGAGAGGAGAGGGAACAAGAAAGGGAAAGAAAAGGAGAAGTGTTCATAGGAGGCTATGGACCTGGTATAGCTCGACCACAAGCGGAGCTGCAAGAGCTCTACACCAGTTCCATCAAAAGGTTGAACGACCTCTTAAGTCATTCAGCTTCCGTTTACTCTCACTTCTACACCGGTCAAGCGCAACATTACGCCCATATCATTACCCACCATGAAATAGTGAACCCCATCAAGGATGCAGACTTCTATGCGGAGTGGAATATCAGGCATTTCCAGATCCCTCCAAAAGTCACGTTCCAACCATGTGCCGGGTTCTTGGAGACGCCTACGCTCACTCTTGGAGGAGGGGATGATTTAGGGTTCGATGAGCCATCGGGGCATCCAGGCTTGGGACCTTCCGGTGCGAAGGGGGAAGAAATGATCGTGCTCCAAAACCGACTTGCTCGGAACCGCGCGGCGAAGGAGGCTTTGAGGACGGTTTGCGAAGGGTGGAAAGGAGAGGTCAGGAGGGGAAGAGAGGTAGGGAGGGCTTATGAGGGGAATAGAGGATTAGGAGATCCGGATGAAATTGTTGAGGTGAGTGTCTAGGAATTCTCTGGCGGGATCGGACGAGGTTAATAGACGTTTGCACGGTATTAGGTCATGCTTGTCACCCTCAAAGACCTTACTTTGGCTCAAGTCAAAATGGACGCTTTGGATGTGGAGATCGAACTTCTTGAAGAAGCCCTGGGAGGTATGTCCAAGCTGAGGTCATCAATTTTTCGTCGAATCGACTGATGCACCTCTGGGGAATAGACGATCAAGGTTCTCAGAAACCTCATGACTATCGGAACGCTTCGTTCGCTATTCCAACCCCTTGTGATTATTGTAAAGTAAGTCAGCGAGTTTCGGGAGGCGTCAGGTCAGTATGGCTAACGAGGTGGGAAAATAGTCTTCGATCTGGGGCATCGGGAAACCAGGGTCCAGTTGCCGTAAATGTGGATCCAACGTGCACGTGAAGTGTGCGAAGAAAGTGAGTCGTTACAACGCGGATCGTCTGGTTCATTTCTGAAGACTATACTGTGTAGGTTCCAGCAGAATGTACAGGCAGTTCAGCTTCCATAGCGAACAAACGCATGTCTTCCATCTTCCCTCGTAGAGACTCATCCTCGTCGGCCCCCCAAACCATATCCGACCTTGCCTCCAATGCGTTATCTGGGAAAGAAGAATCCTCTCTCCGCGCTATCAAGCGATCGTTCACGTCGAGGAACAAATCCTCACCCAACGAATCTCCTGGATTGAGCGCTCTGGCCATTGCTACCCCAGTCTTGCCTCCGCCCCACAGGATGACGGACATGGATAATCTGGATACTACCGCGATAGTCAATTCAAGCGGGAGGATGAGACCGCAAGCCTTGACCCCCTCTGTTTCTCAACCTAGTCTGACCTCCCCCATTCAGAGGGAATCGGGGACGGGAAGGAGGATATCCATGTTTGGCTCTCCGAACGGAGGAAATGGGCCTTCTAACGGTAATGGTATACAGAATTTGGGAATGAATATGGGAAGAAGGAGGAGTGGCGATGTTTTGAGTGGAATGAGAGGATCCCCTGGTGGATCCCCTGTTATTGAGGAAGAGACCGGAGGATTAGAACCGGCTTATCCTATACACGAGCGAGCTGCGGAGGTTGGACCTCGGGGGCCGATCGCGAAAGTTCTTTTCGATTTCGAAGCTGCGGATAGCGATGAGATCTCGGTCGATAGTGAGTTTGGGGAATTGCTGTTTAATTTGTAAGCACTGGTACTAAACCGATTTCTTAGAGGACACGATTGTTCACATTATAGAACCTGACGATGGTCAAGGATGGATCAAAGTACGATTCGATACGCAAGGAGATTACATTGAAGGTCTCATCCCAGCGGGCTATGTGGAGATACAAGCATCCCATACGCCAAGTCAATCTCGTAGACAATCCGAGACCGCTCAGATGAGGACTTTATCACCTCAAAGGCAACCGACAACGGAACAACCTTCTTTCAGTCCGGGTGCTGTTTCTCCCGTATCGAGTCCTGCGAGAGGGATTGTTTCGCCACATACGTTCTCGGGTGGGGTACCGGGAATGCCTGGGATGCCTGGTGGCTATATCTCACAGGAAACCATTCCGCCCCCACCTATACCTAGCAACCGGCCTGACATTGGTGCGCCGATCTCTGATAGGGGAAAATATGGGCAAGGTCAGTAAACCTTTCTCGTCCGTCTAGTATGTCAAAGTCTCACTTATTGCGGGCTACCCATCTTTAGTCAAAGCCCTGTACAATTATCCCGCAGCAGCGTCGGACGAGTTTACACTTGTAAAGGGAGAGACTTACGATCTGTCCATGCGAGGAGCATCTTATGATGCAGGTTGGTGGGAGTTGATGGATGCAAGAGGGAAGACGGGGATTTCGCCGGCGAATTACCTAAAGAGGATAGAATGACTGAATCAATGAACGCATGGATGAAGGAGATGTGTAAGACGTACGATATATACCCCTTAGAAATTGTAGAATGGATTGTAGCAAAATATGAATATACCTTGCCAAATAAGATTGGATCGATTACTGTGACGTGAAAAGACGACTATCATACACGATTTTCTATCTGAGGTTCGCATTTATAAACTGGCTGTTATGAGATGTTACACTCCCAACGCCCTCATTCCGTCGCATTCGATTGAACTTCGATTGAATCCCAGGCCGCTCGGAAGTATAAATTGTATATATGCTCGCACGGACGTAAATATGCTCCATCTTTTGCTGACTAAGCCAAATTATTCCCTTTCTGGGATAATAAAACTGGAAGAATGCGCGTATTTTATGAATCATGCATGATTCCTCGCGCCTCGTCATCAACAATGAAACACCCTCGACCTCGTTTTACTTCTCCTTCCAAAGCTTCCAACCCAAAAAGTGCTGCTCGCTTCATGGCGTTAATATGAACCACACCAAGATGCTTGCTAAAGCTCCTCTCCCCCTAGTAGTTCAAGCGACTCTCCGGATCTTGGCACACCTCACTACCCTTCTTCCCTCCGCTCAACCACACGAATCCCTAAGCCCGCCATTGTTACAGGAACTCCTGGATCTTTTGGCACATGTTCAGTTGACCGATGAGTGGATCAACAAGGAGCTGGATCGAGTGGTAGAATTGTTAGGAGGTGATGGAATGGAGGGAATGCGAGGCGTGGAGGATCTGGTCTTGACGGAAGAAAAGAGGAAGACAAAGAGGAGAGCATACTTCGCTTTAGGCTCTATGCTGAAATGTTCCGTAAGTCCAGCAGATTTGTCTCGCCTTGTGACTTTAACAAATTTACTCGACGTATTTCATAGTACCTCACTTCATACCTCTCCGACTACACCTCCACTAATAGCCCCTCCTCGACCAAATCGAGGGATACAGAACTCTCCCTCTTCTTGAGCAGTGTCCAACAATTTCTCGTTTCCCCAGCCCAATCCTCCTCTTCCTCCAACCCCAGCGCTACCATGCAATCGAATTCCACCAATATGGAGGACTTCAGTTTAAGTATGAGGACTTATAGTTCCAATGAGAGGGAGACGATGCGTGATTGTGCGGAAGAATACTTGTACGTTCTTGAGGATTGGGAAACAACCGGGTGAGTTTCTCTCTTCTTGCAATTTCTGTGGATTCATGATTCGTCTTTGCTAACAAAACGATCACGATTATCGTTTCCTTTCGGACTGATAGAAGATACGATCCCGAGCCATTACCTATAGTCGCGCCTTTAAGGAAGATAGGAATTAGGATCAAAAAGTTTGTTTTGGATGTTAACAAGAGGCAGCAGCTGCTTGAGAAGATCATCAAGGAGACAGATGGGTTGGAAAAGGTCGATGAGGATTGGAAGGGAAATGGGACCGGTCCACCTGGGCCTATGTCGCTAGAAACGGGGACAAGGGGCTCGACGAGAACAATAGGAATATCAGAAGAACGTTTCCTTGGACCTTCCAACCTTCCTACCATACAACCCAATTCCAATCGGATCGGACAAGCCCTGAACCCTACCCCCCCATCTTCCTCCCATCTTCACCAGTCAACTCAAACCAAAAAGGCTCATTCCGTGCGTCCAGCCCCAGCCCAGTCTTTTCAATCCCCCACGCAACCTGATCTGAATCGATCTGATCGAACTCAATCCGCTAGTCGTAACGCGCTGTCGGAAAGGGATAGGGAGAGGGCTAGAGTGTTGAGAGATAGTTTAGGGAAGGGCAGGGAAAGGGGAAGGTTGAGTCAGGGTAGGCAGAGGGAGGAAAGGGATGACATTACCAGGGGAGAGGATAATGAAGTTAGGGAAGAAGGAAATGGTCAGCAAGACCATCTCGATATCGCAGGGGATAATTACAGGACGAGAAGGAGCGAAGCGAGGGATGAACGGGATGAACGGGAGCCGGATGGCAGAAGAGAAGAGATCTACGAAAGGTCAGGTGATCGAGGAACAACGGGGAACGGACATTACAGAGCAAGGAGAAGCGAAGGGCGGATCGTCTCCTTTGGTAACGGACAGGAGGAAGACGATTTCTTCGCGAATCAAGGTCCGGATATGATGGATATCTCGAGAGATTACGGGTATGAGGAGAGAAGACCTCATAGGGTGTCAGCCGGACCATCAGATCGGTTTGAACCACGATACGAGTCATCTTTACCACGCAATAATCAGTACGGGTCGAGGTTGTCATTACCTAATTACCGACCGGCTAGAACTTCGCTTGCTCCCCGTTCGAGCCTTGCTCCCCGGGCTGCTCTGGTACCTCGGTCTAGTCTTCCTTCGCGTAACAGTATGGCCCCTCGTCACAGCCTCGGACCTCAATCTACTCTACCTCATTCGAACCTGCATCCCCGTTCCAGCGTCGGACCTCGATCCAGCGTAGGACCAAGCGAAAGGGAAACTTCTCTTATGCCCCTGTTCGAACCGGGTACGATCCTGCAGATCAACGATAAAGGGAAAGCAGTTGTTCTTGCGCCCTCTATAGATACTTTACGGGCTCCTGGCGGCGATCAACCCAGAGGAAGCGGAAGGATGATCGATGATGATCATGACCATTGGAATGATGAGTGGGAAACTGAAACTGGCAGAGATGGCTATCTGGATGATGAGGTCTATTCACCTCCGCGAAGACGTTACGAGGAGGAACGGCGAAGGTTCGAGGAATATACAAGGAGAGATCCCAGCGGACCCTATCCTGGAGATAGAAGGAACGTGGAAGTCGGGTACGACTCTAGACGCACAAAGGGATTTCGACATTCTTTACCGGCGCGTCGGGAAGAAGCTCGGTTTAGACCGTCTTACTCAGCAACCCATGGTCGAGAGGAAAGTTCGGCTCTTCCAGCTAGACGTCGACACACCGACTTCATTCGACCTGACACGCCTCCTCATCATCGACCTCGTTCCGCACAACCAATGGAAGAAGCAGAACCTCTTCGAAGGAACGAGAGACAGAACGCTGTAAATCACAGGTCATCAAGGGAGGATACTGTGCTGTCTCCTCCAGAACAATGGTTTGACGGAGCAGACGTTTTCCAGGACGACAACTTCGCCATGGAGTTGGATGAGCCGGAACGACTTGAAGCTAAATCCGTTAGGAATAGTGTGCATGAAGCCCATAGAACGCTGAGTGAACTTCCGGTCCAACCGGAACCACCCTTGGTCACTCAGATGGTTCAGTCTTCTGAAACGGTTGCAGCACCTCAGCGCAGTCCTTCCAAGATCGACAGAGACGCAAGGAACGCCGACTCTCTAGCCACTGCACACACGTCTATTCAGGAAAGCCGATATCGTCCTTTCTCCAATCACAAAGTACTTCGACCACCTCAGGAAGCGAAGAGGCAGAAACTTAACCCTGCTCCGAGTCAAACGCAAACCAAGCGAGCACGAGAGAAAGAAACAATTGCGACAGCTTATAAGCGAGCCGGAGCTGCGGCTCAGTCGATGTTCATGGAGGATTCAGATTGAAATGAGTAAATGTTCTCTTGAAGATTAGATTTATTACATATCCTCTTGAACTATGTTCATGACCTTTTGTATATAACGACAACTTAATTATTGTGTGGGCGCAAGCCAGGCTACCCTATGTAGCTTTTTCTAGAACTGGAATCGTCTCGTTCGCATTGCTCGTGGTATCCTTGCCTGCCAATTTGTCTTCGGTCGTTGTCTCCGTCGGTAACGTCACACTCTCTTCGTCAACGCTTCGTTTCCTGCCTTCGACGCTTCCCATTCCCCTTAAGAACACCGCAGCGAGCAAGAGGGCTAGATCATCACGACTTCAAAATCAGCTTGATGCATCTTAGAAAAAGACATTGGTGACTAACCTGTTAAAGCCATAGCGAATCCAGTCCAGAACGCTGACTGTAAGCCAGAAAGAAAAGCGTCCTTTGGGAAGCCACTCTGTCCGATCGTCGTAACAGCCGCGCCAGCATCGTTGGCTTTGTTCTGTGCAACCGACGTGTATACCAAAGTGGCGATGGTAGTTCCCATAGCCGAACCAAGCTGGATGAAAGTCTGAAAGAGACCCCCTCCAACACTTTGCTCGGTTGGCAACGCCAAGCGCGATATGAAGATCAGGCCAGTTGCCACACCTGATTTGGGTTACTAGATCAGTACAGATTATAAACGCTTGACAGAGCCAGACTCACTAAAGTCTGCTCCACCAACACAAAATATCATGGCGAAAAACTCGTAGGTCCAATAGCTGCTTCCTGGCTTTACCAGTGCGAATAACAATGGAGCTAAAGCTGTCAACAAAGCACCAGCGCAGAGCAAGATTTGGCCGGATACGTGTTGTACTAGGACGGCTACGATGATGTTGCAAACAACGCCTGACACCGAAGTGGGGAGGAAATGCAACTACAAGCATTCTAGTAAGCGGAAGAAAGGAGTTGAGATAAGAAAGAAAAAGGCGCACCATAGTGTGAGCCGGACTAAGTTCCCGGTATTGCTGGTAAAACAAATCCGTCAAGAGGAAGTACCCGATAAACGCAGCGAAGTTGAAGAACTGTAACGCATGTGTAAGCAAAGGCTCTCGTATTGATCCGCTCCAGTCTGATACTCACGATAAAAGCATACACCACTGCGAGCCTTCCTTTTCCTCGGGTAAATAATGCCAGCCTCATTAAAGGTGGACGACGAAGTTTGTTCTCAATGTACCATTGCCAGGAGATGAACGCGCCTAACAGGAAGACGGAAATGACCAGCATGGCAATGATATCTGAACAATACGATGCGAATTAGCTGGGCCTCAATAATTTGTATGACATCAGGCTTACAAGAAGTCTTGAACCCCTGTGGAGCAGTGGATCCCGCTGTCATGGCGTAAAGCAATATGACGAGTCCACCAGTGACCAGTGCTGCGCCTAGGAAGTCAATCCTCTTATCTGCGTTGGGATCGGGCCGGGTAGAAGGAATGGCCCAGTAAGCGCCGATACAAGGCACTAGGGCTGCGGCAAACAGGATGTAGAAGACTTTGCGCCAGCCGTTACTATTATTATTTTGCAAGCGGGTCAGATGAAAGGCTGAAACATGAACGATGAAGGAGGGCTTACTCGACGTATTCAGCTAGGAGTCCGCCCATGACGACTCCTACAGCTGCTCCGACAGGAGCTCCAGCACCATAGCAAGCATAACAAATACTTCTCGTCCTCCCCTCCTCAAAGTTCTCCGCGATGAGCCCGATCGCCGAGGGGGTTGCCATACTGGCTCCGACTCCTGCCAAAGCTCGCAAGACAAAAAGAGCCACCTGACGATCCGAGTTGATGAACCCGCAGCATAGGGTAAAGAGGGCAAAGAGGAAGAGGCCGAGGATGTAGGTGTATTTACGAGAGATTATGTCTGCTATTCGACCGGATAGGAGGAGGAGACAGCCCTAAGTAGAGTACAGTGACGTTTGATTACTCATTCACGGACCTCAAATCCCTAACAACTTACGAATGCGACAGTGTAACTATTCAAAATCCATGTAAGATCCTCCTGTGAGATCTTCAGATCTTCACCCATCATGGGCAAGTTGAGGAGGACCGACTGAGAAGCCATAGCAGTGATCAGACTGGTCGAACATGTACATAGCGCTATGACAAAACTCCTGTTTCTGCTTCTTGGCGTAGAGGTGTTTGTTTCGGGTATGGCTGAGATAGTCGATGGCGCGTTTTCCGTGATTGCTGCTGATGTTGCAGGAGTCATATCGATCGCCGCCATCCTGGGTACGTTGGGTATCTTCGGTAGGCTTTTTTTAAAGATTGCTGTATCACTTCCAGACAAAGTCCCTGCCGGTAATTCAGACTGTATGGATATCGGAGCTGCCTGGTTGAATCAACATCAAAATGAAAGTGAACGCTCTCGCAGTCGGAGAGCGGGAGAACTGGATGAAATGTGAGTCCACATTATCAGATTATGACCCGGTAAACCCTATTCGGCCGAAGCCGATCACGTCAGAATTGCGTGAAAACGTCGAAAATGCATATGAATGCGCAATGAAACGGTTGATTGAAGCTTCCTTTCAAGTGGTCGATCCTAAGGAAGCCCCGCATTGCTGACGGTTTCAGAGTGGTTTGCTTTTGCCTGGGCGCTTCATATATCTTCATTGAATGACCTGGTGAAAATGTTCGCGCTTGTTGTCGATCACCTATGGTTCTGTCAAGGGAAATGGCGTACCAGAATAATCCTATACGAACGGTACTAGCGCCTCGAGAACCTCTTAAGCTAGTCACTCAGCCGGCGAATAAGTCCTCGACTGGCTCTACACGTCCAGCGTTCCGATCAGCTATATCTTCGCTCGACTGCTCGAGCGTCACGCAAACCAATCGCGATATCCAGCGCGACTTTGGATTGGGTCCGGCGGGCGATCTGCACGAGCCGAATCGAGGCATCAGGCTGTCTACTGCCTCGATCTCGTCTCCTATTTCTCGTGTCTCACCGAGTTCTCCCTCTCGAATATCTCGAAATGACGGAGTAATCCCTATAGGACCCATAGAATGTACAACCATCTCATCCCCCAACCCTCTTTTTCCTCCATTACACTCTCGCCCATTTGCGACTCGTTCGCCCACGACACCTCATGACTGGTCGTTGGGCTCGCTACCTCCTCCCAAGAGGTCTCTAGTAACGGTCCCGAAGTTGAATACCTCCTCCACTGGAATTCGCCAGAAACCTGTCGAGAGAGAAGCGCAGACTTCGTCCCCTTGGTCGACCCTGAACGACACCGCTATACGCTCCGCGCCCGCCGAACCCAAATTGTGTCAAGTGGACGTGACTACTAGCTACAACTTTCCTCTTAGCGCTAGAAGTGAAAGCAGGGAACGAACACTACATAGAAAGGCTTCAATCCGGCAGGAAGGTCTCAAACTGAAACGACCTGGGCATGTGAGAAGCGGATCGCAACCCGTGATCGTCTCTGAGCCCATCGATATACAGCCTAGACGTACGACGCGACACGCGCGGACACACTCGACAAAGTCAAGGAACGCAACCGATCAAGACTCCCGTCCCGGCTTATCTACTGGGGGGAATGACTCTCCCTCCGCACCTCGTGCTCGTTCGAACTCTTTCAGCCGCTTCTGGACGCGCGAGCCAAAACCCGATGCTGCACTCTCACGCGCGTTCATGGCTCTTGGCACCAAGGGTAGTGAGGACGAAGACGAAGATGATGACGAGGGTGAGGAGATGTTCAGTATGGAAGGTGAAGAGATAGGGGAACCGGTCTTTATCGGATTCGATCAGATGTAGTACGGTAGCTGGGGCGAGCCTAACGCTCTGAAGTCGAGATCTCGATGTGCTCGTGGCGTACTCGGTTCGCATTGAACCAGACACTCGCTATATTATGTCAGAGTGCATGGTCTGAAAGATAGATCCTTTGTTGGTGTTACTGTGTCTTCGTCGACTCATAATAAAAGGTAGTTGAACCGATCATAGCTGTCGGAGTTTATAGATTGTACATTATACTATGAAGGGTTGTTCAACGACACAATCACGTACGAGGAGTAGAGATGGGGGTTGAGCTTCTCGGCGTGCGTGAGACTGGAAAGATGAGAAGAGGATTGCGGTAGTATCAATTATAAGGTAAGAACAAAAGGGTGAGTATCCAAGCCCGGTTGGCCCAATGGTAAGGCGTGTCTTTCCTATTAATGGGTCCAGGACGAGATTGCGGGTTCGAGCCCCGTGCTGGGTTTACCTTTTTGCCCTGTTTGTACACCCCCAGGTGCTGTTTCAATCGCTCGTTTCTTGCGAGACGGAGGAGAGTACGGTCGTGCGATAAAACCCGCCGGTGGCGCGCGTGGTAAATCGCGCGTCCCGCGCTAACAAATTTGTCGCTGGGAAGAACAAAGACCGAGGGCAAGCCGGACCATCCGAGGCAGTCGTCTCGCGAGGCAAACCGCACCGGGAAAGACGAGGTAACTCTCCGAGTGCTAAGTGACCAGTGGAACAGGCAACAGAGTCAACAAGAGAAGTAACGAATGGAGGAATTCGTAGAACAGTCACAGTGTTCGATAACCTGGAACCCGCCTATGCTAATAAAGGGGACGGCGCTGTACCAGGTCGAGGACTGATATCTTGTACGACGAGAGTTGTTGGTATATTGACTCTTGATACAGTAGACGACTCAGCATATCTCGGCTCATAACGGGGCCAGCTGCTATCGTCGGACATGACTGCGGCGAAGGAAGGGGTTGACTATGTGCACTCAGCATCTACACCCGGGGAGACAGCACAGTATGCGGGCTGGTGAGAACTTACTGCATCAGTCGATCCACAGGGCGATATGAACGGAAAATTACGTACATACCGTAAATAATTGGTACCAACAGCAAACCGTCGATGTAGTGACCAATAACGCAGTCCAGTTGGAAAAGGACATGGTCACGACCATTGCCGATATGGCAACGATGGCAAACGATCTGACATTGATGAAGAACAGGATCGGCGCGATCCAGCGCGACGTTGTCACGATAAGAGTCAGCCTTACGAACTTTTAGAAGAGAGAGCATCTCCAAGACCATAACGAGACCGTCATAAACATTCTAGATTCTGGTAGCTAGCCTTGGACGTTGATAGAGCTGCTGTAGGTGTTGAATTGTTTCCTTTATGAATAGAAGTGATTGTCATTAGCAACGCATATAACCAGAGATGCACGACCAGTCAGCACGTATCTCGCATCCTCTTATATCAATCCAGGTTGGAGTCAATTTACAGTGAAGCTGTTGAGACGTCGCAATGTTGCAACGTTGGTTGACACTGATGACAATACAGTGATATCATGCTCGAAATCATGCAAGTCTAATTGATATCCAGGAGACCATTTCGGTTTCCCAGGCCGTTTCTGATGGTTTTGCACGTGAATACATTCACTTCCTGACGGGCTAACATTCTTTAATTCTCAGGATATGGTTCGAATACTACTGTTAAAGACTACCCTGAAAGTCACAGCTCTCTAGCTCCACTGATTGATCCCGTGACAAAGGCCATCTTTGCTGTTTTTGGTAAAGGGCAAGAAGCAGGCAATAATAGCGTGACCTTCAACGTAAATATCCCCTCTTCCTACTGGGTTACAGTTCTGAAACTTCGATATACAGGACCCGTTCTTGCCCAACGATATATCACATCGTCGTATCACTACTCAAGTTCTGCTAGTGCAGGAGATGCTCGATGGGATGAACAAATGATCAGAAGAGGAGGGTATAGGGGCCGTTGAGGAACTTCACCATTGCTCATCTGGTCATGTCTCTTTTGCCCATCCAGTCCAAGTCAATTCAGACGCCTAACGACAGTGTATTAAGATTCTGTACACAAATAGGGTTGATGACGAAGCGTAAAAAGTCACGAATTTCATCATGCAAATACAAACGATCTATGGAAGACGATCATAAGGCGAAGGATTGCGTGGATAGGGGTCGGGTATCTCGAACGTATGTAGGGCGAAGACCCACTATCAATTACGGACGTTGTCTGAATCCGCCAGTAAGCGCTGGGTTTTAGATTACCTCTGTCCAACCACCGACAGTCTATAAATCGCTCTCAGGACGATCTTCCCGACCTGACGTACGGAGTCGATAGGAATCACCTGGCCGAGGTTCTCTACCTGTATTACCGCCCTTTCAAACGATCTCATCTATTTTCTTCACCTTCCAAGCTATATTCGACCCCTCCCATCTTGTTTTGCGACTCGTCGGGGTCTGAGAGTCTATCATCATGACCATCTCGAAGCTAATCTCTGATTTTCATCGATTGACACAGTCGCATCAGCGCTTCGGTAGACAAGTCCGAGAAAGCAAGGCCAGCTCGATACGGTATTACTGGACCTAGGCTTCTCAAAATTGCCAAACGCATAGTCAGATCGTCGAATTGGTCAATGACGACGGTCTTCAACAGTCTCTTCAATACGGAATCCCACTCCTTCTGAGAGTCAGTTCCCATACCCGCACCAAGTTGTTCATTTGCGAGTTTCCTCGCTGGAGAAAGAAGACTACGTCTGAGCTTCTTCTGACAATGAGATGATACGAACACATCATTCTCGACTCTGACCACTTCTATAGCGCAGAGACAAGGAGTTGCCAAGATCCAGGGAAGCGTCAGATCGTCGTTCATCCATGCGGCCAAACGTTCCTCTCCAAAGAAAGAATGACTTCCACTTTCATTTCGAGTGACTTGATGACGAACAAAGAGTGACAAAGATTGATCGTCAAATTCCATCAAGTACTTGTACAACCCCGACTCGGGTCACCCTTCCTTCCCTGATATTCTTGCCCCACTCCTACTCGATTCGTTTCCTTCGATCTAACATCATCCGAGTAAGCGGCAGCCTCATGGTCGACCCACCCCGAGGGAGAATGCAGGTGGTTGAGGGGTATTGGGATTCCGTACTTGATGTAATCGATTAAACAAGTCTGCCCGTAGTTGAAGGCCGAATGGAGTGAAGTTGTTAGGAGACTGCGTAAGCTGTGAACAAGAGACATGACCATAATCAGTCCCGTATAATGAAGAACTCAGAGGGAGAGGAAACTAACCAAAGTCCCCTCAACTCCACCAGCTTTGTCGAAACTCCTTAAATCCTTTATCCTCATCTTAACACCCTTCATAACCGATCTGCCGAATCGATCCTTGTGCGCCGATTCCAGTACCATCAGAGGTTGATCCATTCGGTGAGTGTTGGTCTTCCATACTCGTCGAGTTTTGTGCAGGGACTTGGGGACGTTGTTACCCGTTGAGGTTGCGGGGATGGTTAGGATTGGTGGGAGAGTTGTTCGCAAAGATTTGAGGGATGCTCGAGGTAGAACTTGAGAAGGCATGTTGATTGATGCTGGATAGTAATGGATGAATGTGGTTACGAGCCAGGAGTATAGGACAACCCTGCTCGAGTCGTAATTGCAGTCGACCTCATCTCGGGCTGAAAGTCATGTGGACATGTAACGATCAGCCATGTCCGCTCGTGTCGATTGTCACGCTAACGTAATCACCTTGCATCCGCGGAAATTTCGACGGTATCGCTCACACTCAACTCGCAAACACCTCGTTTCCTTTTCTCGATACTTGTCGAAACCTACAACCCTCCTCCTACACTCACAAAGACTAAAAACTTCGGTACAATGGGTGGAATTCGTAAAAGTCAGTCTCCGGAGCGTAGAGTCCAGCCGCAGACGCGAATCTGACAGGGAAAGCTATTGCCTTTGAATAGAGACCTCCAAGAGGGGTACTACCTTCCAGCGAAGCAAGATCGTGAAGAAGGCCGCTGAGACGAGAAAGAAGAACAACAGGGATTCAAGGAAGAGTCAGACTTGGAAAGCTAGTAAGCACCTGCGTAGAGTTCTTGTCAGAAAGGATCGTTGTTGACCGACTGAATCACATCGTGATCAATAGAAAAGACGACAGATCCCGGTATCCCCAACTCTTTCCCCTTCAAAGCCCAGATCCTTGCGGAATTAGCAGACGCCAAACAAAATGCGATCGAGGAGAAGGAGCGTCGAAGATTAGCTCAGAAGGCCGCTTCAAAAGAGGCTCGAGCATTGATCACCTCTGCTCAAGGAGCTGATGGCGAGAATGATGAGGATGAGGAGGAAGAGGAGGACGACGAAGAGGATGCAAAGCTGAGGAAACAGATTGCTAGGGATGTTGACGAGGATGAGTACTTGGAGAACCCTGGTGTCCTACCTGTCTACGGAAAGCGACCGGTGAACCCCGTAACGGCTTCCACTAAGCAGAAGGGCAAGCAGGTCGAGGTGGAGTCAGAAGAGGAGGAAGAGATCCCCGATTTAATCGATACCGAACTCCCTACCCTTCAAGCTGCTCTGGATCGCTCGGACGTGGTAGTAGAGGTACTCGACGCTAGGGATCCTATCGGATTCAGAAGTCAGTTCCTAGAACAGACCATCCTTTTGGGTGAAGAAGGTTCATCATCAAAGGCAAAGAACGTATGGAAAGACAAGCTCGTCATCCTGTTGAACAAGATCGATTTGGTTCCCAAGGAAGTCGCAGAGGCGTGGTTGAAATTCCTACGAAACGCTTTCCCCGGTTCCGAGGTTGAGGGAGGAAAGGGAAACGTCCGAGTCTCGCTCTTCAAAGCCAGTTTCGTTGAGACCCCTATCAAGCCCGGTATGACTGTCTATGGTTTGGCAAAAGGCGAGACCTCGCTTCCCCCTCGAGCGATCCCCGCGGGTATCCCTGTCGGACGCGAAGGACTTCTCTCTCTCTTTGCCAAATGGAACAAGGAAAAGAAAGGTTCGGAGCCTTTGAACGTCGTCTTTGTCGGTCAACCCAACGTAGGGAAATCAGCCGTGATCAACACTCTATTGGGAAAACCTTCCCTCCTTACCGCCCCTACTCTGCCTTCTTCCAACGGCGTTGGACCCACCACCAAAGTCCCAGCGGAATTGGCTCTCAAGGCTACTGACGGCGAGGTCAGGTTGATCGATACTCCTGGATGGGAATTCAACCCCCCTGATGTCGAGAACGACGACGAGGATATGGAGGACGAGGCTTCCGATGAAGAGGATGGAAAATGGGCGGTTTTGGAAGAGATGGTAGCGAGGGATATGCTGACCAGAAATATGGGGAGGATCGACAAGGTCAAGGATACCTTGCCTTTGGGTACGTTTCGTCTCTTTCGGTTTGGCGGGGGTGGATCATCTGACCGACTTGAGCTTCTCTTCGCACGTTTATATGAACAGTCAGGCAGATTGTGAACCGAGCCAACGCTCAGGATCTCATGCTCGCTTACAACATCCCTCATTTCGCCGCTGGTGACGTAGAGATGTTCTTGACTAGTATCGCTCGTGCTCAAGGCAGGATCAGGAAGGTACGAGTCGCGTTACTTCGTCTTGTATCCCGGTTCGTTAGCTAATTGTATCTTGCCCTTGCGATTGCTTTAGAGGGGAGACGCTGATCTGGACGCCGCAGCCAAGACTGTCTTGCGAGACTGGTCTCACAACCTTTTCCCTTACTACACCTTACCTACCAAGTCCGAGATTGAGAAGAGCAAGGTTACCGTAGGAGAAATGGATCAGAAGGCTTTGGCTATGTTGAAGGGAAGGACCGAGATGAAGAAGGTTGGAAAGGGTTTGATCAGGCTCAAAGTACCTCAGATCGATGAGCGTGAGGTGAGTTGCGGTTTGAAAGTCTGAGGATAGGGGAAGATGGAACTGATCTTTGCCTGTTGTCGTAGCTGATACTCGATGAGGAGATGGTCCAGGATTTGAGCGATGAAGAGGAGGGGTTGGAGGAGGATCTTGAGGCCTTTGGTGTGGACCCTGAGGACGAGCTTGAGGAGGATGACTTGGAGGAATCTGGCGACGAGGTCGAGTTCGAGGACGATGATCAGCCTAGCGATTCCGAGCCAGAACCAGAGGTTGTCGTCTCCAAGAAGAACGAGAAGAAGAGAAAGCGAAAGTCTTCTATCGGACCATCTACCCCGGCTCCCGTCGTTTCCAAAAAGGCTCGAAGCGTCATGTTTGCCGCTACCGACGACGTTGCGCCCGTGAAGAAGGCCGAGGTCAAAGTCGGAACTAGCGCTAAGCTCAAGAGGAAGGGTGGAGCCGATGAGGATGAGTCCAGGGACGGAAAGAAGGCTCGACGAGGCGCCGAGGCTGTTGAGATCATCGAGGTCGTCGCTGAAGCGGTCCCCGCCAAAAGGGAGATCAAGACTTCCAAGAAGTCTGCATTGAAGAAGACTGAGGAGGCACCAGTAGTGACGGTAGCGCCAGTAGCAACCAAGGGCAAGAAAGCACCGGCTCAGAAGGCGGAGAAAGCAGTGAAAGGAAAGGCTACCGGCAAGAAAGCATCAGCTGCTGTTGTGGAAGACAAGCCTTTCGATTTCAATGCTCTCTAGTTCTCTTCACGACCATGATTCGACGTACGGCCACTGCTGTACACGATGTACATTTATTCTAGGTTATGTTTGTTTCGATGCTGTATATATCATGGTTGTTCGGTCACTCAGGATCAGCAAATACAAGTTGCCGCAGACGGATACCGAAGATCATCATCCAACACGCGGAAGCGAATTTTGAGTAGGTCAGAAGTTGAGCTTCCTCATACCTGGATTTCGTTCGATGATTCACCTTGTCAACTCATTTCTCCTCCACCGGGATATCCCAAAATTTCATTGACGATCAAAGACCCATCGTCTATTCGCCCTGGCATCCATCTTTCACAAAAACAATTCTCACGAAATTAGCTTCATACTAAGAGAATGGTCAGATAGGCTGGAGCAGCACGCACCCATCGGGATATGTCCCAGCTTCAAAAAGAATGGAGGACATCGTGAGTAACCCTACCTCATTACAAGACTTACAAGACTTCAACTTCGACATTTTCCAGCTCGACCAAACATACAGTAGCCAAAATCGCTGGTCATGACATGGAGTCTCGAAAGCCGAGAAGGGTCAATGAAGAGTAAGCAAGAATTTTAGCTCAATCTGATATGAAATTCAAGATTTCCTCATGATCGAGCAGTAAGCCTGTACCTATAAGGCCTCCATCAGTATGTGACTGTTTGACTACAGTTATATACTTGAACCATCCATTGATTCATATTTGCTCTTAGGCATGGCCGGACCCTGACGAACCAGCTCGCCCTCTACTTCAACCAAAGAAAGGAAACTCGTCCCCATTCAATATCGGAGGTACTACCAAACCGACAGTCAGCCAGAGTCATAGAAATTCTTCTTTACTTTCCGGAGAGAGAACGACTCCGTTATCGGCGGTACCAAGTCAAAACTTCTACGGCAAGCAGGCAATAGAAACTAGCAAATATTTCCGTGCTATCGAGGATGCTCCTGCAGACGATTTGAATCTTGGAAGCGCAAAGACTCCTAGTCATGCTACCAACTCGTATCGGAATGCCCAAGCCGGTCCATCATCATCGCCTCCCATGTCCAAGGCAGTCGCTGCGTCCGGCAGTAACCGCGGCAAGGCCAGGAAGGAGAAACCTCCTCCTGAGGTGATTGACCTGATTGAGAGCGACGAGGAGACACCGGAAGAAGTCGAAGAACCTCTTTTTGTGACATCGGCAGCTCGGCGAGAGAAGGAGGCTCCCCGTGGTCAGCAGGAGCGAAGGTGGAAAGCTAGGTCACCTCATGATCCGAATTCATCACCGATCTCGAATAATTCAGGTGACCATCGGAATGGGCAGAATTTCTTTCGAAAAAGGCCACGGGCAGAATCGGCGGACTCCACAACAGAAGTTATCAATGGCGGAGATGGGGAAGATGACGCAATTGAAGATTTTGGACCCAGCCAGCTCTCTAAACGATCACCTTCTCCACAGCGACAAAGAAAGAGACTCATGATGCAGGATAAGCGAGGCACAACCGAGGTTGGTACTACGTTCTGTGTATCATCCTACCGTGGTCTCAACTCACATCATTGATCATAGGCTTCTGGTCTTACCAGAGCGAAAGGACCAATAGGCTCTCGCGCAATTGGGACTGTTACAGTACACCTTGTCAGGGAGCAGATCTTCGGTCATTCTGCTCAAAGTCAAGACGGGCTATTTTGGCATGCAAAGGATGCCAAGTTTCACTATCGCAAATTTGACTGGTACCTGAAAGAGATCGTCCATCTGGTGGTAAGCACAATCTTTACTAGAAGATCTCAACGCGATCTGAAATGTTTCTTCGCAGTTGCCATCTCCGAAAGGAAACGGACCATACTGGTTAGGTTTTGTGGCTCGCAGTAGTGAGTGCTTCTTCGTCCGTACAGAGAGACCTGATTGATGTGGATCGCTCGCTGTACACTAGATTTCGGAAATCGACAATTGGATTCGCACTCCTTTGAGATACACACCGAAAAATCCCCAGACACATTTCAGAAGATTATCAATTCGATCAAAGCTGCCAGTAGCACTTGGGATACTGTCTCGGTAGAAATTGTGGCAGGGTAAGCATTTCCTCCTCGGATCTCAGTGCATCGACTAACTACATGGGATTTCAGAGAAATCGCTACTAAGAACGCGCTGAGCAGAGCGCTTGCAGAAGCATCTGATCGTGATACAAAGAAGACGGGGTCGGATCCGCAAGCCTTGAGTACAAGCTTAGCAGGGAACGCGCGACCGAAGCCAAAACGCAGGACTGTCGGGCCAAACCCATCTCCCGGGGACGTAAACGCCTCCGCATCTCCGCCACAACAGCGAAGTTCTCGACGACTCAGGAACTCTACCACAGAACAGAGCATAGAATCGGAACTACGCGAGGCCCGAACCTTTGTGAAAGATCCTGACAAGGTCATTTGTCGTTGGCCTCCAGAAGGCCGCGCGGAATTGCAGATCAATGCTGGGGATCTGTCTCGATTGGACGAGGATGAGTTCCTCAATGATACCCTAATCGACTTCGGACTGCGATATATCGCGGCTGATCTCGATGCCAACATCGACCCATCACCGCCGACATCCCAACGGCTACGGTCCGACGATATTCACGTGTTTAATCCGTTCTTCTACAAGAAGATTTCTAGCAAAGCGAAAGGTGTAGCTCGATCTTCTGCTGGTGACAGCGCTGCTGCGTATCCAGACTGGCCTGCCTATGAATCGGTAAGAAAATGGACGAACAAGGTCGACATATTCCAAAAGAAGTTTCTCATTATCCCAATCAACGAAAATCTTCATTGGTACATGGCGGTGATACACAACCCAGGGATCGTTCTGGAAGACCCTGTTTTTCTAAGAGGAACCACTCCTCCAGAAGAGCCGAACCGTCGCTTTACACGAAGGGCGAACAAGCTGGAGGAGGAAGAGATCAGGATACAGATACAGGCGTCTGAGCATGCCAACCAGAACGGAACAGCGTTGCCGATCTTCGATGCCGAGGCGGAGGATGTAGAGATGGCTAATGTTGAGGAGGCGACAAATCGTCCCAGAGAATTGCCTGTCGAAGACGAACATCAACACGAGCCGATGCAGCTAGACGAGTTAGCTGCAGACGATGTTGGAGACAATGTAGTATCTCTTCTCCCTTTAAATGGAGGTACGGACCCGGCTGCGGTTCGAGGTCTAATCATGACTTTTGATTCGCTGAGGGCCAATCATCCTGCCGTAGGGAATACATTGAACAGATGGCTGGCTTATGAGGCCTGGCACAAGCGCAGCACAGAGGTATCGTACAGTAACCGGAAGAAGCCCTTCGAGTATAAAGCGGTTGAAGTGCCGATGCAGAAGAATTTCAGCGATTGCGGGATTTACTGCCTCCATTACATGGCTGTTTTACTGTCTAACCCTTACGACATGATGGCTTTCATATATAAAACCTTCTTGCCGAAACAAGATCTGAACGGTGAAACTCTGGATAAGGCGAAGCAATGGCTGGATGAGAGCGCTCAGCATGGGCGGCGCAAATGGCGCCGGATTATACAAAAGCTCGGGGGCCTACCTGAAGAGGTTTCTCCTCCTCCTTCTCCCCGACAGAACAGTGCCGCGAAGCACACAGAGGTTGCACCGACTTCGGTTGATGGGTCAGTGGAACAACGCACTCTCGTGTTAAGGCCAGAAAAGCCCGTAGAGGTGAAGGCATCGAATCCTTTATCTTTTTTGATGGCTCTAGATAGTCAACGAATGGATGATCGGGAGGATGAACCCAGCCTGTCGAGCAATGTCAAATCGGTTACAACCGTAGCGAGCGAGGAGAAGAGGGATGGACCGGTTCAAGAAAAGGTGTTGCCTGAGGAGTCCCTCTTAGTGGCATCAAGTCGAGACTTTTCTGCCGAGAAGAGCAGTTTCAATGGAAGTGTGGGCCATTCACTTTCGGACACGAACATTCAGCCAGGAGGATCAGCTCACGATGCAGGTACAGACGGAACGATTAGGTTACCACCCACCTATAGCCCGGAAGTTGACGAACTGCATGAAGGAATCGAATTGCGGGAGGAAGATCCACCCGAGCCGATCCAAGGGGTTGAGGAGATGCAGGCCAACCTGGAGATGGCGCAAGGCGAGACTAGCGACGGGATGAAGGTGGACACTGAGATGCAGCCAGAATCACAGGATATTGTCATCCTTTCTGGTGCAGACGTCTCAGAGGAATTTATGAAGTTACAACGTGCCATGAAAGACAAGCGAAGAAGCGTCCCCGTAATGGACAAGGAACACGAGCATACTAATGGAGCGACATCGGTCATGCGTACCTCTTCGTACACCAACAAGGACTTGCGCAATGGCTCTTCATTCTCAACCAGCACAGGCCAGGCGATGGGCAAGACCTTATTATCTATTTCTGAGCCTCGTCAGCTAGAGCAAAATCCGACTCCTATTAAAGAGGTCCTCAAAAACATTTACAAGAGGCAGCCTCCGAACTCAGGTACTCCCAGGCCTACTCAAGAAGACGCATTGCCGGACCAACGAGATGCTGATGCAAATCTATCACAAGAGAGCTTTATTACAACTGCAGCGGAAAAGGCAGGTCAGATGTTGCCAATCCTTGCGGCAGGACTTAATGATGCCATCAGTAGCACGACCGAAGAGGGTTGTGTCGATAACGAAATAGTGGTAGTTGAAGATTCTGATTGACATGTAACTGTAACACCGTAATAATACAACGGACTTGCATTTATCCATATGTCCGGGCTGACTCAGACGCACCGATGGTTACCGACTGTGCATGAAAGCTGTATATTTAGGTCAATCAATCACTGAGAACTCAATGATATCCAGTAGTCCCTCTCAGAGCGACTTGCTACATATACATAACGTTGAAGAAGATCAGAGAAAACGTCGGTAGCTACGAGGCTGGACCTGTATCGATAGCGAACGATGTCAGTGACAAACCGCTCCGTTTATCCACGATTACCCTAACATCCCGTCCGTTACTTCCGAGACACAACAGGTCTAATAAGGTGGTAGTGAGTGATGGACATTGCACATGTAGTGTAATTTTCTCACTGGCTGGACGATCGCACAGCCTCAAGTTTACGCGAGCATAATCGACGACGTGGTGAACCAAATTAGAGAGAAGTTTGAAGAAGAGGGTTTGGATGAAGATGGTGCATTGGTCCTGAGAAAGGTACGGCTCGCAGCTGGAAAGCCAAGTAGCGATTAAAGTCGAGCTCATTCTACTACTACTATCACAGCTCTGGGAAGCAAACCTGCGCCTCACTCGTGTGGCTCCCTTTCAGGAAGTAGAAGAAGATGACATCGATCCTGGGCTAGATGACGAGGAAGATTATGAAGAAACCGACGAAGGATACAACGTCGCCGCGCAGAATCAAAGATATGGGACCGACGGACAAGGAAATGGCCCTTATTACGGTGGTTTGAAGGGAGGTGTGATGGAGAACAGTTTGCGTTTAAGGGGTGGTCTCGTACGTCATCTTTTCGCCTCTGACCAATTAAACCATTATCCCGACATCTACACGCCCTTTCCAGGCTTCAGACGACGATGATGAGGAGTTTGATGATGAGGACATAGAGAGTGAGGATGTGAAGCCATTTGAAGCTGGAGGAGCGATGGACGGCAAGCTCGGAGCATCTCAAGTGGAAGAATACAAAAAACTGGCGAAATTTGGAGAGGAAGACGGAGCAGCATCGTCTAGTGCACCCACAAGAGATGCTCGGGGGGCCTTGACTTCGCGAAACCCTGGATTGAAGCCAAACGAGAACGGGATCTACCCTGGGGAAGAGATTATTGGCTCAGATTTGGACGATAGCGATCAGGAAGATGACATCGGTCTCATGGACGATGAAGATGATGAAGAACAAGACGATCTAGCAAAGGATGTCATGATCTGCGTCTGTGACAAAGTGCAGCGTGTCAAGAACAAGTGGAAGGTAACTTTCAAAGACGGATTCATTCGTGCGAATGGGAAGGAGTATCTATTCTCTCGATGTACTGGGTGAGTTGGATTGATCTATTCGGGGGGTTGCGTTAGTTGACACGTGTTGAACACGGATGCAGGGAGTTCGAATGGTAGAAGAGTTATAACGATTGCGTGTCGACAAATGGCCTTGAACGAGCTAGTCCTATCTTACGTCGGCTGGAAAAAACCGGTTAAGCATCAAACGAGAAAAATCAAATTATTGTATTCGCTTCGTAAATTATCACAATCGCACTCATGAACTTGTATCAGGATCCCGTTACAATCGTCCACCATTCGTTAAGATCCATCTTGTCGTTATGGTATTCGTTACTTCAGCCCATTTCAATCCTTCTTCTGTTCGTCAGCGAACTCTGACCCGGTTCCAAATCTCAAACGCCCATAGTCTCTACTTTCTCTCAAAATTCTCAGGGCCAATTCTCGTTCGCCAAATGGTTGGCCAGGATGAGCGATGTCCTGCTGTATCAACAAGACAGCCACCTCAATCACAAACACGTTGTCCACCCAGATTTGCTGGTTGAGCGGTTGGAGCCGATCGGGCGAGGGTAGTATCTTCCCGCTGTGAGTAAACTTCATGATTGCCGTCAGAATCGCCTTGCGTCCTAATTCTCCGAAACTGACAAGGATCGTATTGCGTTAGCCACTGCGGGTTAGCCGCTGTCAGGCCTGTAAGATGCATATCATTGACTCACTAGCCGGGCTGTAATCTAGCAATACGGTCCGGGTTTAAAGCTGACCAACTTTGGAGGCCTTGAGCAGCAATTTCTCCTTTGCAAATTGCAAAGAATGGGCTAGAACAAGGTTCATCCATCAATTTCATGAGAGGTTTTACGAATACGTCCTCTGCAATTCGCTTCGCCACTTTGCGAAAGTCGAGACGTTCCGGGTAACACGCTTGTAGACCCAAAGGGAAAACATCTGTTTCAGCTCTATGCCTCTGACAATGTTCAATTGTTTGTTGCCATTTCAGGGGCTGTTGCATTCGATATAATCGTTGTGTCATGTCCTTCAAAGTTTTAGTGGGGTTCTTTGGCATTGGCGATTGACAGAACTGAGCGTGACGGAGGCCGGTTAGTTTTACGAGAAGTAAGAACGAGAGAAGGCAAGCTACGAAGACGTACTTGACATATGTTCTTGGGATCTAGGAACCTGTGAAGGCAACTGTCCGCAACCTTGCCCGTCAGCTGTACCCGAGGTTGACGGTTGGAATTCTCGTCGGACACTTCGTCGTCCGATGCGTCGCGGTCTTCCATGTCGATTCGGCTATTGATAGCTACTTGAGAATATCCCGCCAGTCTTGGAGCACGTTGAAGTGGTATCGGGAACTCAGGGATCTCCAAAGACGGCTTAGGTACAGGTATCCTTCTCTTGGGTCGAGGCCTTGTAGGACCAGCAGAACCCTCCGTGTCAGATTTTGGACGGAAGTCCGGAATAGAGAGATTATCGACGAAACCACCTAGTAGCCCATTAATCTGCAGTCCATCTTCCTCTATGTTTTTGGGTTCCAGTTTGGAAGGAGTGGTAGGAGCACTGGAAGAAGTGGTATGAACGCTGTGCTGCCATATACCAACTGTTTCAAGTAGGTCTCCCTCAACCGTTGCAATCGGATCATCGTCAGAATCGTCCAACTCGATGGGCTGGTTTGGGTTGACGCCTGGACCTATACGTTTTGCTACCTCTTCATGCGAAGGTTGAAAAGCCCGAGGAGTGTACATTGGACCAGCTTCTTGTCCTCCATGTCGAGATGCATCCAACTTCCGTTTCTCAAGACGCTGTTCCGCCTTCGATAAGTCGAAGCCGTTTGTGAAGACAAAAGTTGGTTTCGGATTCGGTTGTAACCCGATAGGTCTAGATCTAGCTCTTCTTTTTAGAGAGGTTATACTGTTTGTAACGTCGATGGCTTCTCCGCTGGTCGCAGCTGACTGCGCGAAGACATCGTTCGCTCTCTGCTTGCCGGCGTGGTGTTGGCGAAGACCCTCCATCTAAGAAAAGGATCTAGTGGTCTAGTGCAAATAAACTCAAGCATCGCTTGGCATGATGAGATGTAGAGAGCTGGAGCTCCGATTGTTGTATTGATTGCGGTTGCGATGTTCGCTTCTTGAACATCTTGAGATTCTTGCTTCTTGATGATGATATCGGTAGATATGGTACAAACGCGTTCTCTCGAACACGTCATTTAGGTCACGTTACCCATTATTACAGATGATCAACTACCTACTCTACATATGCCTACAAACCTGTTTACATTGGTCATACGGCTAGATCCATACCCCCTTCTCGTCCCGCTAGCTGTTCCGGAGTAGCCGCGCTTGCTTCCGCCAGAGGCTCGACTCCACCGTTAGCAGCCAAACCTTTGCCTTCTGCCCAACGCTTCCCTCCTTTTGCTGGCAGTCCAGCAAATTTGTTTCTGAGCGCTTCGTATTTGCGCTTCTGCTCTCTAGATACACTAGGAAGCGTCTTCTCGGCGGCCTTGCTGAAGTGCTCAACGGTCACCTTGATTTCAGGTGTTTTGACGACGTCTCCTTCAGGTCGCATAGTGCTCGGGTCAATTGAATCGTCGTCGTTCTCGAAAGCTCCCACAGCCTCCAACGCGCCTCGAAGAGCCAGAGTTGCCGCTTCTCGGACCAAAGATGACATGTCTGCTCCACTAAATCCTTCACATTTCTCTCCCATAACGATCTTGACAACCTCGTCCCATGCACCTTCTGCCAGAGGAGTCTTGGACAGCTGAGTTTTGAGGATCTCAACGCGCTCCTGCGGGGTAGGTAGATCTACATAGAGCAGTTTATCGAGTCGACCAGGTCGGACCATAGCAGGATCGATCATGTCTGGCCGATTGGTAGCACCAACCACATAGACAGCTTTCCTGGCATCTAATCCATCTAGTTCAGTCAGCAAAGTATTCACGACTCGGGCGGATGACTCGGACTGCGAAACGGAAAGAAGAGTTAGAATGGTCCGTGAGAAGGCATAGGGTGAGACTGACCATGCTATCGTCTCGACGGGGCACAAGAGCATCCAGTTCATCGAAGAAGATGACACAAGGAGAAGACGCTCTGGCTCTGACAAACACTTGTCTTACGGCTCTTTCACTTTCACCGACGTACTGGTAGAGTTGAGAAGATGAGAGTCAGCATAGCATTTGTCGCAAACCAGGATTAGCACGGACCTTGTTCAAGAGCTCAGGTCCCTTGACGCTGATGAAATTTGCTCTACTCTCATTTGCTACAGCTTTCGCTAGCAATGTTTTACCACAACCAGGTGGTCCCCACAGAAGTACTCCACTAGGCGCAGTGATTCCAACAGCTTTGAAGATTTCAGGCCGCCTGATAGGCTGGACAATAGCCATGTGTAGCTCATCTCGTACTCCATGCAACGCTCCTATATCAGCCCAAGTGATATCCGGCACCGTCGCAAATCCTTCTCGTTTAGCAGAGGGTTGAACCGTCTTCAGAGCCTGGGTGAAATCGGATGGGATGAGATGGAGTGGTGATAATTGCGATGTCGTAAGAGGTTTGGGGTGGTTAATAAGGAAATGAGCGATGGGAGTGCTTTGAATGATTGCAGGTAAAGTTTGTAGCGGTCCGTCGGATCTTGAAACGACGAGCTCTCGAGTGGCCACTATCTCAGCTTGCGATGGTGTGACTGATGCATCTGCCTCCTTGTCCACGTCGATAACCATCATATCTTCTACCCCCTCAGTCACTTTGCCCAACCGTCCATCTTCTCCCTCCGTGAATTCCATAAAGTCTGAGGTGTTTGCCTCTTTCACATCGTCTTCGGGCAACTCAAGTTTCCCTTCTCCCATAGCCTGGAATATCCGTTTGACAGCAACGACTCCAGCAGCCCCAGTCAAAGCGGTCAAATCCGCTCCAACGTAACCCGGAGTAGCGTGTGCAAGAGCCTTGAAATCGATATCTCCTGCTAGCTTGAGCGAGGCACAAAGTACTTTGAGGATCTCTTCGCGTCCCTCAGCACTGGGAACTCCCATCTCTATCTCATGATCGAACCTTCCTGCTCGACGTAAGGCAGGGTCTAAACTGTCTGGTCGATTCGTTGCGGCCAATACGATCACGGGCTCCGTGTGACTGGACAGGTCTGTATGACGTTAAAGTATTTAGCTACATCTTGTTGAGCCGACTTGATAGTTTTGCCTTACCGTCAAGACAGGTTAGCAATTGTCCGACTATCCGCTTCTCCATCTCTCTCTGCGCATTCTCTCGCTTCGGCGTGATGGCATCCACCTCGTCCAGGAACAAAATGCACGGAGCGATAGATTTCGCTTCGTCAAAGGTCTGCCTCAATAGTTTCTCAGTGTCCCCTGATAAGCTGGAGACCAAGGAGGGTGCTGATATCGAAATGAAAGGTACTTGAAGTTCTCCTGCTAGACAAGTGACTAGCCGGGTTTTGCCTCCTCCTGGAACACCGTGCAGCAACACACCTCTAGGTGCCCGGACTCCAGTATGTCGGTAGATTTCTGGGTGCAGCAGCGGAAGAGCCACCATTTCCAGCAATTGAGTGATCTGATCTTGTAATCCTCCTAGGAGAGAAAGTTTGAGGTCAGGGGGAGGGTATTTGATCAGGAGGGATTCGCGGGATTGTATTCCAGAAGATTGCGATGGACCGGGAGCGGAGCGGGAGTGAGAAGCGTCGGTCGCTCGTGAAGATCTTGTTCTTTTTGTTGATGGCTGCGTTGGCGTGAGGGTGGATGATCCATAGGCTCTTTTTCCTCCAGATGACGAAGTCGTAGGCACCATCTCGACGTTCACACCGTCTCCTGCCTCTTCTACTACAGCGACTTCCTTTCCATTTCTGACATCTTGCTGTACAATGACGATATCATCCTCCACTATCGCAGGAGAGCCCCCTCTTGAGACACCTTTCCTCAGAGGAGAACTCGTTCCCGACCCAGATGCTGCAGGAGCAGCGGTAGAAGCGGCATTGAGAGGAATCTTTGCTCTGTTCCTACTTGCGGGTCGTTTGGTCGGTTGCTGCCATTGCGATATGATCGAACTATTCAATGACGCTCCTGGAGCAGGAAAATCCATCCTTATCGATTTATGATAAGTAGTCTATCGGATCTATGGTTCCATTCAGGTGAGGACAGAAGCTAAAGAGCATGGTCGACCGGCAAGTGCATGATCGACTTTGAATTATAAATTTGCATCCGCGATGATTGTCACGCGGACATGTCATCGTTTTATCAGGCAAGGCACTTCGAGCGCTCGTGGATGATGGAAGGTGTGAGAGTTCGTTATCATATTTCATCACCAAGCATCATAAGATTGCACAATCCAGGGAACACAGTTCCTTCTTCAATTTCAAAGAGATCCAAGCTCTTTCTCTCTTCCTCAAGGGAAGAAATACAGGGTATTCAGCGAAAGATCGATCGACGTTCTCTCTTGCTCTTTCATACGGTCGAGTCTAGTTTGATTTAGATCTCGTCACAGTAGGGCAGAGAGTCCTCGTCAACGCATTCCGGGGATTCATCGCCATCCTCGCAATACTCCAACTATGATTGATAAGAATTCATCAGTAATTTATTCACTTCCGTAATGCAAATCGATGAAGGCTCACCCCGGTAGAATCACTGGTCGCCTCAGGCTGAGTACTGCTGGAAGTGACAGTAGCCCAAACATCCTGGTACACAGTCTCCTCCGCCGCCGCCGCGCTCTCGGTGACCGAAGCGGTAGCCTCGGGTACAGCGGATTCCGAGTCGGTCTCGGCCTCAGGTTCGGTCTCGGGTTCGACAGATTCGGTAGAAACGGAAGGATCGTCTGATACAAGGGCAGGGTAGGGGTAGGATTTGGTATCGATACACAGGACTTGACCGATGTAGATGTTGGTGCAATCCTGGTTGATCTGTTGGTATTCGAGAGCCTCGGTCAGCTTTTGGACTGGGGTTGTGAGGGGTATGAGTTAAGAGACTTACGGAAGGGTTGTTGTTGAACAAGACGGTCTCATCCAATCCGTAGCTAGCCTCGATACCCAAACAAGTACTGCACACATCGAATTAAGCTTCATCAGTTTTCCGCCCAGCTGTTGGAGACGGGGAGAACTCCCACTCACTCGTCGGCAATCACGGTGTAGATCTTACTACAATCCGATCCCCTCAATCCCAAACAGACGTCCGTACCGATCTCAAGGTTGGAACAAGAGGAGTCGATCCAGGGGTTGGAGAGGGTAAGTTGGAAGGTAGATGAAGCGTATTTGGCAGCTGTTGTAGATAAATAGGCCAAGTCAGTGGCAGAACTCGAGAAGTCTAGCCAAGGGAAGGAGAAAACTGACAGATGGAGTCACAAGTGTCTCCCTCGACGATGGTAGCATTTCTCGTACAATCCTGGGCCTTGACTGGGGGAAGAAGGAAATCGTGCGGGAATGAGTAGGAATGATCAGCGGTCTTGATCAACCATTTGATGATCAAACTGAACATACCCATCATTCCGACAGTCAAAGCGGTCAAAGTCATAGCTTTCAAAGAGAATCCGAACATCGTTTCTGAGTTTTTGCAGTGGTAGTTCTTTCGTAGAGGGTGTAGGTTGTCGGGGGAATTCGTAAGTTTAGGTCTTCAAGACTTGTAGCTGATCTGTTGAAAGGGATAGTGGCGAAATCGATTCTAAAGAGCGTTGTTGTTGCAAGAGAGCAAGTGAATTCTAGTTTGTGGTTTGTGGGTTTTTTAAAAGTCGGTGAACGAATGTGGATTGGGTGTCGGTGTGTCGAACAACTGTGAGGTGTAAAGTGGTGGTAGTAGTGGTGATGTAGAGAACGTTGAAGTGATATCGCGAATCGTAAGTCGTCGAAACAAGCAGAGCCTTTAGAGTCGTTGTGAGGAGAAAAGAAGAACAAGGAGACAATCGATGAACGAAGAGTTTTAGAAATCCGATCAAGGAGCTTTTGTGTATCCCATCAACGCGTTTCAGGTTTCCGTTGTTATTGTTATTGTCTTCGCTTTGTTTACTCATCACCTTCCTTGGCGTGACAGTGGCTTCTTCGGTTTCAAGTGCCGTGCGGCCAAGCGTGTGACTTACCGTAATCCCAGACACACAAAGCTTCCATGCGCGTTCGCTGCGGGCCAGGGGCACAGCAGGGGAATCACGAAGAGTAGCGCGACAAGCGAGAAGTCTGATCAAAACAAAGGAGACGCGCTCGTTTGGACGGTCCATTCCTGCGACTCGATCAAGTTTGATTGTTACATCTACAGCTGCTCTCTCCCACTTCTTCCCCTTCTCCTCTCCCTCTCACCCCTTCAGTACGACAAGCTCTCGACAACAACGATAGAACAAGGAAGAACAGAATCGCCGGTTGATTCAGCTTTCTCTAGACATTACGATACATTCCTTTCTGCATCAATAGCCAGGTGAGTCCCTTTTGATCGGTAAAGGGTTACCCCTTGTTTCAAGTGCTGATTGCCTCGGCCCGTGCACCTTTCGTTGTCCTAATTGTCCTTTCGCATCGCGTACGGTTTTCCATCAGTTCATCGCCAATCGCCTGCCTCTCATACAAAAACACAAGCTAAGACCAATTGAATCGGATCGGAACCTTGCAATCAACAACCATCAACTTCTTCTCCATCCTCTACAACACACGGACTCGCCTTTTCACGACAACTCTTGCTTTCAGACTAGACGTCGAAAGTACCTTGAGCATATACACATAGCTACCTTTCTTTTTCACGGAACCCGACTTCACTTCGTTGGACACGATCGTTATTACTCGACCCGCTAGCTTTTTCACGACTTCTGATCAACCTACGTCAACCAATCAAATCAACCAAACAACAGCAACAATGCCTTCCACTGTTCAACTCCTTTCCGCTCTCTACCTCGTCCTTCCTTCCCTCACTTCTGCAGCCTCGATCCCTTACACTCAAGGATCTTACACTGCTTCCGAGACTGTCAGCGCGACCGAGTCCGCTAGCAGCGCTCTCCCCACTGATGCCGCCTTTAACTCGACCGAGATCGCTCTGGACCGATTAGCCAGCGCCAACGGTACCGATCTCCTGAACTCCACTTTGGCAAGCAACGTATCGGTCAGTGATACCAACGTCACCGCTCTCCTCGAGGGGTACGATTTGGCTCTATTGGCCTACGAAAACGGTACCGCGTACATCATCAACGAGTACGCCGAGGTCGAGTGTACCGGAGTTGACGAGTGCAAGGTGTTTTTGGAGACCGTTGGAGTAGAGGAGATCGAGTGCGACGGTGACGACGACGACGATGAGGACGATTCGGATGACTGCGAGTACACGGACGGTCAGGAGATCCCCGAGACTCCTGAAATCCCTGAATCGCCTAACGGTGCCGATGGATCCGACTCTCCCGACTCTCCTGACACCCCTGACTCTCCTGATGTAAGCTATAACCCTTCATAAAATCGCTTTACAGTGTCAAAAGCTGATTCGATTCACTATCCTTTAGACTCCCGATTCTCCTGATACCGGTGCTTCTGCCGGATCTGGATCTGGCTCTGCTGCTACCTCGACTTTCGTCGCCAACAACGCAGTAGCCACCGGCGTGCCCGTCGCTTCCGTCGCTGGATCTGCCGGTACTGCCACTTCTTACTTGTACTTGACCAGTGGATCTCCCGCTACCGCCACTGGAACTGCTTTCCCTATGGCTTCTGGAGCTGTCGATGCTGACTGTGACGTGAGTTTTTGCTAAACGGTACTGAGCTCGAAAAAGACTAGGCACTGACTTGGCAAATCCTTCCTCCTTCTAGGCTGCCAAGACTGTCACTGAATACGTCACCATCACCATGTCCCCCATTGATGTTGCTGTCACCGGTGCTGCTGCCGCTACCTCTTCTTCCCGAGCTGGATCCATCCCCGGAAACGCTTTGGTCGCTACTGGAGGTGCCGGCAAATCTTCTGCCGCTGCTGTTGCCCCTACTGCCGTTAGGGCTTCTGCCGGAGCTGCTCCCCAGGTTACTGGTACTGATGCCACTGCTGATGAGGTATGTTGCTAAGCGATAATGTGCTTATCATATATCGTCTGATCGTTGTCTCTCAATCAGGACGATGAGGACTGTGAGGAGTGGGAGGAGGAGGATGGTGAGGACGAGTACGATGAGGAGGATGCCGAGTACGAGGATGACGATGAGGATTGCGAGGACGAGTACGAATACGGCGACGAGACCGCTCCTATCAACGGAACTATCGCCTACAACGCTACTACTGGATTGAACGAGACCTATGCCGGTTACCTTAACGGAACTGCCAACGCTACCTCTACCGAAATCCCTTACGAGTCCGCTTCCGCTACCGTCTCTGCTACTGAATCCGCCGCCATCACTGCTGAACCTACCGCCACCGAATCCGCCTCTGCAGATGAGAGCTCCGACGATGTGATCACTTCCTTCGTCGAGGTGTACGCTACTTCTTACGTTGAGCCCAGCGCTACCGAGAGCGCGGAGGCTGCCGGTATCACCGTCAGCTCGGAGGATGGACTTGTCGCTCGAGCTCACCGAGGGCTGCGACGAGTCGTCAGGAGGAAGGCGCACGCATAGAGAGATAGAGTTGGAAACTTAACGAGACGGACACCCCCCTTGGCTGATTCTTTTTACGACCCCTGTTTGTGTTTGGAACTATTTAACGAACGCTTTGCTACTGCTTGACACCGTAGTTTAGACTCGGACGTCACTGTATTTAGCTTCGTGACCTTATGAATACCCTTGATGGGTGAACTTGAATATCGCATACCTATACGTGAACCGCTTCCTCTTGGCCGCCGATCGATCCTACCTGCCGAACTAAGACAAGCTCTAGTAGTGCCCTCGCTCGAAATCAACAACCAGGACTTCCACATGCATGCTGCCATCCTTGCTAGCAATAGCATATCGGTACTCATGGAAGACAGACCATATGCTTCAGACAGCGACTCGCCTTGGTCATCCGAGCAAGAGGAACCTATCGACGACTATAGTGATTCATCAAGCTCCAGCTCGGAGACTGTTTGGAACGAGTTGTTGGAGGGTCACTGCGGCATGCGGCTAACCCCTAGTCCTACAAATCTACCGAGAAAGATCGGGGCCCTTCGCCAAAGACTTTTCGAGCTATACAATGTTCTAGTGGATATCTACTCTCAATTAGAGAGCCCAACTCAGGCGTTGCATCCTTCCTCCGATGGTAGCTGGATAGTAGCGGTCGAACTTCTTACTTCGCTGGACATTCCCAAGCTGCAAGATCCAACGGAGCGTACTAATTATGAGCCTCCTGCACGTATGACTCTTGGTCAGTCAATACGTGAACGGGACAGAACGACGCATAAAGTCGCTGAGCGGCCTTTTATACGCTAGTCCTCATATTTACCATCATCAATGCGATCATTCAACGTTCCTCAATTAAGCGTTCTTACAGGAAGGGTTTGGACTCCTCTGAAGCACGTGCTGAGGTTCAGTTTCGGTCAAGATTGCGCAATCTCAAAGACAGCCCAGTTTGGATTTCTATCGAGAAACTATCACAGGTAAGCGAATATTTAGCCCTTGAACTGATTGCATCTTGAATCTTGGTCATGTACAGGAAAACCCTCCTCCCGAAGGGATCATACGCCATCCTAGATTGCTTTGCAGGCTCGTCAAACTCGCCGTAAACCCGTACCCTGACACGATTTACAACTCGTTGTTGGATCTATCTAACCTGGATGCAATCACTGCGGCGGGAGTCGCCGACTATCTTTGGATGGAAGCGCTCGTATGGCTATCTGGCGACAGATCAGTGTCGGTTGTCTCTACGCAATTACAAAGTTCTACCGACACTGAAGGGGCATCTCGCGAGATTCAGTTGCGCTTGCGGTGCATCGATATAAGTGGAACTTCTCTACTGGGCAGTAAGTCCACCGCGGTAGGGGTCTACACTAGAAATTCTGATTGGTCTTTGTAGTACCAAACTCAGTGTTACGGTTGGCTCCTAAATTGACTTGCACGGTGGCTCCTGAGGATTGGGGCAACTTAGGTTCTCTGGCATATGAACTGTCTAACCTTCATCATCAGCATTACACCATTCCGCACTATTTTCGTCGATGGGGATATACAAATCCAGACCACAAATTGAGTGGAGACGATACATCGGTCATTAACCCTTTCAAGGGCATCAGCAATTTCAAGGTGCACAGGGAACACGTGCCTGCCCTCTATAAGGCTTTGAACAAATCCATCTACCATGAGCCTCTCGAGACGGATGAACACGACGATCTGGGCAAATTGGGAGCTCCTTGTCTCGTAGATATATTACGAGCCGCGATCGTACAAAGGATCGATCCAGATATCGTCTGGAAGAACGAGCCGTTAGGGATATCACGTATCAAAGAGTATTTCGCCGCGGACTCCAATCGACCATCGTCCGAAGGTTTCGATCAGCTTGATTCGATGGTTCCGCTTCAAATAATTGATTCACTTGCGTTTACTTGGTTTTGTCCGTGCAAGAGGATGAACGCAAATAGCGACAGGAGAGGAAATGAAAAGTTCGTTTATCACTTGCCTGAAAGACTCTACCAAAGCAACGCCGTAGCCCAACTATGTACAGAATGCGAGGCGCGAACGAACGCGGACTGATCATGTATGCCAAAGTCCGTGGCTACGCCCATCATCGAGCCTCCACTTGAGCTCAACAAAAGTTGCTGAGATAGCATATCGATCTTTGTTAACTCTGTAATTTGAAGAACACTTCAAGTGTGACATCTTTTTCAGATCCAATCCCAGCAGGTAGACTCCCAAATATGAGAAAGCAACTCGATCCTCGTATCCCTGCGCTTATATCGAATGGAGTGGCTGCCAACCATCGTTCGTTCTTCATCCTAATCGGCGACCATGCTCGAGACCAAGTCGTCAATCTGCATTTCCTCTTATCCCAAACAAGGATCTCGGCTCGACCCAACGTTTTGTGGTGTTACAAGAAAGATCTCGGATTTACCAGTCACCGAAAAAAGCGGGAAAAGAAGATCAAGAATGAAGTCAAGCGAGGAATCAGGGAGGCTAATGAGCAGAGTCCATTCGAACTTTTTGTCGCCGTCACCGACATCCGATACAAGTCAGTGAATGGGAAATACGAAGAAAAGTAGCCTGTTCTGACCCTTCTTTTATCGCAGCTACTACAAAGAGTCGCACAAGATTCTCGGTCAGACATTTGGGTTTTTAGTGCTGCAAGACTATGAGGCGATTACACCAAATCTTCTGGCGAGGACTATCGAGACAGTAGAGGGTGGTGGAGTGGTATGTCTTCTCTTGAAGAACATGTCGAGTTTGAAGCAGTTGTATACAATGAGCATGGTGAGTTTAGTGCTAGCTCGGAATGCATTTCAAACTTAACGATAGTCATACAGGACGTGCACGCTCGTTACCGAACAGAAAACCATACTTCCGTTCAACCCCGATTCAACGAAAGGTTCATTCTGTCCCTCGGAGGCAATCCCGCATGTTTAGTCTTGGACGATGAGCTCAACGTACTCCCAATCTCGGCAGGAAAAGATATCGTTGCGAACCCTCAAGCCGGGCCTAGTTCGCGGATCACCGCTATGCAGGCCGAATTGACTTCCTTGAAGAACGAATTGAAAGAGACCCCCGTGATTGGAGCTTTAACCAAGTTGTGTGCTACTACGGACCAGCTCAAGGCTTTATTGAGCTTCGTTTCCAACGGGATTACTTCAAAACAGCTGAATGCTACTGTAGCGCTGACCGCCGGAAGAGGTCGAGGAAAATCTGCAGCTCTTGGATTGGCGATCGCCTCTGCAGTGGCACACGATTACTCGAACATTTTCGTCACTTCGCCTACCCCGGAAAATTTGAAAACACTGTTCGAATTCGTCAAGAAAGGTCTGGACGCTTTGGGATACGAAGAGACGCTGGATTATGAGTTCGTAAGAACCGGAAACGAAGAATGGGGTCGTGCAGTTGTCAGAGTCAACATCTTTAAAGGTCACAGGCAGACCATCCAAGTAAGCCTCGCTCACGTTGAATACTTATCCTAAGTAATACTAACCGACGTGTCTTGGTTGCGTAGTATATTCAACCACAAGATCACCACGTCCTGGGACAGGCGGAATTGGTCATCATTGATGAGGCTGCTGCCATCCCCCTGCCTCTTGTACGAAAACTACTTGGGCCATACCTCGTCTTCATGGCATCGACCATTAACGGATATGAGGGAACCGGACGAAGTCTCTCCATCAAGCTGATCCAACAGTTGCGAGAGCAAACTCGACCCGTTATCAGCAAGGATGGCGCTGCAAACGCCTCTTCTAGCATGACCCCGAATGCGTCTGGACAAAAGACGGGTATGGCTAGAACATTATCAGAGATCAAGTTGGAGCAGCCTATTCGATACGGGTCATTCGATCCTGTGGAGAAGTGGTTGAACGCCTTGTTGTGTTTGGACGCCACGACATTACCGAAACATATCTCTGGATGCCCTCATCCATCGCAGTGTGAACTTTACTACGTCAACCGTGACACCCTCTTCTCCTATCACCCAGCATCCGAAGTCTTCTTGCAGAGAATGATGGCTCTCTACGTTGCTTCTCACTACAAAAACACACCTAACGATCTGCAATTGATGTCTGATGCACCGGCCCACCACCTTTTCGTCCTTCTCCCTCCCTTGAAGGAAGACGAGAGCACCCTGCCAGACCCCTTGGTAGTCGTTCAGGTAGCATTAGAGGGAAATATCTCGAGGGCGAACATCATGAGTCAGCTCGCTAAAGGAAGCAGAAGTGGCGGAGACCTCATTCCTTGGTTGGTCTCGCAACAAGTGAGTCCCCAATGTCGCGTTTTTACTCTGCATAATGATGATGCTCATGTATAATTTACTAATAGTACCAAGACGATGATTTCGCTATGTTGTCCGGAGCGAGGGTTGTCAGAATCGCTACGCACCCAGATTATGCTCGAGTAAGCGCTATGGCAATGAATCCTAGATTGCAAATGCTGATTCTGATTCGAGTAGATGGGATACGGAGCTAGAGCTCTCGAGACGTTGAACTCGTTCTACTCTGGAGATCTACTCAACCTGGACGAAGTTATGGAAGAGGACACTGCCGAGAGCTTTGCGGAAGCGGCTGTTAAAGTTGACAAGGTAAGATCACGTGCTTGCTTATGCAATGCTTGGCCTGAACCAACGCTTCCTTGCGATTCAGGATGTGACTCTTCAAAGCGATAAGATCGGAGTCCGAGATGTGAATAAGATGCCTCCCCTTTTACAAAGGCTCTCGGAACGGCGCCCTGAACAGCTCGACTACCTCGGTGTATCGTATGGATTAACTAAGGATCTCCTGCGATTCTGGAAACGATCCGGATACGTACCACTTTATATCAGGCAGACTGCCAACGACTTAACTGGAGAGCATACGTGTGTGATGTTGAAGACGCTACACAGCGAGGTTGCAGGAAGCGCCGGATGGTTGTCCGCCTTTGCTCAAGGTCAGCAGATCCTCACAAGCTGTTATCCCATCCAGCTAATCCGCGAGTGTTCTGGTAGACTTCCGACGGAGGTTCTTGTCGCTGCTTTCGTACAAGTTCAGGGAGTTTGAAGCGTCTCTGTCACTGAGTGTGATCGAAGCTGCAAGTGCAGCGGAATCGAATGACGCAGTTAGCGGTAAGCAGATTAGAAGTTGTCGATCCTTTTCACTAGAAGCTGATCAAGCTTCATGTCGGTAGTACTAGCGCCATCTGAACTCAGCGGCCTTCTGACACCATTTGATCTCAAGCGAATAGATTCCTACTCGAACAACATGCTCGACTATCACGTCATCCTCGATCTCCTTCCTTCCCTTGCTTCTCTCTTTTTCACTCGACGCCTCGGACCTGATGTTACTCTCGCTGCAGCACAACAAGCGATTCTCCTTGCGCTTGGATTACAGCGAAAGACTATTGAGGATGTTGAGAAGGAGCTCAGTGTACCTGTCAATCAGGGATTGGCTTTGTTCGTCAAGATCATGCGTAAATTCAGTAAACACCTGCACGAGCTTCAAAAGAAGGCTGTCGGAGCTGATGTTCCTGAACAAGAGCCGGTCGTCAAAAGGAACGTGGCCGTCGGAGAGGAGAGTGAGGCGGCAGGAACGAGTGATTGGAAGCCTATGAAGAATACTGTCGAGGAGGATTTAGAAGAGGTTGTAGATGAGGAGACTAGACGGAAAAAACAGATGCAGAGGGAGTTGATCGACTCCATGGATCTCTCGCAGTAAGTGTCACTTGACATCAAAGCTGGTCCCTAGATACTGATCAAGAAATCGCAATGCTCAGGTATGCTATTGATGATGGTACCGACTTCACCGACGCACAAGCCCAAGTGCAGGCTTTGGAAAAGGCTGACCCAGAATCAAGAAAACGTTTATCCACAGTAGTCAGCCTCAAAGGAACTGTTGCAGCCTCACCTGCGACGAAGGAGAAGTCTGCTGGGAAACGGAAAGCTGATGCAGGTGCTAAAGATGGCAAAAGCAAAAAGTTCAAGAAGAGGGCTTAGGTTCCGCGCGCATGCGTGTTTGTAAATTTTACGTGTCGATGCATTGTACTGCTACCGGACCGACCATCGAGAATAGCTACAGTCTGGGGGTTTAGAGGGGACGGTTGAGTTTAGATATGCCCCGCTCTTGTCCACGACAATTAGATGTCAGGACGCTGTTGTCGTGACAATTGTGTTTGTCGGTGGATTATCGGTTTAGCTGAGCGATATTTGCTGGTCGCTGATTTGGTCGCGAAATCGCTCACGGAAGCAAACCCGTTGAAACACAAAGTAAATAACCCTTTTTGGACCTTGTACACAGCTCAGCATGTGCTTCCTTAATGAACGGTGAATGATATCTCCCGTTCGCTATTGGGCATTACAGCTAGCTCAAATCCCTCAGCTTGAACGAGGATCGCTACTAAATCGTTCGCACGGTAGATATGGCTGAATCCACTCAGCCAAAGACCCAATAACCATGCACCATCCCATCAAATTGGTCAATTCAGCGCATGAGGTCTAGCGGCGGGGCAGTTCTGCTTTCCACCGTCGATGAAAGTTGTACCATTGCAAGACACAGTGATCAGATACCTATATAATCAGTCTCATTCTTGCGAGTGAAAGAGAAAGATCACACTATCTCGTTGTGCATCAAGCGTTTATATTTACCTTATAGCTTTCCTTTTCGCGCTCAAGCAATAGCTCGTCAAACCGTTTGAACAATGTCTCACGCTGAATCTTTCGAGGAGGAGAAGGTCGAGCCCGACGTGATCAGTGTCCACACCGCCAAGAGGTCTATCGATATCGAATCGGGCACTCCGGTTCTTAACAAGACCCGTTTCTCCGATCTAGATCGTAAAGCGCCATATCCTCATCGAGCTCATAACCGCTCTCTTACTATCTATGAGGCCGCAACTCAAGGAACCATCAAAGACGGTCAAACTATTACCCAGCGGGAACGGGATCTCAGGATTCAGAGGACTAATTCCATCAGTCTTGCGAATGGACCCATGAAGGGCGATCGTGAAGCCAGGACGGTCGCGGATTTCAGGACTCTTAGTTTGGGTATCCACGACACTCGTAAGAGCGAAGATCTCGCTAGAGCACAGAGGCGGGGTAAGAAGGAGGTTAAGGGTTGGTGACTTGATGGGCTCAGATTGCCGTTCTCTTTGTGCTGAACTACTGTATTTCCACAGAGCTCGCCAGCTTGGACCACCATACCGTCACCGTCGACGAGATGTTCCAGAGATTCTCTACTAATGAGAAACTCGGTCTTGACACTGAACAAGCGAAAAGAAGGCTGCAAGCCAATGGACCTAATTCTCCCACTCCTCCCCCTCGTAACCTGCTTAAGAAGTGAGTGACATGAGTGAATGGAGGTCTACGTTTTGTTTGCGCATGTTGATATATATATATTATATACAGATGGTTCGGTTACGTATTCGGAGGGTTTGGATCTTTGCTCTTTGTCGCTTCTGTTCTCTGTTTCATTGCCTGGTCAGTCCCGCGCCTAATATTGCAAATATTCCTCAGCTGACGTGACTCTACTTCATTCATAGGCGTCCTCTCGGCGATCCTGCTCCTGCAGTAGCCAACTTGGCTCTGGCTATTGTTCTACTCGTCGTCATTCTGTTGCAGACCGCTTTCAATGCTTGGCAAGGTGAGTCATCGTCCTTTCCATACAATTATTCAACCCGCGCTTACAAGTATTGGCTCGGTAGACTTCTCTACCGGACGTGTCATGGCTTCTATCAGCGGGATGTTGCCTTCTACCGTTCAAGTTGTCAGAGATGGAGTAGAGAAGGAAGTACCTGCGGCAGATCTCGTTGTTGGAGACATCGTAAGCACTCGCTCAATCACTAGCAGACGACAACATCAATTCAGCGCGCGCGTTTTACCAGGTCATGATCCGACTTGGACAAAAGCTTCCTGCCGATCTTCGTTTCTCCTCCGTTTCTTCGGACTTCAAAGCAGACAGATCTATATTGACTGGAGAAAGTGCTCCTATTGCCGGAACCATCGATTCCACCGACGAGAACTTCCTAGAGACGAAAAATATTGGGCTGCAAGGAACTCTGTGTGTCAGTGGATCTGCTACTGGAATCGTCATTCAGACTGGAGACAATACTGTTTTGTGAGTAATACCCCGCTAGAAGTTCACAAAAGAGGCTTGGCTTATCCATTCGGATGCGTTTTCACAGCGGGCGTATCGCAAAGTTGTCTTCTAGCGCCAAATCGCAAGGCTCTACCACGCTTCAGAAGGAGATCTACCGTTTCGTTTTGATCGTGTGCAGTATAGCTCTGGTCTTGGTTATTGTCGTCCTTATTACCTGGGGTGCTTGGTTGAACAAGAAGCATAAGGGATACATCACGGTAGCTGTACTCGTCATCGACGTGGTGTCCGTCGCGGTGGCGATGGTTCCAGGTAAGCGAAAAGCTGAGCTCTTGTGCCAGCCTAGTATTGATCGAATTCTGTTTATCTATATCTAGAGGGCCTACCGGCTAGTATCACAATGTCACTGGCTATCATTGCGAATACTCTAGCCAAGAAGAAGGTTCTCTGCAAGACATTAATGACGGTCGAGACTCTGGGTGCATGCGACACTTTATTGAGCGACAAGACAGGAAGTACGTAGATCCAGCACAGCTGCGGTGCGATAGTCCACTCATACAGGTACCGCTCTTAGCTTTGACTCAAAACAGAATGACGGTAGTCAATGCTTGTGTTCTGGACGACCAATTCACTGCTTTGGAAGCAAGGGATGCCATGATCTCGGAGAGTTCTCGCTCACAAGCTGTCCGCGAGCTTGCTGCAATCGCAGGAATCTGCAACGGCGCAACTTTCGATCAGGCCGAAGTGAATGAGCCTTTAGAAGTCCGTAAAATTAACGGAGATGCGACCGATACCGCTATTTTGCGATTCGCGGAAATGCTTCGACCAGTTGTGGACAGCAAAAACGACTGGGTGGAGCTGTATGGTACTTCATTTAACTCCAAAAGCAAACACAGTCAGTTTCACCCGGTTGGATTTTCTGGTCGATAAGGATGCTAAGCTTTTACTCCCCTATTGCAGTGCTTAAGCTTCTGCGACCGGCTACTTCTGATAAGACGGTTCCCATGATCACGGAGCTCGAGCATGGCGATTACATGCTCTTGGTCAAAGGAGCCCCGGATGTTCTAATGAGCCGGTATGTACTTCTAGCTTCTGCGATCAGTACATTGGCTTACGAATCACTCCATAGATGCTCCTCAATCATGACCTCCGGTCAGAGTCAGGCAATCGAATTGGACCAGACAGCGAAAGAACGGCTCATTCGTGTACAGGAGTCATGGGCCGGTAACGGTCAACGAGTCCTCCTATTGGCTCGCAAGACCGTTAAAGGTAGCGATATCCCCAAGGAAATGTTCGGCAAGGAGGAACTCGCGGACTTTGTCAACCTAGAAATCAACCAGAATTTGACTATTGTTGGATTGGTCGGACTGGTAGACCCCCCAAAGGCTGACATTCCTGAAACAATCGCTACCCTGCGCGGAGCTGGGATCCGCGTCTTCATGGTCACCGGTGATTTCGCACTGAGTATGTTGGCCTCTCCACTAAATTCGATTCCCGGCCGGTGCTGATGCTAGTGACCGATAGCTGCTGTCGCCATAGCGAGGCAATGTGGGATTGTCACTGACGTTGGTCGAATCCATGGTCTTGCCGACCTCCAGCGGCACGCAGACATTCCTGAGAAACCTCGGCAGTCCATCGATCTCGAACACACTGTTCGGAGTTTGGCTCTGTCGGGAAGCGATTTGATGACTATGGTGAGCAGTTGATCTGATGATCCCTTTTGAGCCTGTCCTAATCGTAGCTTGCACAGAGCGATTCTCAATGGGAGCAAGCCCTTACCCTATATAACGAGATCGTGTTTGCAAGAATGACCCCGGAAATGAAACTTCGAATTGTGAAGGAACTGCAAACGCGGCAGCATATAGTTGCCGTTACTGGCGACGGAGTCAATGACGCCCCTGGTCAGTCCTATTAAATCTATTCATTGATCGGGAATGGCATTGATGTCAAACCCGCTACCTAGCTTTGAGTCAAGCGGATATTGGTGTGGCCATTGGTGGAGGCTCGGATGTCGCCCTAGAAAGCGCTGATCTGATTCTGGTAAGTACCATCAAACCAGCCCCGTTCAGACAATTTGATTGACGTACTCTTGCGTTCGTAGTTGGAGTCGTGAGTGTTGTTGGTCGACCAGGATCGAGGGTAGAAGTCTAACCCCTTGGCTTTCACAGTTTCTCCTCCATTGTGGTTGCCGTCGAGTATGGTCGTCTCGTGTTCGACAACCTCAAGAAGACTTGCCTTTATTTACTACCCGCTGGAAGTGCGTGCACCAATGTCTCAATCCGAAAACCCCCACTGATGTCGGCTTTGCGCTCTTAGGCTTCTCCGAGTTGATGCCAGTCTTACTGAACGTCTTCTTGGGACTCCCTCAAGCGCTGTCTTCCATCCAGATGATGTGAGTTACAGCACGATATCTCGTCCCGGCGCGATTAACCGACACAGGAAATCCATCAGCCTTATCTGTGTTGTGACAGACGTCTTCGCAGCAGTTGCGTTATGTTTCGAGAAACCTGAAGAAGGTCTGCTTCTGAGGAAACCTCGGGATGTCAAGAAGGACAGGCTTGTCGATTGGAAGCTCTGCTTCCACGCTTATCTCGTTTTGGGGGTCTACGAATCGTTGTGCGCGATGAGCATGGCGTTCTGGTATCTCCAGCGAAACGGAGTCCTCTTCAAGGACATCGTTGCTTCATATGGAGGATTCCGGGGGGGTCTCGATAGCGATTACATTACCGAGCACGTCTACAAAGCGCAGTCGATCTACTACTTCACACTAGTCATCATGCAATTCGGGTAAGCCCGCAGAACGATGTCACTTACAAAACGTGGTTCACTTACCTCTTATCGGACCGCTAGTAACTTACTTTCCACGAGGACTCGTCGGCTGTCGATCTTCCAACATCCGTTCATCGGGAAACCATCAACCAGCAATAGATACATCATCCCCGCCATGATTGCTGCAATTGCATTCGCATTCTTCTTCTGCTTCGTTCCCGTCTTCCACAACGCGTTCCAGACCAGAAACGTACCGGTCGAATACATCTTCTTGCCGTTTGCCGTGAGTTTTTGCTCCTGGGTTGTCATTTGATCGTTCGGCAAATACTGATCGCTCAAACAATAGTTCGCCTTCGGAATTCTCTCGTTCGACGAGACTCGAAAGTACTTTGTTCGAAAGTACCCCACCGGCTTTTTGGCCAGAGTCGCTTGGTAAATTATAGATGGACGGACATGCTTACAACGTAGAAACTTTGTACAAATTATACCCATATACCCTTTTGTAATATCTTGATCGATGATGGTTGTTGATTGGGACTTGATCCGGTATAGAGACCATAGACATGCAATGGTTCCGATGCGATTTGTACGGTATCGGGTGGGAATGGCAGGGAGCGCGGTCGGTCTTATGATTTGTTCCCCTGATGAGCTTGGGTTATACATCGGTCCCTAGCAGGAGCTACTTGGCTATATCGCGTGATCGACTAGATTAGAGGATGGTAAAGCTTCGTGCTGTATAACGGCTTAAGAGCAAGACAAATCGTAAGCACACGATCATCCCATGATTGTCTTGCTGCTGCTCACGATAACAACCACAGACCCCCCTACTAACAACACTTTCCGCCCCTCCCAACCATATCCCTTACATTAACACTATCCTTTCTCTTCCTTCTCCCGAACGTGCTTCCCAAACTCAGTCTACTGGAACTTCCAACCGCTCGCAACTGCCTCTCTCCAAATGAGACACCTGTCCCGGATTCGTCTGGATCTAGGGTACCGGATTCCATCAGCAGTAAGATTGATTGGGAAGCGAGGAGGAAAGGTTGATGAGCGTTTGCGCCGGTGAACGAGGAGATCTCCAGGAAAAGCAGGTCTGATAGACAGTCGATCAGTATGCAACGGGAGATCACGTGTAGGGGACTGCTTACTGTTCTCTTCAGCCCACCGTAGTCCTTCCAGGTAATCTACCTCCCTGTCTGCTTCTCTATCCAGCTTGTTCCCTACCAGCACTACGACCAAATGTGGGGAGGCCAATGCTCTGCAATCGGCTAACCATTTCGACAAGTTGAGGAAGGATTGTCTCCTGATGAATGGTCCAACAAGATCAGTTCTGGATGGTCCGACGACGAGCTAAAGCAAGATCGCGTACTGTGTTATATCGTACATCAAGACCGCACCCGCAGCCCCTCTGTAGTAACTCCTCGTGACAGACCTGAATCTCTCTGAGCCTGCCGTGTCCCATAACTAGACAAGTGGTCCGGATCAGGAATTGATGACGAAACAAGAGCTGATAGAGAAGGATTAATGGCTCACTTGTAATTTGACTGTTTTATCGCCTATCCGTAATGTCCGGGAATTGAATTCAACTCCGATGGTATGTGCTGCATTATCTTTGACTGATAATCGGAATCATCTAGTCAGCATTAGAGGTATGGGCGATCAAGGGCAATCACTCACATGCTTCATGTATGAATTGATGAACACAACATGTCTTCCCCGTTCCTGATTCACCTACCACAATCATCTTGAGGAGGTAGTCTACAGTTGAGAATGGACATCAGGACTTGTTGCAGCTCCATCAACCTCATCAAAGATCGTACCATAGCTTTCTACCAGTTCCGTTCCCTCGTAGTCCATTCTTGAAAAGCGAGAGATTTCTTTGGCTGGTGACGTCAGATGTCAACTGGATACTGATACAACAACAAGAGAGCGAGCGAGGCGATAAGAAGCCGATGCGAGGAAGAGATCGAGAAGCGAGAAGACGATGTGTTGCAGCTGATTTCTGTTTGACTGTTTCCCGAATAAGCAAAATGAGCATGAACGGAGTGATCGCCAAGAACCGAGATGCCCTTATCTGTAGCGCGCAGTGGTTACGTAACTACATTTCGCTTCCGCAATCGCGTTGCCAGAGAGTAGCACAGACCTGCTACACAGGTGAGGTTTGCTTGCAACAATCGCTAGACTAGCGATATAGCTAACATGCAATACTATACAGAGATCTGTTTCGCGCTTTGTTGTCTCACTTAACCAGCTTTTTTTGCAAAAGGCCCTATTGGGAACGTTCGTGGCCGCAAATTCTTCGCGAATACTTCAGTCGCGTGCTCAAGATCTTCTTCTTACTCTCCTTTCATGGCCATGCCTGTGGTCCTGAGGCATGCTGTTGAGCTCTGCTTCTACTACCGCACTATATCCGATCGACATTGCATCATCGCTGTCCTGTTGCGAATCAGAGGGTGAGGTCACACGTTTTCGTCGATGGTCACCTATGGCTGAGAATTTCGTTTGGGCCCTCCTATAACAAAGGAGGTCTTTCTTGGAAGAGAGCTAAAATGTATATATACGCTCGATGGACAACACGATTTCGTCCTCCATTTGGGTCCCTGCATCAACCAATTCTTGCCTAACTGTTGTCAAGAACCCAAGTGAGCGAGTTTGGCTACATGACTAGTTGTTCCGCCACCATTGACGCTAGGTTTAATCAGTAATATGCCTACTTCATCCAGAAAATCTCGTACTTCGGTTCGCTCGGACGGTCCGACGGAAGTCGGCAGGTCAGTGATCCTTATCAGAACGCTGCGAAGTGTGTGACTGAACGACATAACCTTCATATTTATAGCTCAGTGCAGACAAGCAATTCTGACGTAACACCAAATGGGTGCTTCACCTTTTGTGGTTATATCGGAACGGTGGATTTGAACAGACCTAAAAACTGGATATATTCCGGACAAGACTGGAGCGCGATTCTGCGCGATCTGTCAATCTGTGAACGGCACTGGCAAAAGATTATGGGGCAGCTCGACGTGCTTGCACTCGACAGTAGCCGTACTCGTATACATATAAAACTCCACGGATACGATTATGAACTACACCGTGTATCGAATATAGCCTAATGGTCATATCCAATCGTAACAGCGCTAGATTCCAGTAAGATTAGATCAATATCGACAATTATTTTAGGCTAAGTTTGTTCGTTTTGAAACCTATGACTAAGTTTCGTTGAAGGAGAAATTGAGAAACCTTGACTTATGGTTCAATCCCCTCGTCTGGACAGACAAGTTCCTGTTGTCAAGTTCTTAGAAATTTATACTCGGGCCGTTTGATAAAGATACGTGTTCACTGGGCACCGAGTTATAACGGTTACGACCTGTCGCTTATGGATGAATCGATGCCGACCAGTCACTCGCATGCATACAGCCCATCATGAGATTACTGTACGTGTAAGACTACTGCCCAGCAAGAGAATTGGACCTTCGAGCTGTATCTATCCTGATCATGATAAATCTTTTGCGTCAGTGATCAAATCTTACGTTAGCTTCGGTAAGGGCTTCTACACGCGAGGTATCGCCTCCTACACTGGAGTCGGCTGAAACGTTCGCGGTTCTCTGCCGGTCCGCCGCGTACACCTGAAACGCGCGCCCACGACAGCCTTCTCTTCAATTCCCCTTCAAGGCTGTATCACTACTGGTTACGAGGTTTGTTCTGTGATACTACCTTAGGAATCCACTATTGCCTGTCCTCTACCCCATCACGTACATAAAATGCTTCACATCGGTAACTCATATCTAGCCACCCAATGAACACGCGGTTCCGATAAACAACACCTGCTTGTGCTCGATTGTCGTCCCACCAAATTCGCAAACGTCACATTCGCGTCCTACCGTCCTTGAAGGAAGTATATACACAACAGTAGATGTGGGTGGGACATTGGACTGACCACTCCATCGCCTGGGCTCATCACACAGATGTCAAGTTCTCTGCCGATCTTACAAAACACGAATCAAGAGTGTAGGAACTGCGAATCCAAACTCGGAGTGGAAGTAGCTTGTCAAGATGGAATTGGATTCCCGTGCTAGAGATTTTGTTCTTCCTATGCTGCCAATAATTTCTCGACTCTGTTGCGGAATTTCCTAGTGGCAGGCTGCTATACAATTTTCTGGCACACGCACACGGCAGGTGTTCTTCGATGAGCCATTATGTCATTGCTAGTATCATAACCCCGACATGATAAGGGGCGATCTTTGTGATGATTTTATCCAACCCACGAGGGAACTTTCATATCAGATTTACTCTTCAGTAATCTTTCCCGACAAGATTCCCTCCGCAGTCAGTAGAGTTATTTCGACATGATCTCAGAGATTGAGCTGCACCAACGCCTACCCCTCAGCGTCCATTGTGAGCTGCTTTACTGTTGGACTAGAAGTCTTCGACGACGATCATTCCTGTGATGGCTGATTCGTGATGACACTCGCTTTTGACTTCGCTTCGTTTATTTATGGATTGAGCTTTGAGCTATGACTAATTCTGGGAAATTCTCCTCGCACAGGAAATGTCGGCAAATGAATGCTCTTTCAGACCGATTGGGATGCGCGACATCTGAGCTGCCGTTCGGTGTTCGCTTGAAGGAGTAAACGGTAAAAGGCTGTGAGCGCAGGATGCACTGGTATGGCAGCCACTAGCTGAGCTGTTACAACCTCTATCCAGCATACGCACGTTCGTACGAGACGCATCAATAAGGGCAAATCAAAGGAAATCACCGTATGCAGGTTCGTTCCTCCCAAGCTTCTCGCGCCAGAGAAAACGACGTCATCTGAAAGGAAACAACTTCTTCAGAAGCCTTACACACCACTTAGCTCATGATCACAAGTCAGCTTCGAGCATTTAAGGATGACGAGGATTGTAAGTCTAAGCAGGCCATTCATTTTTACATGAATCGCAGTGCTCAAGTAGTATTTTCGCCTCTCCTTGAGCTTATTGTGTCGTCAGCTATCATTGACTACATCGTCTATCAATAGTTTCAATATGTCCTTGTAAGCTCACCTTTTCTGTTCTCCATCGCTTGACTACTATTTGAAGTGTCCTTCTGGATCAACCCGCTTCAGGAATTCAAACGCGTTCTCCACCGTATCTCAAGATGGGACTGAGTAAGCCTTGTTTCCCGACCGGGCAGTCGATTCATGATTGAAAATGATTCGTGAAGCTCGTTCACAACTATAGCCAGCGTAGTACCCGAAGATTCTCGAACATTCACCGACAACGCTGGTGTGACAAGGGAGAGGGGCTCGACGTGGATTGGTATGCCCGTCACCAAAACCTTGTGTAATCTTTACGGTTGCCGAAAGGTTGCGGATGAGTCTCAATACGTTGAAAATTGCATCACCAGGGAGATGCATCGTGACTATTGGATCTGGTATTCGGACAAAAACCTCTGCCGTGAACATTTCCAAACGTTTTCGTTCCGCTTGCAAGTGCTCGACATAAAAAAGCGAGAGGAGGGGGTCTGGAGTATTCCTATCTTATTGGATGGTTTCCTTTGGCAACTCTATTCCAGCGAGAGCGACATGATAAAGCACCTGACTACCTGATACCTTCGACTGGCGCATGATCTGTTTAGGTATAAATCGCCTCGTGATTCGCTAGACATAAAATTTCGACGGATTAGTGATTTTGGATCGGTCATTTTACTTAACATCAAAGCATCACTACAGAAATACATTTCACCCATTTCTTATGACTGCTGAGTATTGTGATCTCACCAGTTGGGCGTGAAATCTGGTTGGGTTGCGACGAGACCGCGTCTGCGCGTTGAATAGCTAAAGAGCACCAACTGTACTGACAATCCATACGCGACTCATATGGCGTGACTGTCTCTTGATCATCATTGGTCGTGAATATTTCTTAGACTTCATTGGTCGTTGCTTCTCTCATCTGGCAGCTCAATAGGGCCCGGGTTGCATACCCTGTACGATAATGGTTTGCCGGAAATCCCATTTTTGCTGCCTGAAGAAGTGACCTTCTTCAACGCGGGGTGCAGGTGATCAAGATTAAGTATCTCGACTGTACCCTTCTCTCCTCGATTATAGTGATCTGGGATGCCGAGTGAGGGTGATCTCAAATGAAGCTTTATGTATACACTGTAGCTTCCAGTCTAAACATCCATATCGCTATCGATTTCGTCTTCGCCTCAGACTTTATTGCCACCATAATTGGGTTTTACGTCTCTCACATGATTCGTTATCCTTCCGCTGTATCGAAACTAGGGTTCAGATCCCATGCGTCCTCGAGGCCAAAGGAAGGCGAATGGGGCAACACGACGTCTCGTGTTACATAGCCTATCTCGAGCGCATTGTCTTCGTCTTTAAAATACAACTCAAATCTGCATCCTGAGTTCTCCAGAAAACTTTCAGTTAGAGCCGCTCTGTAAAGGTAACCTTGGGGTGACCATACGACCTTCTTTTTCGCTGCCGTAAGTGACAGGTGGCTTGCAGAGACACTAACCCTGCTTGTTTCAGCCTCCTTTCATCAAGAGAAGTAAAATTCGCGCATCACGAATGTGATATCACATCTCCTGCGAACGTTATTTAAAGACTAGATAGTCAATAACCTCGTATTGTCGTCTATCCTGACTCTCTGCCCATACACCAATGGATAATCTCACTATACAGTATGTGTAACCGAATGTACCAAGGCTAGCGGTATCGGTCCTGACATGACATGGCTCCCAGGGGTTCTAGCGATTGTTCACAATCGGAAGATGACGATAGTTTGGCTGAATGCGACGTTCCATCGTATTTGTGAGTGGGACCATTTCAATGCCAATCATCGCTGACACGTTTCGCATGAGGAACCTCTAGCTACGCTATGAAGGGCTACACCATGGTACGCTCGGAAAACGAGTTGACTCCCCAGAACATTGATGCCCTAATCGAGAAGCTTAGCCGAACTGGCGTATCAATGGCGAAGGATATGTCCAGTGGAACTTCACATGACTTTGATCGGTCCGAAAACTCAGTTGGATCTGGAAGCACTCGCGAGAATTCGAGTCTCCACGAGAGTCCTTGGGAGATGTACTGGAAGTATAAGCAAAAGGAATGGTGCTGTATGTGTCCTACTCCAAGAACAAGCGGGTCCTTCTACGCTCTTCGCGTCATTTGGATCGACCAGGCTGGTGACGGGGAAGAAGGTCGGACAATTTCATTCTGCATGAAGCACCATGAACGGTTGAAGCCCAATCTTGAGAAGGTCTTACGGGAGAGGACAACTTACATGCATGAGCACAGCGAAGAGTATGGTCAGGATGTCTTCATCTTCCGGGATGAGGAAACGAAGGCTCGGTTCATCAAGGATAATAGTCGCGCCGATCGAGTGGTATCTGGTGGATTGTAATCGTATTGGCATGCTCTTCCAATCCCTATACATGGGTTACCGATTTGCACGTGACACAAGATTACAAGCTATATAAGCTATATCGTTGCTTTTGATGTGGGACTGACCAATTACCAAGCTTATCAAGATGCTTCGCCTATGGTAAATCAATTCGATAGGATTTTGCACCCGTCAGAATCGATAGTTCTCACCGCATCTCTTGCAACGGTATCAGAGGTGAGACTTCGCGTCCATTCTATCAGACGTCCTGAAACAATCTGTGGCTTTCCTTTTACATCCGCCTCCTTTGAACTTGCGTCGTCATCCACCTTGCAACCCTCGTTAACGAGAATCCAAGTGACAGTCACATATATAGATATATGCAAACTACTACTCCTAATCTCAACATCTGACCCTCCGAGGCTTGGGTCATCTCGACTGAAAGGCATCGGATCGAGCATACGCAGAGACTACGCAATGCCTCGGAGGTCGTATTATAAGTCACGCAGGCCTCAGACTCCCGAGGAGGAACCTCTACATAGGTATACCATGCTGGATGCAGGTAAGCTAATCCCAGTACAAAATTGGCTGATGTTCTGCTCGATTCCCTGGACAGCTATTTCGCCTGGCGTTCTCCTGACGGAAGCTCTTCCATACCGATCACGAGGCCCTCAAGCACGACAGCCGTGCATTATTTCTCCAGGCCAAGTGGAACTTCTTCGCATGGTTCCAGCTCTTACATCCGTTCTACTCATACTACCGTTTCGGCCGAGGGCTCGCGGGCGAAGTAGGTCGTCAGGGTCTGCTTGGCTATCTTTCGACGCTGATTACCTTTTGGACACGTAGTACAGATAGCCAGTCTTTGGCAGCAATAAATAAAACCATGACTGGAAAGTATTGTTGCTTCTGCATGCGTTCAATTAGCGGTATACCTCTCGATACAACTACCTTCAATGCGTACGTCGCTTGGCTGCAGCACGGGAGTTATTTGCCCTCATTCACAATGATTGGAGGATGCGAGGTTCACAAACCAAGAGTCAGACAGATCATGAAGCAATGTGAGGAAGGGGACCGTATCGAAAACCCGATTGTCAGATTGTCGGGTTGGAAGGCGGATTTACATCTTTTCAAGCTTGTCAAAGATACTTCTCAGAATACAAGGTATGGTTTAGTTAGGGTAAAGGGAAAGGCTCAGATCATGCTCCTATTGATCCGCACTCCTCTCTCCACATTAGTATTCGCTCTCAGGGCACAGGTATCAGCCTATCTGCCTCAAGGTAAATCTCCTATCCTTCTTTCGTGACATCTTGTCTCTTGGTTTGCGAGCCTGTTCTCTTTAGTGAGCAAACGAGTAGCGAGCGTCTCCAGTGAGTGTTATCCTTCCGACTCTACCCTCTTAATTGACAACATAGAACAACGCATATATTGTACTTCCGACTAGAAGCCACCGGTCATCGCGTCAACATGGGAAACGGTCAACAGGATCTCATCGAGCGGTGACGTATCGTGAAATTCCAGAGGCTCCGGCGGACGATTGGTTCAAGAAAAGAGAAGGACTACAAGCCTGTTGCCTCTGCTTGAAAGACCTGAGTCGAGACGATCAGGCGGTCGCGCTGGCCATAGAGGAGAAAGGTCACTTCAGGTGGCTCTGCTTGACGCGGGACTGGGGCACTTGGACTCAGCCATGTTGGACTTTAGTGGCTTGTTCCAAACATGAGAAGCCGCTACAAGAATTGACGGCTGAGGGGGAGCTCGGCCGAGCTTCCCCTAAACCTTTCTTTCTGGATCAGGCTCGGTTGTACCTGATCAACACTAACGAACATTTCAGAGACATCCAACAGGAAGCTTCCAAATGGTTATCTGATTGTCATCCCAAATAGAAGTAGAGCAGTCAAAAGGGTCGGGAGGATATAGGGAAAAGAAAAGAGAACAAAACTAAGTGTACAAGGTAGATCTGTAAATTGCACATAAATCGCAAAAACAGCCATCAGCACGAATTGGCTCGGCCAGATGATAGCGACACGCTGACTTTGGTGCGGAAATCATGAGACTACCGTGTTGATCCTCGCACATTTTTGTGTATATCAGTCTCAGTGAAACGAGATAGCCTTCATCGCGCATGAGCTTCTTCACGCGGGTATAGAGGAAGTATCTTTTTCTGATGGTAGGTATATCCCAAACTGATCCGTCTCTTCACGAGTGGAAGGGAGCAGTATAAGTGTAGATGCACCCACAAGTCGAGGTTTATCGGACCGATTCAGAGCATCCGTTTTCTCGGTCATCGCGTTGCTTGAGATATCGGCAATATCAACGATCACCTCAGTGATAAAGATCTGTAAGCGAGACTTAGAGCTTAGGGTTGAAGATCTGCCTGGCAAGGACTGACCCGCGCCGGCGTCCTCGCGTGATAGGCGTGAGACTTCGCGCTGGAGAAGCGATCTGAAACAACTGCTGCCTTCCTTTTATATCCGCCTCCTCGACGCGTCATCGTTCACCGTTACTCCTTTCAACTTTGACAAGAGGAAGTAGAGGTTGCGTTTATATATGGCAACTTCTCCATGGTGAATGATGATCGTCGTGACCTACTCGCCTTGAGGGATATATATTGGCTATCACATTTCAAGCAGCCCTATCTGACTTTACCTGACGTCAAGCACTTTTAAATCAAATCGATAGGACTCTCGCAATGGGAAAGCCCAGGTAAGTGCAACCGACGACTCCCTCAGCCCAAACCGAACAACCTTCAAATCGATTTCGGTTTCGCCCTGTGTCGATCCAAGGAAAGCTATAGTTAAAGACAAAAAACACGGCACCACCTCAGTGCGTGACAGGGGTTCAATTTCAGTTTCGAGAACTGAAAGATCGAACTCGTCATTGTACACTCAAGAATCGGAGCCTGGAAGGTGAGCTGATTGAAGTTGAGCACTTGCAAATTCCATCTCCGATCTAGATTGCTCGTCATCATCATGCCGCAGTTTCGCATCAAGTTCAAGAGGTGGAGGTGAGATATATCTTCAAGCTTGGAGAACCGTCTCAGTGCAATTCACGTTCAGTCCCCACCCATAGGTCCCCCGTCGGCTTCGCGTTCTAGCATCTTTACCTCTGGAGTATCGATCGTAGGCGCTAGATCCTATAATAGGTAAGCAATTTAGCCAGAGCTTCCTGAATGGTAGTCATACTGATTTTATATCAAAGTCCCTCGGATGAATTTGTCGCGCTACTGAAAAAGAAAGGGGCAAAATGCTGCTTATGTGCCGCCCCTATGAGAGCCACCACGCACAAAGTGCAGGAACCAGACGTTTTCTATTGGAACGAAAGGGGTCGTGAGGTACATTCGCGTCGAGACATTGCGGTCTGTAAGACGCATTCTTGCGTAGTAGAGGCGATGTTGGAGGCCTATAGACAGGGAGAAACTATACGGAGCGAGGACACTGAGGAACCTGGAATCACGTTCCACCTGTATCAATCAAGGTATGTTTGCTGTGATTGATGTTGCTGTCTTTAGGAAAGACGATGAACAAATGATACCGTATTCCAGTTCTGCGTCCATTCTCCAGCCCCCTGCTAAGAGCGATCAAAGACCAAGACCTTATTTCAGACCAAGACCTCGTTCCAGGTACGTCTGACAGTAGTCCCATTGAATAGCCAAGCCATTGGCAACTCTGAGCCCAGTTTCTACTTCATATTTACTAGCCAGTCATCGCAATCGCCACAGAGTAGTAGACAGCACACGTGAGTAAGAGGTTGGCGATACGCTTACGACCCTACTAAGCAGATTGAAACAGGAAACACGCGAGTACTCATCCTGAAGAACCCTCCAGATCTTATAGGGATCTTCCTGAGCCATACGAGCGATCTTACAGCGAGAGCTCCGCTAGTTCAGACGAGGAGGAAGACCAGCCTTTATGGCCTGCAGATAGTACCGGATATAGGCCTCCGGGCGTTCGGAAACAAAGATATGCCAGATCAGGAAGTCCCCCTCAGGACGCTGAGGGAAACCATCTACGTCACTCTTCCCCACCGATTGACATTAGTTCGATCAATTTGAACGATGATGATCAAACCTCGTCGGGCGACGATCATACTGGATACAGTTACCCTCGCAATCCATTCTCTGGTGCCAGACCGAAGGTTGGCGCATCTGTGAGTTAATCTGAGCGTTCTACGCCAAGGTATCGTCATTTGTCTCACCCACGATCTGCTGGTCAGACCGAGACTTCGCCAGAAGACGATTTCATTCGTAAGAGGATTCATGAGAAGATCTGCGCGCTGTGCGATGAAAAGGCTATAAAGTCCTTCTCTGCCAAGGGCCTCTCCCAAGACGATAAAGCTAGATATCATTGGTGGATAGCGCCCAAAAACTCAAGTAGGGGTTTTAATTCAGAATCGTATGAAAAAGTCTGGGCGTGTAAGTCCCATGCAGAAGGTTTAAAGAATCAACACAAGCACGCCTATGAGACCGATGGACAAGTTTTAGGGGCGAAAGGTAGTTACGATCACCACGAGGCCAACCTGTATATCTACCCTTCGGATCGTCATGTCCGATAACCAGAGAAAGTTGGATCAGACGATGTTAATGGTGTTCACCCGCGTTTGAAAAGCCAAATCGTGTAATATTTTGTGTGGAATTAGTCTGAATGTAACGAAGGGAACGGAAAGGTGTCGAAGATATCGAAGGCTAGCTATCCAGTCACACGGTCCATCAATGCAAGAACGGACATCAAAAGTTCGTACAAAATGTCGAATGGGACTTTGAGGAGCAATATAACACATAATCCGAACTCTGATTCCGAAGTACACAAACTGGGCACGGCTGCTGTATGCAAGGAGCATAGGAATCGGCTGGAAGAGATGACGAAGAAAGTGTCGGGCGAAACCTGGACCAAGGTATACGAGGCGAATTTTGGTGTGTAGTATCATCAGTGAGGTCGTTGTGGAACTTCGATCGGTCGCTTTAGTTATCATCAGACAGGACACCACAGTTCATGACACTGAGTTGAGACAGATTGTAGGCACTACAACTTATCTAGCACTGGTTGAGTTTGCAACCTTATAAACGGCTGGCCAGGCTATCTTTCGTATGCCCTTGATGATTTTACTCCATATATACAATCTGGCTTTGAGCTTTGCACAAACACATAACACGTCACAAGCAGACGTATTCGACCTTCCTTCCTTTCACGCGTATTTTTTGCTTCTTGTGACACTATGGGATTTCCTTTCATCCTTTGTCTCTCTAGAATGCTTGTATTTAAGATACTCGAACACCTGAGATCCATCAGATAGTCTCTCTTGCCTTGGCCGCTCATATCAGGGTGGTTCATCTGTAGTTACGTGCATTTCCAAATGAACAAAAGACGCCAGAACCTAGCTTTTATACATGATCCAGGATCAGGCCGACAGTCCATAGGCCGGCTGAATAGGGCTGGTCGTACATCATCAGACCGCACGAAGGGAACACCTTCCCGAACATCTCATAGTACTCCTACTAATCACCCGAGCGAGTCTTGCGAATCAAGTTCGACCAAAAGTGGCGCGAACACACAAACAGCTCAAACCATATGCTCATCTCAGGTGGGCCACTGTGACACTGGGTCTGATTCCCTATACGGTTAGTTGCGGGTGACTCCAGCAGTCTTTAGTCAATAAGGAATGGATGATAGGGAAGTGTGTCACTGATCTGACGCTTCTTCATAGCAGCTTACTCAGGGGATGGCCGGAATTCATTGACCTCACCAGCGGGCGGGCAAGGTACTTCTGACTGGCAAAAGTACCTTGTTACTCCTCAGGTTAAAATACCTCTGAGCAATTTCCCGACGATTCACTACGCAGATTTCAAGACAGGGTTTCCGGCGACCTTACCAGAGAATGCCCACTATGCGGCGCAGACAGAGCAGCCGACGTAAGCTCCTCATGCGACTTCCTTTGTAATCGACCTGACTTGTCTTTTTCAACGCAGGTCTTCGAACCAAGACAGCCCTTGCCAGTCTGAAGATGATTCGGAAGAGGGCTCAGGGTGCGAGTACGATTCAGAGGCGAGCAATCCGGCTGATGAAGCCTGGGCCAGTGATGCTAGCGGAGATGATGCTGATGACGACGAAGACGACGCCGCGTCGAATTGCTCTCAAACAAAAGCTAATCGTGCGGATAGCACCTGGGAATATTTCAGGTCGAGAAAACCGGGTAAACTGTGCTGTATATGTGGCAGCATTGGAGCGGGTGAGAAGATAAAGCCAAGGCGCCCAGCAGCTTTCTTCTGTTACATACATAACGGAAAATGGTCAAAGAGATTCAAGACGGTCCGACCGTGCAAGGATCACCGAACTGTAGTTGATACCTTGATCAAGGGCGAAGGTCACGCAAGTTTGCAGGCCCTAAGGCTCAACGCGACGTTTTGGTTATTCCACGATGAAGAAGATTTTGCTGTGGTTCAAAGTTCCGATATACCTCTGGACCGATTGGGTCCGATCTAATAAGTCAACTCATTAGGACTCGAGTGAGACCGAATTGTAATCATCGCCTTGTGTCGCCTCGATGAAAACCCTGCCAATCAAGACTTGTCTCTTAATTTCATTTCATATCTCCTCTCATCCGTCCAGCCCCAGCTTTAAACAATGCAAAAACAATCCTAAAAGAATGATCTAGTGGTGTCCGTTCTTGTGGTGCTCTATTAATTCACATCCCGGTCAACTAAATCAGCTCGTGTTCTGAGCTTACGGGCGAGTCCGTCAGGACAACTCACTCAAGTGCACTGATAATAGCAAAAATAGCAACAAGCGGATTGAGAAGAACGCAAATGACAGGAAAACGGATCAGTATTCCAATCCCATCAACCGCCCTTACCCGCCATTCCAAATCAATGACTCACTCTGGTAGTCGATCTGTCCAAGCAAAAATAAGGTGTCATTCACTATTTCTCTCTATCGACCGATAACAATGAAGCTATACTTACGGTGTAACCGATTCCGAAGAGAGCGAGGATGGTAGCGAGTACGGGGGCACTGTAGAGACGAAGCAGCGGTGCTCAGTGGCTTTGCTTGTACGAGGATTTTTGATGACGAGGAGGTAGCGGTCAAGAAGAATAGGTTTGCAGCTTCGTGTCTATCGTTATATCGTTCAACCAAACGAGATGGTCCAAGACATCCAGCCCCCTTCAATTCATACGCCCTTGTCGCCCATCCTAATCCTCCTTCGACCACTGTCCCACCAAACTCATCGACTCACCCGCTAGCGTTCTTTCCCTCAAAGTACCTTCCCCTCAAACCAGAAGCCTTGGCGGTGGAAGCACCCTTGGGGAGGGACTTGTAGAAAGCGATGACGTTCTCTGTCCTGGCGGAGGAGGAACCGGAGGACTGTGAGTGAGCAAGCGAGTGGAAGGGGGGAGGGGAGTGGAGTGGTAATGAGACAAAGGTTGAAGGGAAGCAGGAAGACGATGAAGAGTAGGATGAGGTGGTCGAGGAGCAATTATTGTGGAGGATTTGGGGATAGGTTGATAGAACAATGTATAAGAAACAGAAGAACAGATCAGCGTGCATTCCGGCCAATCCTTCTCCAGCTCTTCTTATCCCATGACACATCCGGTGGAGGAACAAGACGAGCGCTTCTCTCCTTCGTGGAGGCTTGAATACGTACGACAGAAGCAGGAGTAGCGATCTTGGGGGGGATCAAACCCTGGAGAGAACGAGCGACGGCAGTAACACGCATTTTGAATCGAGTGAGGGATCTAGTCTTTTGGAGGAGATTGGTCTAGAGGGGGAAAGGAGAGGGCAGGTAGGCGAGGGGGGTGAAGATGAACAAGACGAGGGAATGATGTGAGGACGAGGTTGGGTGAGCGTGGACCTCCTGCTGGGCGGAAGGGAGACGGTTGGTTCGTTTTCCGCGCCAACGGAGGATTTGTTTTGACACGTCACTCGACAATACTAGATTGATAGCGTTGGTGATATCTGTTTCTAATCTATAGATCACCTCGTCAAAGGGCAAACCAAAATCTAACGCAGACCTGGAAATTCAAGAATGAGAATATCTGATGGGTCAACGAGGGAGGCCCCTGGTCTGACCGGCTTCAGCACGATTGGTCGAGCTAAAGCTTCCTAGATAATGCATCATTGATAATCCTCTGTAATGTAGGTGACTTGAAATCTTGCATGCTTGCCGTAATGAGTGGGATCGACTTCTTCACTTGAACCATCGAATCCGAATGTCTCTACTTAGCTACTTATCTCATAGCATTGTCGTAGCGAGGCCATCATGACCGTCTAACCAACCACTGATCTCTGATCGCGCTTCTAAGTCGATGAGGCCCGAAACGCGCGTTGAGTTGATTCCGTACGTCATTCAGCGACCTCATCCCTCAAATCACACTTGTCGTATCCCTCTTCCTGAATCGAGCTTCTCACCGCTATCAAGCCTTCACACAAAACTACATACATCATGTCTACTGAAGAACGATCCAGACCTTCAATCGATGAGCCTAGGGAGACCAAGAAGGCCAAGACCACTCAGGTTAAGGGTTAGTAGGAGGATATCTCATGATAAGCTTGTCCGATATTTACGCTCGAACTCTTTCTTTTCACAGAAAAGGTCTGCCTGATGTAAGTTTCTCCTTGATTCTCACTTTCTTGCCTCAATATTCTAACTGCATGCTATGATCAGCGTTCACGACGGATGGGGTCTTTCTGACAACCAGGAAGGAAATGCCGTTTACCACGGAACGACCACCAACATGGATTCCATCCGTGATAACCATCAGTTCGCTGAACTCGAGGCTCACGGATTGGCTGTTGGTTTGAAGGAGGGTTTGATGGGAAACTCCGAAGTTGGGTAAGTTGATGTGGAGTTAAAGAGAGAGAGGAGATTGGGATGGAGAGCTAAGACGGATGGGTATCGTCTAGGCACTTGAACATTGGAGCTGGACGTATCGTTTGGCAAGACATCGTCAAGATTGATCAGAGTGAGCATTGACGTATCGATCTATTGCTGCTCGATATGATATTGATTTATGTTCGACTACTTAGCCATCAAGAAGGACGAATTCAAGGATACCAAGAACATCGTAGCTTCCCTCGAACACGCCAAGAAGAACAACGGTCGTCTCCATTTGCTCGGTCTCGTTAGTCTCCCCTTACACTCCTCCTCTCTGCCGCATAATTGTTCAATACTGAATAAACCACTCGTGACAGGTCTCTGACGGTGGTGTTCACGCTCATATCAACCATCTCTTCGAACTCCTCAAAGCTGCCAAAGCTCACGGAATTCCTCACGTTTACATCCACTTCTTCGGTGATGGCCGAGACACCGCTCCCAAATCCGCTCACGGATACCTCTCCCAGGTCCTAGACTTTATCAAGGAAAATGGGGTCGGAGAGGTTTCTACCATTGTTGGACGATACTACGCTATGGACCGGGATAAGAGGTGGGAGAGGGTCAAGATCGCTGTTGACGGTTTGGTCAGCGGGGAGGGGGAGAAGACTGAGGACGCTTTGAAGACTGTTCAGGAGAGGTACGAGAAGGGAGAGACCGATGAGTTTTTGAAACCTATCATCAGTGGAAGTGCCGAGTCCAGGATCCAATGTAAGTCGAGCACTTGAAATCTGACTGAAAGATATCATTCAGGGGTATTTACTCTCCTTCGTTTCGTAGCTGGTGATACCCTCTTCATGTTCAACTACCGATCTGATCGTGTTCGTGAGATCGTCACCGTCCTTGGACTCCCCGATAGGCCTATGGAAGTGACCGTACCCGAGAACCTCCATATTACCACTATGACTCGTTACAACGCCGAGTTCCCCTTCCCTATCGCTTTCCCTCCTGGAAGCATGGACGATGTTCTTGCTGAATGGTTGGGCAAGCACGGAGTCAAGCAGTGTCACGTTGCTGGTCAGTTCCTTGTCATTCATCAGATGAGGAGTAGAGGCTTATGAACGGTGACTGACTATAGAGACCGAGAAGTACGCTCACGTCACTTTCTTCTTCAACGGTGGTGTCGAGAAACAATTCGAGGGAGAAGAACGTGTCATGGTTCCTTCCCCCAAGGTCGCTACCTACGATCACCAGCCCGAGATGAACGCTCAGGGTGTGGCCGATAAGGTTGCCGAGATCGTCAAGGGTGGGGAGTACGAGTTTGTCATGTGCAACTTTGCTCCTCCCGATATGGTGCGTTCCCCGAAGCGAGTATGTCCGTGGTTCTTGCCTGATCGATGGTTCGGTTACAGGTCGGACACACTGGTGTTTTCGATGCCGCTGTCAAGGCTATCACCGCCACCGATGCTGCCGTCAAGACCATCTACGATGCTTGTCAAGCCGCCGGATACGCCCTCGTCATCACCGCCGATCACGGTAATGCGTAAGCCTTTCCAGTTCATCACCTTTGCAGGACCTTTTGATGTAACTGATTCCTTTCGATGGACCGATAGCGAGCAGATGATCAACCCCGACACAAAAGCGCCCCACACTGCGCACACCACCAACCCCGTGCCCTGTATCAGTACCTCCGCTTCTCCCCTCGTCAAGGGAGAGAAGGGTACTTTGGCTGATGTTGCGCCTACCATCTTGGCTCTTATGGTAAGTTTTATGTGGATATGTATAATACGCCCTAGAGAGCTGACGGGCCTTTACGCGAACTACAGGGTCTTCCCCAGCCCGAGGCTATGACTGGAAAGAGCTTGTTGGCTTAAATATAATGGGATGTTGTAAAGCCTTGAGGGTTGATGGGTAGGCATGTACGCAAGGAGAGAAAAACATATAGATGGACCTGAGAACCTATTTCACATATCAGGTACCGGCCTGATAGGTTTGGTATCCTATGCTATTCGAGGAAGTGGTTTATGGTATTATGCTACAGTATTCTGTCATGGCTGAAATTGATCTATAGCCCAAACAGCTTCCCCATTCTCATCCTAGTTCCCTCCCACCCATCTAATGCGGGCCGCACGTCAAGGTAGAAGCTCAGATTTCCCGCTTGAGGTGGAGGTAGACCATTGCCATTTGGTACAGTTTGGACGCTGGAAGGTGGTCGACCGGAGTAGAAATCGATAACGTAGCGGATTTCTTGACCGCAACGGTTTATCACCCAGTCATGCCTGTCGAACGGAGCGGTGTAACTAAGGAAAAGCAAGACATGAGATCAGTCAAAGTTTCATCCTAAGGTATCGAGTCAGGAACCGATACTTGCCCAAGAGCAACGTTGATCCAAGCTTTCGGTGTTCTCTCCTTAGGTCTCCCTTTGAAACTGACGAGCCTGACTCCACCACACTTCTCTCCTCCCATCCCCGCTTCCCACTTCAGAAGCTCTTGCCATGCTTTCTCATTGACGGCGTTATGAATGGGTACGATGGTTTGCATATCGCTTGGATCAGGTGCAGAGGTCGTAGGTGCATAGACACCTGCTTCGTGTTTCCTCAACATGGCTCGGAAGAACTGAGCTTCCGATGGGTAGATCCAATTCTTCTCCTCTCCCTCTTTGGTAGTCGAAGTGGATGCTTGGGGTACGGCGGCAGGTTCCGGTTCGGCTGGACTCGAGGTGGAGAATCGAGGGATGGAAGAGATGACTCTGTCTTCTGATAACCTCCTCATCCTCTTTCCAGGAATCACATTCTCCTTCAATCCGTCCGAGGCGCTGGAAGAGGAATCCTGAGTGGTAGAACTAGCAGCCTGAGTGAATCCCTCGACTGCTTGAGCCGTAGACGAGCTGCCGCTTGCAGGCTGAAAAGGTGAACCTGCACCGGGATTAGCCGCAAGCCAAGCTGCTCGAGTCGAGTGATCTACAGGGCATTTGTCAGCCGCAGCGGAAGATTCTGCAGCAGAATTTTGAGCGGGAGTAGAAGTGAATGGCCACATTGTGATAGAGATGGTCTCAGATTTTGTTGAAAGCGTTTGATGTCGTTCGAAATTCAGTTCGGAGAGTCGATTTCGATCATATCAAGTCGAGGCTTATGCGCTTCTTTCAACTTTATGCGCTTCTGAGAACCGCGTTTCAGCCAAAGTGGCGAATGGTTCAGTTCCTATCACGATGGCCGAGATAAGGATGACGAGTCTATCAGTGCTTCAGATACCTTTGTGAGCCCAATCGAACACTCAGTCAAGACTTATGTCGGTCTGATATCACCTCCACGGGTCCCCATCCGATGGAGTGCTGAAATTTCAATGACGCCATCATCACTCCATCGCTCAATGGATGCAGACTACTCGACCCATCAAACCCCGTCGTGAGCTCTATTCCAGTAGTGGATTCGAATATGAAAAATTGCTGCTGGATCGATTCGATTCCACCTCGTCACGCCGTGACGAATCAAGACCACAAGATGACCGGATATCTAGCATTATAGCTCAAAGACTACCCTATGAATCGGAGCGGACTGCACAGTATGATTATCCCGCAGTAGGAGATCAGTCCTCACAAAGATTTATCTGCTGCATAGCGGAGTAGCAATACTCTTGCTAAGCATGTTACAGCGATGACATTGGTTATCTGTCCGAATCGAATTGACTTGCAGAGAGACTCTCGCTTGTCCGTGGACGACTCGGACATCTACGAGGATCCGGAACAATCGGGATTGGACCCGATGTGCTGTGTTAGATACCAACATCCATACTATTATCTCTCTATTATACCATTCATGTAGTGTTCGAAATCCATCCTACTCTCAAATCGCATTTGTCAATAACGCGCGAGTCGAGTGGCAAAATCCCTCTCAATCTCTAATCGATTTTGTCCAGATCTCATCAGGCCGGATTCCCTTTATCGTGTATGACATCAAGATCTTCTAGATATACAGTAGGTAGGTACATGTTTGTCCTTGATATACAATGTACAATGATCAAAAGAGAATTCAGATAAATTACAACGTGTGGATACAAATCACCCTTGACCCCTCCTCCTCGTGCTCGGCTCGCCTGCTCATATCCCCCTCCACGGGAGTAAATGTTATCCCCTCCTACTCCGTCCCTCCCCACAATCTACCCCCTTCTTCAGTCCAGATCCATCCGACCGAGCGGTAAATAAAGCCGACCTGAGGGTGATCCTGGACGATCGCGTTGGACGGGGGTGTAACCCCGCTCGAGGGTCGGGTTTAGGGGTATGGAGTTGACTAGCTAAGGGTCGATCGGGAGTGTCGAGGTACGGGTGGAAGGTGTTGGGGGATACTGGGTGGATGGAACGGGTGCGTGATCCGAGGAAAGCGATGGCGGGTGTTCGATAGTGCGATTTGAGTGCCGTGGGATTCAGATCCGAGGGGGTTTTGATGAGTCCCATGTCTACTGGGGGGGAGGTGAGGTCGAATACCATAGGGAAGAATCGACCTGTTTCTCCTTCTGATGCGGAAGAGGAGGATGAGGAGGATTGGGAAGATCGATCGAACGATTGAGATAGGGATGGACAGGAGGGGATGGTTCTCGAATAAGAATGACGGAATGGTGAGCGGGAAGAAGAAGGGTATGATCGGGCTATCGAATGGAACGCTCGTCAGTCAACCTGAAAGAGGGGCAAGGTGACGATGTAACACTAACCATCATCCTCATCCTCATGTTCGTCGACCAAGCTAGACCCTTCCAACCCATCGAAATCGAAATCGAATTCGAAATCTTCTTCCCCCTGCACGGTCTCTCGATCAGAGAAGCTCAATCCTAGCATGTTCCCTTCCTCCTCCGACTCTTCGCTATCGCACTCGAAGAATGAGACTCCAGGTTCGTACCGCCTGGTCAGAGCTCTCGAAGATCCAACTCGAGCTCGGGAGGGTCTGGAACGGGAGGAACCGGGGATGGGAATGGGGAGTGCGAGAGGTGTAGGTGGAAGGGGAAGGGAGATACAAGTCGGTCGAGGAGTCGGGACTATGGGTTGATTCATCGTGATTGTACGAGGTCTGGGTGGTCCAAGGGATGAGAACCCGTAGCGACGTGCAACATTCCGTCCAGCTGGATTATATTTGCCCAGAGAGAAACGAGCTTGATAAGTCGAGAGAGCGGATACAAAAGCGACATAAAGTGAAGTGAACGATTCTCGTTCCTTGCTTCCGCTCATCTTCGAACGGGAGACGGTTCCTGACCGCGCAACAGGAAACAGCAGTGATGACGCGGGGAAGCGAATCCAGCAGGAACGTGGCCTTTGAACCGTTCGAAGGGCTACTAACCTCGTCCACCAATCGCAAGAGGAGCGGGTGAGAATGAGGAACGGGGCTCTCAAGCATGGCATTGATCGACGCTCTCCGGCGTGAAACCTTCTTCTTGCCTGGATCACCACTTCGCCCCAGGACCCAGCGACGACTGGCAGGGGAAAGCGAAGAACGCCACGGGACCTAAAAAGCCATCTTTTCCAACGCGTTGCCCCGTGCTGTTCCGCCCAAGAACATTTGTTTTCGACCCGTGATCATCGCAATTGCGGGTTGCTGACCACCTCGGTCAAGGGAAAGAAAGGATGACCGAAGTAAACCTTGGACCTAACCCGAAGGATCGAAGGGATTGGTAGAAGATGTGGGAGTCACGTAGAACGAATAATGTAGATGATCAGTTACGATCGGGTAAGATTGGAAGGTTCTGACGGATGACTGGGAGTCATTGGGGAGTGATAGAGTGATGCTGAGATCTGACTCGCACGGATTGTCGACCGGTCAAGATCGAAGATCGCATCGATGAGAATAAGGAATCGTCGTTGATTATCTCGCTCGGTCGTTCGGTGATGTTCTCACGTCTGTGGAATCGCAGTCGCAGCTGGAACGAGGATGCTCGGGTGGCGATAAGCTAGAAGACATCTCAAATGTGCGTTCATATTCGATATTCATAATCGTAATGACCCGTTCAATTCCATTTACTAATCCCTAACAAACAATGCCAAATTCCAATATCCAATTCAATTCAGTTCAATCCAGTTCAGTCCAATGCGACTCCTAATTCCTCAATTCCTAATTCCTTTTTCTTTTTCACCTCACCAACCGGTCTACCTCTTGGTAGCAAATCCAACCCTGTTCTGACCCTGGTCGAACACGGCGTAGACGGCCTGGAGGAAGGCGTCTCCAGTCAACCAGGTGTTGCCCATTCCCAATCCGCCAGACCCGACGAGGGATCCGACACAGTACTGGGTTCCGCCGGAGGTACCGACGTAACCTTGAGAAGTGAAGAGGGAGTAGGGGATGCTGAATGGTTTGTTTCCGTAGGCTGTGAGAGAGGAATCGAGAGGAATCAAACGTTAGGTGTCCGTTCTCAAATTCATTCGATATATAGGGAGGAATGGCAACTCACTCAAGCTGATGGCGGTGTTTCCGTTACAAGGAATAGCGTAGTAACCATCCACGTTGGAGTACCCAAACGAGCTCAAAGGCTTTGCGCTTGGGAACCCGCCGTAGAAAGCGCTTGCGTCCGCAGCGTTGGTGTAGATGAGAGTTGTGCCGGTATCAATGACACTTCCTCGAGATCCGACCACCTGTTTTCCTCCGACCGTAGCGGCGTTCTGAGTGACGGTCCAGTACGCCTGTTGCGTTACTGGGGTGTAGGTGATGGATCCGGAGTACTTGGCGGTATCGGTTCCACCCAAGTAGAGCTCGGCTCCACTGGTAGACAGAGCAAAGGAGAACACGGGGGAGTTGACGGCACCCTGGTTGATCAGGGTGGTGAAAAAGGTGTTGGTGTTGGTCGTGGCGATACTGGAATAAGCCATCCCGACCAATCCATCAAAGGTAGCTCCGGTAGTACTGGAGACGCTGGTAGCATATCCCACCCCTTGGTTACGAGCGGTGATCCCGGCGACATTGACGGAATCGGTGTAAACGGTTCCAGAGGTCATGGAGCCGTCACCGTAAGAGATCTGAAAGTTACGGTTCTGGTTCTTGGCGGTGGAGGAGGAAGAAGGGTTGTACTTGTTTCCAGGGCAACCGTTGCAGTTGGTACCGGGGACCCAGATATCGGATGATCCCTGATCGATCACAAGTAGCGAATAGGTTAGTCGAGTTGTCGTTGAGATATAGTGGGAGAAGATCGATCACATACGGTATCAAAATCCATCTGAAAAGACTGGCCGGGAGTTCCGATAGAGATCGCTCCTTGCCAATAACTACCACCCTGTTCAGCCGTCAATGCCTCTCCAGCCGCAGCCCGCTTGGCCAAGTTCTCCTCCCTCTTCTCCTTGTCATCCATGAAAGCCAACTTCTTTCCGGTGTTGGCTTCGAACTGAGTAGCACCGGCGTGCATCTTGTTGGCCAAGTGACCCTCCTGAGCCTTGAGCCAGGCGATATCGGCCTTGGGGATCCCATCCCGGGTGTACAAGGTATCGGGCTTGTGGGGAGATCGCTTGTTGAGGGCAATGACGGTTCCTTCTGCCGAGGACTCGTCGACGACGGGAGCGGCAGAGGCGAGGGTGGAGAGGATCACGAAGAGGGTGGTAAGTTTGAGAGCGACCATGTTTGGAGTTTGTTTCGGTAAAGGGTTGAAAGTGGGAGTTTGTGAGTTGTGAGAAGAGAAGAGCTATGGGAAAGACAAAAGTTGAATCGACTTACAGGGGGTTTATATACCTGAGCAGTCCAAGTGGACGTACTCTCGCCACATTTGAACCATGTGGTACACCTCCATTCCAGGTCCCCATAGGATCACTCCCATCAGCGATATCAATCAACACTCACGCGGACGAGGGGCAATCTATCGATCTAATCGTCCGACTCGACACCATTTGACCCTGATCTATGGATCTTTATCTAAATATAACCTCCCACTAGTCGTTAGATCCAAACTGAAACGTGCAGGGCGAGCGTGTTCGGTGGTTTTAGACTCACGCTAGAGATCTTGCTCAATGGCGTTCGAGGAGGATTCAAAAATAAGCCCGCCGAGATGACGCGCGAGCTAGAGAGTCGGGTGTTTTATTTAAAGGCAAATGATACGACCTCGTTGTCGTTTCATTGAATCGCTTCTATCGACTGTACAAACCGTCCGGTATGGTGCCGGTAGTCGGCAACGCTCGAGCAACCGATTCTGCCGGTCGTATGGATCTGAAACTACTCCACCGCCAATCTCCCGCCGGTACTAGTCTCGTTACGCGCTAGATGTACGGAAGATCAGGAACAGGAGAGGCGGATCAAAGAACCTCTTCATTCGTTGCCATCGTTCGGATGGTTCGTTTCATCTCGTTTCACCCGAAGACAAGCGTCGGCTCGCCTTGCAACTACACCCATAGGTGTCGCAATCTTCAGAGGTCCATACGGTACACCTCGAGGTAGTTACATTTGGTCAGCATGTATGTCGCTATATCGTGATAAGGAAGTCGCCGGAGCTTTTCCTTTCTACTAGATCAGATCTTGATTGCCGATAGTTTCAACCATCTTTCGGGCCAATCTTCCGCCCCGCTCGTGTTTCGAACGTACCCACATGGTCTTTCACAAACGAGCGACTTGTATCATCGGATGAGGTTTGCGATTGCGCCATCTGTAGATTGTCAGCTGACTCAAACTGAAGACTGAATCCCTTATCGAGCTGATCCAAGCGGGGCTCGAGTGGTTCTGCTACGGGGCAATTGGAAGTAGAATTCGTAGCGGTTGATTTTCCGTGAAAGTTGATGACTTTTCGCTTGAAGCGAGATATGTAACAAGAAGATTGGCATACCGGTATACCTATACATACACCTACGATCTGGCAGAAACAGCCGAGGGATCTGCTGCTACGGAGTCATCGTGTTGTCGAAGAGTGCCTCAGATCATGCATTATCAGCGGTTTAGCTGTTCTGACGCACATTCGAGACGCAGAAACGCTGCGACCACAATGAAAGATCTCTTGATGCATATTGTTCGCATCTTTCCCCTAGTTGTGCAACACAGCGTGATCGTTCGATGATTGGTCATCGGTAACAGCTAACACAGTATAACCAGCTAAAGAGACGAGTCTCGTACCAAGTAAGCGGTTTTTACTGTCTGAACATGACATACAATCCCGACATAATCGCGCATCACGTGACGACTCGGCCTACACAGTTACACATCGACCTTTGGCGTTTGGCCAAATTGGTCACAAACATATCCTCTTCGCTGATCTCAAGTCTGCCCCACATTCTTGGCAACATGGCCAAGTCCAAATTCTCGTTGCTTGACTTGATTGATAAAAATGCTTCGTCCGACGATTCAGAAGATGAGGATTTTGCGCCTGATGCTGGTCCGTCGAAGCCTTCTAAGCGAAAGACATTAGGCCAGAACAATGATGAGAACACTGGAGAATCCTTGGCTAAGAAAGTCAAGACGGGATTATCCGAGGAGGAGATTGCCGAGAAGAAACGTAAACTTCAAGAAGAATGGCGGAAATTGATGCAAGTGGAAGAAGAGACCAGGAAAATACGGGAACAAGGCGTCTCTGTACAGGCATCAGCAGAGGAGGCAGATATGGTGGAGATAAGGAGACCAAGGAACTATGCTGGGGAGGTGATCTGGTACGTATCAGATCTGAAACGAAGATAAGATGGTCGAGCAACGGTTCAGCTGACGTCTTCCCTACTTCTAGCGAAACGGTAAAGGTTCCTCGATTACACCCAGACGTCAAGAAATATGGTTGTACAACAACACCTAGTACGAGCATCTCTACCATTGTAGCCCCTGAATCAAGCGCAGCCACAAAATCCTTGGAGCCTCCCCTTTCAGCGACTAAATCAAAACGTTCCGGACCTCCTAAACGTCGGAAACCGAAACAATCCCTAGAAGATCTTAATGCCGCTCTAGAAAACGGTGCTGCAAAAAAGATGACCACTTTCGAAAAAGTAAGTAGTCGACCCCAGTTGTACGTCTCTAATCATCTACTTGAACTTTCGATGGTCCTGGACATATAGAGTCAGATGGATTGGAAGTCATTGACCTCGACAGATGGGTCTTTGAGTTCGGAATTAGAGGCTAATAGAAAAGAAGGAGGAGGGGGGTTCTTGGAAAAGCAGGAATTCCTGGGTAGGGTGGGAGAAAGGAAGGAGCTGTCCAGGGAGGAGAGCGGGTCGTCTAGGCGTCGATGATCATTTGTATCCCTAGGTGCAGCAGGAAAGGGAACTATTATAATACATACCCATAAATCGAAGAGTCTAGCAGTAGGCATGTAAGCGGGTTTTCCACCTTTTCGACCATTAGGAAACCTAATTCGATAAAACAGCGGGATTTTCCGTCATTGACGGGTCTATGACTGCATGGTCTGCAGCTGCGCTGCTGCTCAGTGTTGCAGAAGGCTGACGAGGTGGGTCGGACAGCTTAAGCCCTTTCCAGTGCAACAAGACTTCTAGAATCGGATGCAAGGACTCAATCGCTCCGGACTCCAGCGTACGGCCGAGTCTTGAACCCTCCATCTGGTTGGGAGGAGAACAACTGCTTGTGTACCTCTTTGCACCTTTTCTCCCAGGCTAACGGCCCAACAACAAAGGCACGCTGCTCAGGTGCCCACTTTGCCTCTACAGTCACAGAGGGAGCGCTTCCTGCAGAGCTATCATAAGGATAGAAGGTGACGATTTGATGCTCTTCGAGCAGGTGGATATTCCTATCGAGATACCTCAAATTGTTGTCCCTCTCAATTTTGAAGATGTATCCGCCCACACCCGCACAATGTGTCATCCGTATCGTCCTTATCTTCCAGACTGTCTGGGACAGAGTGATTCTTTTTCAAATGCCATGGCCAAAATTTCCTGGACAAACCATTCCTGGCATTTTCTTACGCCCATAGTCTTTACAAATAGGGCATGTCGCTTCTAGTAATCCCCTCTCTGTCGGCTTGCCACAAGGATACACCTTTTTCAACTCTCTAGTTACAGTCTGTATAGCGAGTTTAGCCATACAATTCTCAATGTGGATACATTCGGATTTCACTATGTTCCGTTGGGGGCGCGCCTTTTGTGATCCTCGGACGTAGCGAGAGACAAGTGACTCTAGTGGCTGTTTACAGCTCGGACAAGCATCCACATCATCCACCTCCTCCACCTCCCCCAAGTCTTTCGCTCCTTTTTTGCCGAACTTTGTTGGGAGCCAGTGCTGGTACACCTTTGATGGGAACCAGTCCTGGTACGAAGTTGAAGTTCTTAGTCCGCCTCACAGGCAACGCAAGGATCTTGGTTGCCGCGCCTGCGCGTTCGCAAACCCGTCGTCCAGACTCTGCAGACAAAAGCTCGGCCAGGAACAAGCCAAAAGATCTATCATACCGTTTCAATCAATTTCGATCTACTTTCGATAGCGGATATCGGCAAGACCGTAATACAAGTACAACTTTGTAATAATTCTAAGGGAGAATAGGTGGGGTGGCTTCCATCTCTACGTCACCCTCCGCGTCCGCATCCACGTCCGCCGAATCGGCAACAGGGCTGGCTTCTACTACAGGGATCGTTTCCTGAGGTTGGGTCTCATTGGTCTCTTGCTGTTCAGGTTGTTCAGGCTGTGTGGTCGATTCAGCTTCTTTAGCTGGTTCCTCCATCACATTCTCTGTTTCGTCTACCGGCTCGGAGCCCTTTTCTTCAGCCGATTCTGCTGCGCTCGTACCTGCAGGCTCAGCCAAAGGACTTCCTAACAATTTCTCACTCCTGACTTTCAGATCAGCAAGGGCTGCTTCGTACTGTATTCTCAGGTTCTCAACCTTCCTCAACTCCACCTGATGCGCACCGACAAGCTCATTTGCCTTATGAATCTTGGTAGCAAGGTCGTTTCGTAGCTGAGTCGAGTCGAGTAGTGCATCGTAGAACTTGGAGAAGTGAGCCATGAACATGTCTCGATCTCGATCGTATTGGCTGGCGAATCCGGGGGGAAGTGGTGGCATGCCTCGACCGAGTGGACCTGGAGGCGGGTAAGGGTAGAAAGGGGGAGGATGGGGCAGCAAGTGAGGGGGGCCACGTCCTCCTTCCCCGGTTGATTGACTGAAACGGCGCTCTGACAACTGGGGCGGGGGAGGAAGCTGCATGCCAGGCCGTTGAAATGGGGGGATATGCAGCGAAGGGGGATGCGATTGATTATTCGGACCTTGTCCGCCCTGCTGTTTCTGCATGCTCGCCGCTATTCCAGGGTGAGCCGTCCGAGGCCCTCGCCCTTTACCAGGCTGTTCTGAACCGCCTTCTCCTCCGAACGGGCCAGGGGGCATAGCTTGTCTCTGCTTGTCCATCTCGTAGTATGACCTTCCGAATGCATCGTATCCAGCGGTCTCACGCAACTCGTCTTCCTCCTCGGCAGCAAGTGGGCCTTCATCGCCAAACCGTCCGGCGGGGGCAGTCTGGAAATCACAAAGGGTATTATGGGTCTTAGCTTTACACATGATCTAAGCAATCATACATTCAGGTGGATTGCGCGCTTACTCGCAGACCATCCCTGACACTAGACATATCACCAGTACTGAGTCTCATTCCCTTGACCTTGTTTTTGACACCATCTCCCCGTCTATCTGCCACACTACCACCGCTTTCGCCGGTCAGAGGGGGAGGGATGTAGGTCAACAGGGTTGGTAGAGGTCCAGCAGAAGGAGGAGGTCCGCTGCCAGGAACCTCGTGGAAAGCTGGCGTAGCTCCAAGCTTGCGATCCGAGATCAAACGACGTTGGGCGTCTTTGATATGCATAGCAACTCGGAACTGCAGCAGCGAAGGGTTAATGAGGCTATGTTCAAGAGTCATCAACAGTTCACAGCACTTACGGCATGACGAGTAGTCTGATCTGCTTGATGAAGAGGAAAACCGGACACGACAGGGCTAACCATTCCTGAGTTCCTCATACTAGACATCATACCAGCAGAAGGGGGAGGCAACTCTCGGTTTCCCGAAGACATCTCTAGAGGGGGAGGGCGTCGAGGGCGATCCGCTCTCCTAACACCAGGTCGGCGGGGAGAAGGGATTCTGATTTCATTTTGAGCGAGACCTAACCTAGATTTGGGTGGGACCGATCCCGTCGGTCCGGGAGTGCCTTCGCTTCCATTCTGTCCTGTCTTGCGACGTTTGCTAGCGCTTTCTTCACTATAAGGCGAAGAAGAGGAAGTAGGTTCATCGTCGTTGTCAAGAGCGAAGGATTCAGGATCGGTATCGTCATCATCGGACGCATGATCGTCGACAGATCGAGAGAGTGGAGAAGGTGTCCGTTGTTTGATGAACACGGTTAGTGGCCAGGATTGTTGGCGTTCAAGCCGATGTACGTTGCGAGTGAGAAGAGTATCACCAGTGTCAAGACCCCACAAGTATGGAGCAAGCGATCGTCGTCGAGGAACAGCACGGATGGAAGTACCATTTGTCACCCGTTCAATGGATTTACAGTTCCGCAGAACAGGCACGTCGTCGTTTTCCGAGCGATTGCGTTTCAGCCGCCGAGGTCGAGGTTTAATAGGAGATGAGTCAAATGTCAGACATTTTGCCGATTGTTCAGCCAAAGTGGTAGAGTAGTTGTTGAAGAAAATGTCAAGTGGATCGACCAATAGCGTTCCGGTCATGACGAGAAAGGAATGGTATAAGATAGACAGGAAGAATATATCAGCAACATGTCCCGTATCATTGCAGATCTCAGTTCAAGCCAGTTCTTATACGGCTTCCCATTTTCGAGCTGAATTCCAACCGGCCTATATTTCTCCGTGAGCTTCCTTTATCTCGTCCCTGGTACCCCAAGTCACCGCCTCCTTTCGATCGTTCCAGAATAGTCGAACTTTGCCCCTTGGTAGTTCCCAGTATCCACCCCTCATACACATGCACGAGAAAAGGAAATCGTACTAACCCAGTGCCCGCCTTCTTTCTCCTCCTTCCATCGGCTTGTGGTACCCCATCCTTCCCCTTTCCCTTGTTGACAACCAGCGTAATCTTCGGAGGACCTCTCCTAGCCACCTTCTTCTCTCCTGTAGCATTCCCATTCTCCCCTCCACTCTCCAACTCGTCGACCTCTCCTAGAGGGTCCGTGCCCCTGTCTCCGTCACTATCTATTCCAGCTCGACGCATACGAGGTAGGATCTTCTCGCCCGGCAAGGGTTCACGTTCGATCTCTTCCTCCTCCATGTCATCGTCATCGTCTTCGTCGTCCGAGGAATAGTAGTCCCTGTTGATAGGGTGACCGTAGCTTGGGGGTTGTTGGGGTACTTGTGATTGAGGATGAGACAGGGCAGGGTAGTGAGGATGAGGAGGTTGGTACGGATGTTTTATTTGAGAAGGATGAGTGGGTGGGTATGCTTGTTGCGGATAAGGGGGAGGACCTCGATGTTGCTGCTGACCTCCGGGGGGAAGATGCCCGACGCCGGGCTGCGAGACCGATTGAGCGGAATGAGGAGATCCAGCAAGAGGAGAACCATTCTTTGCGAGTTCAGGAGGTCTTTGGGTTGTCCATCCAGGAGATAGCTCAGAAGCAGGTCCTGTTATGGAACTAGGAGCAGGAGAAGGGATAGCCGTTTCGTCTTGTCTTTTTCTCTTGCTAGACACATCTCCATCTACCATCGCTGAGACGATCCCGGCGCTGTTCTCGCCTCCTGCTGTACTTGTAGTGCTCATATTACTAGCAATAATGATAATGTTGTTTTGATAGGATGGGTGGGAGGTAGCTCTGAAGAACACAATCGATAAATCACGAGTCCTATCCTTGCGAGCTTTCAGGAAGCCAAAAAACATACTGGTCGATTGAGCTTGACCGTTAGAGTCCGAAGGTGCGCAATGCTGGCTTATCAAGCGATGGAATTTTGATTTGAAGGGTTATTGAACAAGAAGCAAAAAGGATGGATAGGCTGAGGATAAGCCGAAACGAGTCTATTCCGAAGCACGGTCTTGTTAATTGGTGAACAACTAAAGGACGAGCACCACGACTAACCTCGCTTTCAGACACTTGAGCCTCTGTTGCTGTTAGTCTTTATTGGACAAGACTTGGTGTGTTTCAGGTAAGGGGAGAAGACAAGATTAGGAAAGAAGATTCCTCCTTATCCTCGCGTTTTTTCCCCACGAAAGCCGGTGTGGTTCCAATTGAGCCAGAGCTGAGAATTACCGAGACACGAGCTGACTGTAACTATAGACAAGATAAGCCTCGTACGAGGTAGGAGTGTGAGGTCAATGGCTGTGATGGGGTGTGAAACCTGCTGTAGAGTGATGAGAGTGCGATGTGACAAGTAATTTCCTGAAATGGTCTCTGTTCAGCTGAACGGTGAAAGCCAATTCCACGCTAAAATCGAGGGGAAACGTTGAAACGCGGCACCAGCCCCGCGCCAAACCCGGTGATCACGACCGTCCTTTGAAAAGGAAGATCGAGAGGGATAGCACATATCGTACTGCGTATCAAGCACTATTGACAATCGACAAAGCACCAGTGCTCTCGTAGAAGCCTACATATCATGTCTTTCACTAACGACTCGCCCTGCCCTCTACTCCAACTTGGAAACGGGTCCCTTGTTCGCCTTCAAAGCGAGCAACTTCTGCACAGCTACGTCAAGAGGCATAGTCTCGCTTCGTCCCTTGACAGTCTCGTCCCTCGATCGAGCATTTACCGATCGGTTGTTCAACTCGTCCTCACCCACAACTGCATGGCACAACATCCACGTGATCAGCATAACAGACTTCAGCTATAGAGCAGACTGCCTTGCTTACCGAGAATGAAGTTCCACCTGGCGACCTCAGCGTTCAGAATCTTCTTCTTCAATGTCTCGGAAGTGACGTCGGCCTCGGCAAAGATCCCCTGATCGTACAAAGTCTTCGCAACCTCCGTAGCGTAGTCCTTCTACAAAGCCCAAAACAACGCAGCGACCGGTCTCAGTATCCGCTGTTTTTCGCAAATCGCGACGCTTGTACGTACGTAAACGGGAGCAACAGGAATTACGATAACCTGCCTGGGGGACAACCAGAATGGCCAGTTTCCAGCACAGTGTTCAGTCAAGACTCCGATGAACCTCTCAATAGATCCCACAAGAGCTCGGTGAATCATGACGGGTCGCGTATCTACTCCATCCTTGGCATCCTGAGCTTGGTCAGGTCCTCGGTACTTCAAGTTGAATCGTTCTGGCAAGTTGAAGTCGAGCTGCGGAATGGGAGATCGTCAGCCCCGTTCCTGGTGCGATCAGAGCGAGCGGATAGACGTACCTGGATAGTAGCACACTGGAACTCTCGCTTCAACGCGTCAGTAAGGGAAATGTCGATCTTAGGACCATAGAAAGCTCCATCCCCTTCGTTCAACTTCCAAGTCCCGGGAGACACATTGTCCAGCACAGCCTTGAGCTGAGCCTCGGCTTTGTCCCAGATAGCAATATCTCCAATAAACTTGTCAGGGTTTCGGGTAGAGAGACCGACTTTGAATTCCATTCCGAATTTAGAGTAAACTGCGTCCATGAAATCGAAGATTCCCGCAATTTCGCTCTCAATCTGTGATACAGGTAGAAGTAAGTCGAGAGCATAGCATACTTGCACAATGATACCCACCTGATCCGGGGTACAGAAGATGTGCGCATCATCCTGCACGAACCTCCTAACCCTAGTCAACCCGCTCAAAGCTCCACTAGCCTCGTTCCTGTGCAAGACACCGAACTCTGCCATCCTCAAAGGCAATTCCTTGTAAGATCGTTCTCGAGAATCGAAGATCAAACAGTGTCCGGGACAGTTCATAGGCTTGACGGCGAACTCCTCCTTGTCTACCTGCAGACCAAACATATCCTCTGAATAGTTTTGCCAGTGACCGGAAGTTTTCCAAAGTTTAGAGTTGTAAATATTGGGGGAACCGACCTCGGTGTATCCACGCTTGTGGTACTCGGCACGGATGAATTCCATAAGAGTGTTGTAGATCCTCATTCCCATTGGCAAGAAGAAGGCGCTTCCTGGCGAGAGTTCGTGGAACATGAACAACTCCTGTTGTCTTCCAATCTTCCTGTGGTCCCTCTTCTCTGCTTCCTCTACGAACTTCTTGTATTCGGTCATCTGCTTGGAATCAGGGAAACTCATTCCGTATAGACGTTGAAGGGTATCGTTCTTGTTGTCCGCCAAGAAGTAGGAAGAAGAGTTTTTGGTAATAGCCAAAGACTTGATTCGACCGGTGTGAGGCACGTGGGGTCCTCTACAGAAATCAATCAAGGGACCACATCGGTAGACAGTGGAAGAGGTACCGTCTGGTACCTGGTTCTGAATGTAATGTTGCTTGTATTTGTTGTACTGCCAGTCACATGGTAGTCACCGTTCAGTATTTTTTCTGTGCGCCCGGAGTAGGGATACTCACAGCAAACATCTCCAAAAGAGCTTCCTTGGGCAACTCCAACCTCTCAAAGTTCTGCTTCTCCTTGACAGCCAACTTGACGACACCCTCGATCTGAGGGTAGTCAGCAGGGGTGATTGCCCTTTTTTCATCACGAGCAAGTCAGTTCCATGGAACGGATAGAGTCGACATCAGCAAGGACTGACCTGTTGTCCTTTAACCTCATCTCGTAGAAGAATCCACCGGTCTCTTGGGGAGGTCCGTATCCCAAGCAACAATCATCCAGATGTCTCTCACAAGCTTCTCCCAAAACGTGTGCACTCGAGTGCCAGAAGACCTGCCTTGCCTCGAAGTTGTTATCAGGGCTGTCAAAGTCAAGGATGGCCAAGTCACAGGAAGATTCCAGAGGACGGTTTAGGTCCCAAAGGGTTGTGCCGTTGATTTTAGCGATGATCGCTTTTTGGGATAGAGAGGCGGACAATTGAGCGGCGAGTTCGAGAGGGGTAGTCTCCCATGAAGTTCCGGTGAGCTTCTTGCCATCTGGAAGAGTGATGGTTATCTCCTCCCTTGGCATGGCTACAACGCAAAGCAGAGTTCAAGTTGATGAGTCGTGAACGTAACCGGTTGCAATACCGAAACTCGAACATAGAACTCACAAGCAACCTTATCTTCGTAAATCTTCTTGTACTTGTCGAAGATCTCATTCCTGCTATCAAAGAACTCGGGCTTGGGATCCAACTCGAGCTTAACATTCCCACCCTGAGCAGGTTTCTTCTCCTTCTTCTCCTTCTTCTGACCCTGTTGCTGCTTAGCAGGCTTGGTCAACTCAGTAGTAGGCTGAGCAGTAGAGGTTGAGCCGGTGGGATGGACGGCGGGGCTGGGAGCGTCTGAGGACATGGTTCGGGTTTGACTGATCGGTTGTTTTGGATGACGAAGAGTGATGCTCAATGAACGGCAATGTGTGGTACGTATTAAGGGTGAAAGATGCGTTCTTGCTATACGAGAGACGGCTGAACGCATACACCGACTGTTCTAGAGGTATAAGGTCTAGAGGCAATGTATATCAGGGCAGAGGGTAGGGTTATGTCAGGGGTGCGAATACCAGACGAGCTCAATTGATCTAGCTTGACTTGATCGTGATTTCGGTAAGCGCATGCATTATTGAGCTGGGTTTCATAACGCATCATGAACAGTTCACGGAAACGGCCTCACCTGGAAGCGCATATATGATAGCGAATCAGTCATCACTAATGACGTGTGAAATCGTTGCATCCGGGACCCGGTCCTTGGCAGTCTCAATTGCTTCCGGGGTACGACCTACGATGCCACAACCGGGCAGTAAACAAGAAAGTCAAGAGATCCTGGTAACTGGTAACTGGTAAGGGGAGCTCGCCGCGGCCAACTGTATTTTTCATCTTTGATAATCTCTACCCATCCTCCTTGGACATAGGTCCTACCTCAATACTATTATAATTACTACAATCATATCCAAGGTTCATTTATCATACTACATTGGTCTCCCACTCCCAACTCCAGTCGAAACCTCATCGCTCCAACGGTCGGCACTAATATACTTTTGGAGAAGCTTTCTCAATCGAGACCGCTCAAGTCTAGCATTACTGAACAAGACCACTGGGATACACAATTCCTCGTGATGGCTACTTCTCCGGAGGCTCCTGCTGAGACCAAGCAGTCCGGCTTTGCAAAACTTTTTGCAAAATTACCAGCTGGAGCTCAGAGGAACTTGAAAGACAGAAGAAAATGGAAGAACTGGTTCAGATCTATGGTTGTGATATTCGTCTGCATGATCTACTTGGTCGTACAGAGGACATTGGAAGTTTTAGGCCAAGCAGCTTTCTTCAGTCGTAAGCCATGCTCCTGACATAATCCTGTTACTGCCAGCTAAAAGTAACGCTGGAATCCGTAGTGATTGTGGCTGTCATGCTACCCCCCTCAATGCCCATGACCACCTTCATTTTTGTAAGTAGAGCATATTGTCTCACTACTTCTGTTAATTGACTTGATTCCCACGCAGGCGATCCTCACGATCGTTGTCGGAATGTGTCTAGGATGGGCATGGGGAGTTGCAGCAATGGCAGCAGCTCTTCGAGCTCGTTCACAAACTGTTCTAGCCGCTTCCTACATGAGAGCCAGCGGCTTGATCAGTTCCACGCCGGATGCCAACTCGCAGCGTTTCGTATTTGAAGGTGTATTCCTTGATGTCCGTAGTACCGTCGTGTTCGGTGTCTTCTTTGCAATCGGAATCGGATTCCTCAGCTGGACCAGGGCCAAAGCACCGAAACTCACGTTGGGAACCATCTTTGGATCGATCGTCCTGATCGTGCTCTGTTCATATGGACCACTATTCCCGAGTGCTCAGTATACCCTTGCGACCCAGTTCCTCATTCCCACTAGTTTCTACATCGCAACTGCTTTGGCTTCTATTATTCTCATCTTCCCTCAAACCTTAAATCATATGGTCACGTAAGTACTGTTTTCTATACGAAAGACAAGAAAAGGCTGATCGGTATCTTTTGTCATCTCTAGGGACGGGTATGTGAAGGGGTTCCTTAGACCTGGAAATTCTCTGATCGAGCTTCAAGCCAAAGTCTTGGCGACCGATCCTTCTGACGTGGCTGCTTGGTCGGAGTTGACATCCCAGGCAAATCAGTTAAGAACGGCTGCAGCAGAGACACTAGTCGCTCTTCAAGGACAAATTGGATTGCTGGAGATGGAAGTCAGTCGAGGAAGACTAGGAGCCAAGGACCTGAAGGCGCTCATCGTGAAGAGTAGAGGATTGCTAGGGCGTATGTTGGGATTGGTCAGCTTCCAGATCGTTGTTACGAAGCAAAACCAACAGAACCACGATCCCACTCACCCCGAGTCCAAATCTACCTCCGGATCGTCTGAGGAGAAACACTCAGATCATCACGATCATCTGCGTAGGCAGCGCTATGAAGAATTCATGAGCCAAAAAGAGACCGAAAGAGGTCATAGTCTGGCCGACTTGCTACCTATCTTGAATTCTTCTTCCTTAAGATTGAGGGAAGCTTGCACCAAAGGGCTAGGGGACTTTACTGATTTCGTAGATTTTTCAAATACCCATCGATGGAGCAAGAAATACCCTGAGGGAGAAAAATCTGCAGCAGATGGACTAGAGAAGAGAAGAGCCAATTTGAATGCATTGCGTGACGCTTTGACAGCATACAGGAAGGAAGATCACTTGGAGGTCCTACAGAAATTCAAGGGGTTGTTCGACGAGGAAACCGGGGATTACAACCCCAATCATCCCTCTCTACATGCAATGGAGAAGCATCGACCAACGTTGTCGATGAGGCAACTATACACGTGTTTTGTCTTCTCTACCGGGTTGACCAGTTATGCTACAGCGCTTGTGGACTTCTTGCAAGTAGCATTAGAGATGGAGGCCAACTCACCAAAGAACAGAACACAGTGGCCTACTGCGCTCATGAAGCTTGGGCACGTAGCTTTGAGTAAAGACGAAGATGGAAATACCAATCCAGTAGAACTTGGAAGCGACGTATCGAATTCGGACCAACCGGGAGTTATAGCCAGTCGATCTTCTTCTCGAAGCGCAGACAGTGAAGACGGGAGTATCGAGAAAGAGCATGCTAAAGCAAAGAAACGAGACGAACGACAGGCCAAGAAGGACCATCTATATCGTCCGGATCTGGACGCATTGCCGCCTCGAAATGGGCTTCAGAAGTTCGCAAGAATTCTGTCCCGCATTTCGGGCGGTTTCACTTCACCGGAAGGTCTGTTCGCCCTCAAGGCGGCCTTGGTGTCTGTAGCGTTATGGATCCCATCTGTGGTCGAGAACTCTGCCTGGTTCGCTTACTCTAACAGGTGCGCACAACTTGAGCTCAGCATGCCTAGACTTAGCTAAACTCTATTCTTGTCTTCTGCAGGTCCATCTGGGCACAGTGAGTCAAGCTTACAATCAATTTGACGTATCTCTAACCTCTTCGTCTGTTCGACCAGGATTATGGCGGTAACGGGTCTTGCAGTATTTAGCGGAGATCTCGTGCTTGGCTTCTTGGTGCGATTCACCGGTACCCTTATCGGCCTCGTGCTGGGAATGCTTGCCTGGTACGTTGGAAACGGACACGGCTCCAACCCTTACGGAACCATCGCTTCCACCATGGTCTTTATCGCCCCTTTGGTTTTCTGGCGAATCACAGCTAGTCAGCAGCAAATGGCTTTTCCACTCATGATTGGGTATGTGACACCACCTTACTCAGGCATATCAAACACTTACTAACGAGACTCCTTGCAGAGTGACCTTGGCCCTGATTGTGGGTTATTCTTGGTTAGATTCACATCTGCCAGTCTTATCCAACAGCGGAATTGGTGTTGACGTAGCCTGGAAACGAGCGTAAGCTATAATCATAATACTGCACGAGAATCTGACTGATTGTATCATACCCTGTCTACAGATTGCTAGTTATTATCGGGTTCGCCGCAGCGTTCATCATCAGTCTCTTCCCCAAACCCATGTCTGCTCGTAAAATCGTACGATTGAGGGCTGCAAAAATCATCGAATCATTGTCAGAATTGTATGTGGATGAGGCGAAAGGATTTCTCCTTGAGGCCCAAGACAAAACCAACACAATTCATGAGGACGATCTGGAGGAGAGAGCGGGATTGTATCGAGCGAGATTCTTGGGTGTCGTTGTGAGTGTGACTGTTGTCATGTTGTGAGAACAATTCTTATATCTCCTTAAACAGGGCAAACTGTCTGCGGTCAATCCTCAGCTGGTCAGTGCGGCCTTCGAGCCTAATCTGCGTGGTCCATGGCCAAAGAAGCGTTATCACGAGCTCTTCGATATCCTTAAAGAGATCTTGGCAGAGCTTGCTTTGCTAGGTAATGCTTGGACCAGAACCTCTCCCCGTAACGCTACTCATGTAACGGAGACGCCATTCTTCGATCCGACTCTCGTGAGTTTTCGACTCGATCTTTCGAACAGTTGGAAGATAATCAGCAGCTAATTCGAAATTGCTTTCAGGTGGCCGATATCCTGGCGCTCTTCTCTCTGCTTAGCAGTTCTTTGAGGGATGGGCGCCCTATGCCTGTGTTCATACCATTGGCTGAGCGAGTTGCCGGACTTTCGCTTCACGCCTCACAAAACGGGTTATCTCTTTATTCGGTCAAGCTGAATTGGAAAAACCTTCAGGTAAGGCACAGCGATATGCCATCTCTAAGGGACAGTGAGATTGATACAACCCTGATGATAGAGCGAACAAACGACGGTATACGCCACGACAATCGTTGCTCTGAACGGCCTGACTCATTCTCTTGACCGATTGCACGATTGCATTAGACAACTTGTTGGTACAAAAACGTTTGATCTGTTTGACGAGCACGTGGAAGCCAGGGCGAAGCGGGATCTCGACATGTTTGGCCAAGCATGAGAGGTCTGATTGACTACATAGCTACATACATACCCGTATGAATCATGTAAGAATTGTGACACTGTTATAATAATGAAGGCGATCCTTTATCAGGTCGCTTGTCCTACGTCATCGCTTATAACGCGTCGTTATCAATTGTCAATAATATGCCGCTTTCCGGATCTCCCGAGTTTGATTAAACATCGGAATTGCCGTTGTGATTCTGCCTGACTATCCCTGTAACTTTGCGACGCATAAGCTTCATAGAACAAGAAGAGCAGCACATTCTCTCGGTCAAGAACATCTAAACATTGCAGAACAATGGCAGCCAGTATGGACGCAAGAGGTTACCCTTCGAACTTGAAATTGCTTCTGATCGGTAATTCATCAGTTGGTGAGCAGACTTTTCTGATCTGGCTTGATTCTGGAGGGACCGGACTGATTTGAATTTTACGTTCCTCTAGGTAAATCATCGCTACTTTTACGTTTTACGGATGACGATTTCCTATCGGTCAGCCAAGCATCTCCTTGGCGGTACTAGATGGCAAGAACTGATATCTTCCTGATCAACAATCAGGAAGAGGAAACCACAGCTACCATCGGAGTCGACTTCAAAGTCAAGCAGTTGGAGGTAGAAGGAAGGAAATACAAGTTGTCGATATGGGTGAGCCTTTACTATTTCTTCTGGGGGATAAACACAGCTTGATGATGGATCTCAATAGGATACTGCAGGTCAAGAGAGATTCAGAACATTGACGAGCAGTTACTATAGAGGAGCGCAAGGAGTCATTTTAGGTAATTGTTTCTCTACCTGTGACCTATCGTCAGCACGAGATTAAGCGGCGTCAATTCGTAGTCTACGACGTCTCGTCCCGAGCATCCTTCCAAGCTCTAGATTCCTGGTTTAGAGAACTACAGACCTACACATCTCCGGAAGTGATCAAGATGATCGTAGGAAACAAGTGTGATATCGGAGAGAACGGAAATGGATCGGGTAGTGCAAGAATTATCCGGGAGGTTTCGAGGGAGGATGGAGAGAGGTATGCGAAGGCGAAAGGATGTCTGTTCTTGGGTAAGTGAAAGGCTCGCATGGAATCTATCAGAAACCGAGGCGCTGATTGTGTCTCAATCCTCTCTCTCCTTTCAGAAACATCTGCCAAGACGAACACAGGTGTCATCGAAGCATTCTCTGATTTGGTAACTCAGGTAAGCAATAACACCCGTATGTGCGAAACAACTTCCTTGACAATTGATTATCGGCACGGTACAGATCACCGATACTCCCTCTCTGTGGTCAAACGATCCAACTCTCCGATCGAACCGGAACCCCGCGTCCGGGAACGTTCAGCTAGAAGAGGAAGATGCTCCTATCGGTTGGAGCTGTGCTTGTTGAGAACCAGTCGCAGTTTGGTCTATTGCTTTACTTATGAGGTTCGGCGCTCTTCGATCTATAATGACGATGGCTTCTTTTGTTTCTTTACCCGCAGTGAATTTGTTGTATCGCTTTAGATTGGATCATATATCATAGTTCATGTAGCCTGCAAGAATTAGCTACGCCCGATATCCAAGCCCAACTTGTTTACAGGTCGTCTCTCTTCCATGTTAAAGACAATAAATTGCTACGCCTCTATACAGGAAAGAGCTTTAGCTCGCGATCGTGTATTTCGATAAGGATCTGGAGTTTCAGACGCGCCTTGCTCTGGTGTGACCTCAGTCTTGCCTGACATCAGCGGAATCTTGACTTTTGAGTATGTACCTTTCCTAGGGTTGACATCAAGCTTGTCAACGGTTTCGGCAAAACAGATTCCCAGCTTTTGAGTCCCAAGCTTTCCAGTAATCGGTCTTGACGAAAGCGGAGCGGTTAGTTCGTCAATAGCGAGAGATGCATTCGTATCATACTGATGCAGACCGGGTTGGCCGATTCGATATATAGAAAACGGGACTAAGTACAAGAGAGGCTATTGCGTGTCCGTCCTCGCTGACCCTTTAGAAGGCATCATTTGTTGAAAGTCTTATATCCTGCATCATAAGACCTTTCCACTGAGATCAAAACTTCCGCGCTGGCGGGCTATCTCCTTCTGCACACTCTGTACGGGTCTCAATCCGGAAAGTTCCAATAGCCAGGGTGATCTTCAAGGAAACGGAAACAAAATTAGAGCTAATATCTGTTCGAGGACTTGCTCTGTTTGACCTACACCAATCGCTTCTTCCCAGCTTCTCGAAGAAACTGCTCCAGCCTCTGGTAGGCTTAGTATGTTCTTCGCGTATAACAAAAGTTTCGCCTAGGAGCAGAAGGTGAGAAGGAAAGAAGCAAGAAAACCACCATACCTCACTCACCCTGGGAAAGGTATTTTTCGAGTGCCGGCTTGAAACTCGCTATGTGCTCGTTCATGTAACCGGTCAGAAACCAAAGGGATGAAATCCTCTCGTCCTCATCGATTCCCTTTGGGATGATATACCTCAGCCTCCATGACAGACCCTATATGATTGACAGGCGACGTACGGTGAAGGTATCTTTGGCATCTGTCCACGTATTTTCGATAGCTGAGAGTCGCATTATATCGAGCATGCCCAGCACGAAGCCCGAGGTCTTCTGTTCGATTTCTCTCACCAACACAAGGCACTCGTATTGCACCGACCAGAAAAGAGGCATGTTTTCGACCTTGATAGGCATATATTCGAGCATGGGTCGAGGCTCCTTTAGAGTAGAGTGGCGAACCTTCGACTGTGGCACAACATAAGTTGGCGGTAGCATTGCACGTGGATATGCCTTGGGATCTGGCTGTGGTCCTGGGGGTTAACGGCCATTGCGATATTGCGCATTGAGTAGGTGCAGGACGATGAAACTTATCGATCAATATTTGAGCGTTGCAGAAGGGCTGAGGATCTGTATGTAGCCCGTCTTACATATGACAAGGCAATCTGGAACGCAACAATCGGTCGGGCAAATTCAAACAGAGAAAAATACTCACGGCTCTCTAAAATCGTCAAAACTACGCAGAAAACATTCCGACCTGCGTATCAGTTGCAACAAAACCCTCCGAAAGGATAGCAAACTCGTGGAATGATTCCTTGGGTGATGCTACACATCATACATGATTGATTTGATTTCTTACCCTTCTAGAAGCCCGAAGAACCAATCGAAGCAAGAAGGAAGCAGAATAGAGACACACGCGCAAATCTGTTTTGCGCGGTGAGCTTTGACTGACGGGAGATCCCAAGGAGCTCGTTTAGGCTGTTAGGCTGATGTCCACGACCGTGTGGTTTTCGACTACGCCATAGTTTGCGGTAGTTCAAAGGACATACAGGAGGATTCTCGGATCTCCATAGTGTTCCTGATGAGAATTCACACAGAACATTACAAGAATCGATATTGATTTTATTGTTTAGAGGCCTTAGGAGATCATCCAGGATTCCCACGGCGAGCTATGTCTCATGAGCAACTCAAAGGCACTCCTTTGGGCCCTTCCTGCAGTGGCATGAAGCGGTGTTGTTTCACTTAGCCGGCAAGATCAGCGAAACTCCAATGTGAATGGCAAGGCTATGACTACGGAGTGCCGTACTTGTCGGCTTAGTAATATACCTCGGGGTCAAACCCTGTTCGTCACCAATCCACGTTGATCGACCTCCCAATAATATGACCGGGTTTTTCGAGCTGTCGAATCATTCAAAACGTTTCTGAAGCGTTGCGCAAGTTTCCTGTCGTCAGGATCTACGTACATATTGATCCAAAACCCTGACAAATCTCGTGTTCAAGTTGAGCGAACTCTTCTGGACAATCGCCGGCGATACTTTTCGATGGCGTCGTTCCTCAAGACGGGCTTACCATGGTGCAGCATCGAGAAACTTCTGAAAAAGTATGACCCTCCGGCATTTATAGACATTGGACGTGCTGACGCAGAATTGGTTCAAGGCACAGAACCACCATCATCAAGTCACCCCTAATCCATGGCAAACAGATTTCCCTTGCGGGCCCACTTACCCTTTCCTACATTAGCGATCAGGCTCGCACCTTGCAACTCGTTACTGGAAATGCCGTTCCAGCCTTAACTCGCAAGTCGCACCTCACAACTCGTTTGCAATTTGCAACCACTCGCGCTCCCAAGCTGAAACTCGGACAGGTTCGGCCGCGTGCTGACGGCTCGAGATAGATGAAACACCGGTTGCAAAGCCGATGACATCACCTAGACACGTGAGCGAGCTCGGCAAAATTACTTCACGCGCTAAAATGAGTGGGAATCCCCTCAATCTCCGTACGGATCTCGACCGGTTTGGTGGTTCGGTTCGTTCGGTTCAAGGAATTATGAGAATGGGACATGGGACTCCGACTTGGACGCACAGTTCCAGGGAATTTCAGTCAACAGCTCGCCTCCTTCATCAGGAATGGGTCAGCTACTTGGGCAGTATCGTCAATCACACTGCTCGAGGAAAAGCAGCAATTATTGTATCGACATATACCCCATATATTCAGCCAGCCGGCATAGGCAGCTCAACCTGTAATCTCTAGCAATAAACATCAACACTGAACATCGACCGATAAGAAATACCCCTGATGGTAACTCGAAAAGAAACGCCAGGAGAACCATATACTGGCGAAACAGAGAAGCAAGAACAGGGCAGACCTTCCAGCCCTTCTGATTTCAAAGTACAAGCCTCGGAACGTCAGGAAGATGAACATATCGATATCAGTCCTTCCGAAACGGCAGTCAACTCTATCGACTCTGATCTAGAAAATCATGTTGGAGAGTCCGAGCTGGAGGAGGATGCAGAAACGGAGGCCGAGTCTGACTTTAGTGAATGTGGGAAGAACCTGGATAAGCAGGCTAAAAGGAAAAGAAAGACCAAAGGAAACAAGAAAGATAAGGGATCGGAGCATGCCGAGGAGGAACGACCGCCTAAAATTGCTACTGGAGATCAAACAGGACAAGAGGATACTGAACCGCCTGCAGAGCAGTTTGATAATCAATCCATCCACTCAATTCAGTCTGATACCGCCGCTCATGCCTCTCGAAAGCACGACGATGAAGATTCTCGAACGGTGCGAACGAATTCCCGTCGGATCCCATTGGAACGAAAAGTTCACTGGCCTTCGGAGCGTACAATGGAAAATCAATTCGATACCAAGACAGGCCATTATCGTCGTGTTCCAGCTCTAACCTCCAAACCTCGTTTGAGCGACGATGACGAAGAGAAGAGAGCCACTCGGGAGAACTCTAATCGAGCTAGAAGGGAAGCTAAAGAAGCTGTTCTAGCAGATGAAAGTGGCAGTGGATCAGAAACGGCTTTGTCATCATCCTCCTCTAGTTCCGCTTCCAGTTCCCATCAACGAACACCTCGTGGATCCTTCTCCTCACGAGCGTTCAACGGGGCTGATTCAGGAACGAACAGACAACGGAAGTTAGGAAATAACAGCGGGAAAGCACATGGAGTCCGTGCTGGATGGCACGAAGAGAAGGATCTGGGTGAAGGGCCGATGCGAGAGGACGATACGGAAGGTGTGAGGCGAAGGAGAGCCCGGCAATTTTCATTCGATTCGGATGACGAGGACGACGAGTCGGAAGATGAAGCGGTCCGAACAGGCAGGGCTGGGTTCTTGTCCAGTTTCCTGGGGTTATCGAGGCGGGATGCTAAATTGAAAAAGGGAGACGAAGCGGATGAGATGGAGAAGGGCGAAAAATCTGGGCCTCGGCGATCTAAGAGCAGGGTGAGAGATTTGCCAAGAAGAGGACGCGATGGACTCAAGTCGATCAAGAAGAGGAGAAGGTGGTCCCATCAAGCTCTTTTCCGGCGAGATTCCACTTCGAGTATCGGTAGTACGAGATCTAACTTTTCATTATCCGATATCTTTGGGAGCGAGAGTGACCACGATTCGACGGAGGGTGCAGGAAATCTGGAATCGGAAGCTCAAGCTAGGGAAGAAGGTCAGGGCGAGGTCGCTACGGGGGAAAACCCTAATGATCCTCAAGTTCAAAAAACTGGAAGATCCGATTCTAAGCAGAATTCAAGAGGGCAAAGATCGATTAACGAAGAAGAATTGTACGAACCTCATCTGCTTGGACCGGTCAATACGACTCACAGTGGCAAATCCTCCTTGAAATCCGTCAAGATGTCTACCGAAACGGATCATCACAGAAGACGAAGGGAGATGAAGGAGGATTTGAATACGCCTTACATCCCTTCTACCAGAGTGGACAAGGCGGACGCTGTCAATCCTAATTTGAGATTGGAGGCAGCTCAAGGATGGGTCGCGACGCTCGAAAGGTTCAAGGCGTTCTGTCGAGGAGACGATCACGACGAGCCGGAAGAATCAACGCCTCATCGATCTATCGCCGCTCTGATCATTGCTACTCAAGGATTAGCTGGAGTGGCTAGTCCTAGACTGGCAAGAATCGCTCCAGCTTCAGGTAAAGAAGCGGAGACGAATCGCGGGTCTAGAAAGATTTCGGAATATAGCAACCCGCGTGAACAATACCATGACCGAATCAAGGAGATTGCCGAGGAATTCGGAGCGGAAGCTCAGGAGAAGGGCGCAAAGTTGACCAAGAAGCAGAAGGGGAAGATCATGGAACGAGCTGTAAAGAAGGCTGATCTGGCCAAGGCTCAGAGACCGATGAGAGGGAAGAGGAACCAAAAGGAGATCAAGATATCGAGGCATCCTTCAAAGATGCTACAGCGCCAAGATTTCGTCGTCAGCTTGGCAAAGGCTTTAATCAAGTGAGTTGAAGAAATAGGATTTTGAATCTGACGAGTATGATCTGATTTTTCCACTTTACAGCTTCGGTGCGCCCACGCATAGTGTTGAAAGCTGGCTCGAAGCGACATCCGACTTTCTCGAAGTGGACGCTTCCTTCATCTACCTACCTTCCATTCTCATCTTGACATTACGGGACGAAAAATCCAGATCTTCCGATGTCTTGCTTCTTCGACCTACCGGATCTTTGGATCTTTATCGATTGAGTCTCGTCCACAAGGTCTACCGTCTTGTCGTTCACGATGTCATCTCGGTCAACAGCGGTGCGCGAGCATTGAGGCGGATTCTGAAAGAGGTAAGCCCCTCTTGGTGATTCGTTATCGACCACTAGAGTACATTTCTCATCCGCTTCCCGTTGAACAGACGCGCTCGTACCACTGGACCATCCTCATGTTATCTGGATTCCTCGCATCCGCCTGCGGTTCTATAGTAGCCTTCAGCGGTAGTTTCGTGGACGGCCTGATGTCCGGTGCAGTCGGCCTGATCCTCAATGGGACCTTGGTCGGAGTGTTGGGTCGACACAAGGTCATGAGCAATATCTTTGAATTGACCGCTGCAGGGTTGATCGCGTTTGTTGCCGTAAGTTGAGCGCGTGAAAGGAGCTCGTGGGGTGCTTTGTATTGACTTGTTTGTTGATCCGATTGCAGCGTGGATTGGGAGGGACCGAGTATTTCTGTTACTCCAGTATCGTTTCGGTAAGTATCATAATCGCGACTCGATTTGATGAATGCCGATCTCTCGTGTTTTAGTCTGCCATCATCATCATCCTTCCCGGATGGGCCATCTGTCTCGTACGTGCGCCCTCAGCCTCGCCATACTTACCACCATTGACGCCTGTCTCTTCCACAGGGTGCTCTCGAACTAGGTTCCCGTAACGTCGCAGCAGGAGCGATCAGAGTAGTCTTCGCGATAGTCTACACCCTCTTCTTATCCTTTGCCATCTCCATCGGGACGCAAATCATGGACGCGACGGGCGTTCAACAACCCGCGGCTCCTTCTGATAGTACTCAGGATGGGATGTTGATCTCCAGTCAAACGGTCATGGGCAGTTTTACCAGTAACAACACCGCTTTCGATAACATGTTCCAGAACGGTCAGTCCGACACGTTCATTCCATTGAGAACCGAAGGATCGTCGTTTCTGACCCCCGTCTGACTTTTGAATAGGCACGTTCACTTTCCAGAACGGGACTTCCTCCGCTTCGTCCGGTCAAGTAACATGCTATCGATCCCCCGAATTGACGGCCTGGTGGTACCTCGCTCCACCCGATTGGTCTTTATTCATAACGGTTCCCATCTTCGCGGCGGCCCTGGCCACTTGGTTTCGACAGGATTGGAAGAGTAGGGATATGGTGGTCTCCATCATGGTAGCCAGTCTAGGATACTTGGTTCAGTATTGGGTGAAACCCGTGAGTCCTTCGTCTTTCGAAAAATGGTATATCGGAAGAACGGGAATTGATCGAGAGTGGCGGTTCGGGTGGTGGCAGCAATTCCCTGATCGGAGTGATATAACTTCCGCTGTTCAGGCGTTCACCGTAGGGGTATTGGGGAACATGTATAGCCGTATTGGAAGGGGTAGTGCGTTCCCTAGTATGGTAGTGGGGATCCTATTAGCCGTTCCTAATGCCGTTGCTGCAGCCGGGTGAGTATTTCAGTCAGTGTCCTTGGGAGAAACGAGATGATGGAAAGCTGATCATCGACGGGTTTGGCGGGCGAGAATAGAGGGATCAGTTTGGCCAGTGATTCCAGTGGGAGCAGCGATTCGGGCCAGGAAGAATTGAGCAGTACGGTCATCGTCGCTATCAGAATGTAAGCGTTCGGTTTGATCGAGAGCGATAGAGGATTGACCGCTGACTGTGGGTCTTTATGTCATAGGGTTCAGACGGCCATCGGACTGGCTATTGGGTTGTTTGCCGCTGCGGTGGTCGTTTACCCGTTCGGAAAGAGAGGCTATATCTTTGCTTTCTAAGAGAACAGGTTGGACGTGGTCATGCGAGGAAAGGAAAGGAAAGGAAAGGTTAGGGTTGGATGTGGATATACCGGATACCCCTATATAGAAGCTGTATCAAATTAGTGTAACGCAAGAACTGAAATGAAATACACGTCATACCCGTCAGTCACTCGGTTGGGTATTCGGATGAGAGACCTTGGAGCGGGGATGACCGGGCCGGTGAGTTTGGTGCGTAGCGCTGTGGTTTGTGCGGATATCGACCTCCACCTTGTTCGTTATAAGGAGCCGAGAGAGGTCGAGTTGCTGCCTGACACCTTTCGAGTGCGGTGCACTAAGAGTTACCAGCACCTCTCTGCACTGTAACCGACGCTTCACCTCGAGCCCTTCGCTCCATCCATTCATCTCCCACCACCAATCATCCTCACTCTCGAGCCACTCTGCCCCGCTCTTAGCGCAACGTGTGGAGAAAAACGTCATTCAACACGAACGAGCGCACGGCAGCGACAGCGATAGAGGTACTTTGCTGCGTTGAAAACGATAGTCAAAGTGTGATCACTCACAAAGACGGATAGCCCACTTGCACTTCAATTCGGTTCTTACGACCATCACCATCAACTAGAACGAGCATCAGCTGCATTATCACCTCTTCATCCTTTACGAACGCAAACTACAAACCGAATCATACTAGACTACCTGCATCACCTGCTCATCTGTACCAACCTTTCACGACCATGTCGACTTTACAAAGAAACACTTCCCTCAAGCGGCTACAAAAGCAATTACACGACAATGAGAATCACCCTCGACCTTCCGCTTTCACCCCTACCGAAGGTCCTCCTCTTCACGCTCCAACCCCTTTGAGACAGACGAGTGCTCAACAGATAACCCCTATGACTCCTTCGTCCGGTGCGGCCACTCCAGGAGGAGCTTTCGGGTTCGGAGCGTTCACCGCGATAGATGAAGGATCACCTTCCAGTTCCCCCTTCTCCAGCGCTCCTCCTTCGAGGCGAGGAAGTTTCGCTCATCCTCATCAGAGTGGACCCAGACCGGCTATCGTGAGGAGAAGGGATAGTGCGAATTGGCAAGAAGGAGCGGTCGATTTTACGGGAGCTCCTTCTCTTCTCTCCCGTGCTGGATCCCCGACTTTACCCCTCATGACCACCAAGACCCGGTCGGCCGCTTCTTCCCGTCGATCCAGTTTCGTAGGAACGCCTCAGCATCATGGATTAGGGATGAGCGATTTGATGAGTTCCCGAGGACAAAAGGAAGGGGAATTCATAGGGAGTGTGGATTGTGGGACGACTTCCACTAGATTCATCGTTTTCGATCAATACGCCAAGATCATCTGTGAACATCAGATGGAGTTTAAGCAATATTATCCTCATCCCGGGTAAGCCCCGTCCCTCCTATTCCAACGACCACTTCTGAAAACTAACCGAAACTCGTCGTTCTGCGTCAACTAACAGTTGGCACGAACATGAACCTTACGATTTGGTAGACTCGATGAACGAATGTATCTCCCTCGCTCTCGAAAAACTAGCCTTCCTCGGGTTTTCTAGCTCCAGTATCAAATGTATCGGGATCACCAACCAAAGAGAGACGGTCGTCTGTTGGGACAAGACCACCGGGAAACCTCTCTGCAAGACGGTCGTATGGGACGACGCACGGACCGTGGGGATCGTCCGGGAATTCCAAAAGAAGCTGGACGAGGAGGGCTTGCCATTTGGCGAAGGTGAAGAGGACGTCAGGGAGACTAAAGGGGAGGAAGGGTATTTCAATGGGGTGGATGTCGTTGCGGAGAAACTGAAACAGAGCTTGGGAGTCAATGGAGAGGAGGAAAAGGAGAAGAAGGAGGTGAAGAAGTTGGATACGCCTACTGTTCTTACCAAGGTGGCTATTAGTGGAGATAAGAGGAGGAGAAAGGGGAAAGAGGCTTTGGTTGACATGTGAGTGTTCATCCTGTTTTTTTTCGTTCTTACCGGACCATTGCCTTACATTTTGGTCTCCGTTCGCACAGCACTGGACTGCCATTATCGACTTACTTTTCTGCGATCAAGCTGAAATGGTTGACGGATCATCATCCTGAAGTCAAGAAGGCTTTCCAAGAGGATCGATTGGCTTTCGGTACGGTCGACAGTTGGTTATTATACGTGAGTCCCGCCCTGGAAGATGGGGGGTGCAACTCGAGCAAAAGATCATTGACGAATACGTCTATTCTCTAGAACTTGACTGGAGGAATCGATGGTGGGATCCATGCGATCGATTGTACCAACGCTTCCCGAACCCTCCTCATGTCCCTCAAGACGATGGAATGGTACCAACCCCTTATCGACTTTTTCGGTCTCAAGGCGTCCATCTTACCCAAGATCGTCTCGTCTTCCGAAATCTACGGCAAGATCGTTAACGGACCTTTGGCCGATGTTCCTATCGCCGGAATGGTCGGGGACCAACAGGCCGCTTTAGTCGGGAACAAGTGTCTCAGTAAAGGTCAGGCCAAGAACACCTATGGGACTGGATCGTTTGTGCTCTTCAACACGGGACCGGACGTGGTTAGGAGTGAGAACGGGTTGATCAGTACGGTCGCTTATCGATTAGGAAAGGATCAGGCTCCTACGTATGCGTTGGAAGGTTCGATCGCCGTCGCTGGATCCGCTATAAAATGGTCAGTCGGGGCTGCGGGCAAGTGCGATGGGTGATGGTATACTGATCACCCATTCATATTGAACATAGGCTGAGAGACCAGATCGGTCTGATCGATGAATCGAGCGAGATGGACGCTTTGTGTTCTCATGTACAGGACACGGGTGGTGTTTACTTTGTGACCGCTTTCAGTGGTCTCCTCGCTCCGTAAGTGCTGCTGCTCCTTTGCCAAACCCATATAATATTCGAGTGACTGATGGGCTGCAACGCCTCAGTTACTGGGACCCTAATGCAGGAGGAATGATTGTCGGTTTGACCCAGTACAGTACCGCCTCTCATATCGCTCGAGCGACCTTGGAAGCTGTTTGTTACCAAACTCGAGCCGTCTTGGACGTCATCGAAAAGGAGAGTGGGGTTCGACTGGACGAGTTGAAGGTCGATGGTGAGTCGACAGCCGGGGAAACGAAGCGGCTTATGATGGGAAACTGAACGATCGAACGCGACGTAAACAGGTGGAGTGACCAATTCTGATCTGGCCATGCAGATTCAAGCGGATATCGGAGGATTCCGGGTCTGTCGACCTCACATGAGGGAATCTACCGCACTCGGTTCAGCCCTTTTGGCTGGTCATGCTCTAGGTCTCTTTGGGTGGGATCTGACGAAACCTGAAACCCTCAAGGAAGTCAATATGCAGGAAGCCATGTTCTTCGAACCCGAATGGCCCGAGAAGAAACGACTGAAGAACGTTCGAGGATGGGAGAGGGCGGTAGAGAGGGCTAGGAGTTGGCATACCGCCGAAGAAGAGGACGAGATGGAGGCCGAGTATGAAAAGGAGGATAATTATTCTTGAGATCTCGCGCGGATGATTCGGAACGCAAACACGGAATTGGAATGAAAGCATAGGTTTGATTCGTCTTCCTGGGAATTTTGTACGTAGATGTGACAAGGTTCAGATAGGGTTTGTGGCATTGCAAATATCAACGAATTTAGAATTTACGAATCCTACCATCCATTGTGTGCGTGTGGGGTCTGGTGGGATTGATAGAATTGTGGGTCCGGTAAGACGCGGTCCGAATAATCGAACGGTCGGACCGACACTCGGTCGGTGCATTTTCGGAATCAAGCGACGGGAATGTGGAAAAAAGCATCCCCAGAAACGAAGATCATGTTTTTGTTTTGAGAATGAATATGCCTGTGGACGAGGTGAAACGCTCAAGGAAGGACGCTACATGGCAGCTGTAACGAGGGTCCTGCGTCGATTGAGAGGATGCTTACGAGTCGAGAACTGTCTCCGATCGGTGAAAGAGCGTTGATACGAGGTGAAAAGGGTGGACTTTGCTACGTCACAAACCGTTGTTTATTCGTTCTCACGCGCAACCGGTCCGGAGACTGATCGCGCGTTGGGGGCAGAGACACGACATCATTCATTCATCATCCACAACCTCCAACTCTTTTTCTTTTCATCCACTTTGGACTCCTTTCCTTTTCTTGTCATACATACTTCTTTGAAGAAGATTATACCTCCAAACAGTTAGTACAACATCTCCCTCAAAGCTCTGATATCGTTCCTTGTTTTACCACCTCGACATTCCTCACAGAAACAACTCCCCCGAAAAAACAGAAAATATAGAAAAGATGGCTTCCATCGACGTAAAGACCACTTCCACTCAGTTGCCCCCTGCTTCTTTCGAGAAGACCGAGGCCGAGGAGAAGTGTATCAACACTGTCAGTCGTGAAGTTCTGAAGAGTATCCGCTCGAGCAGTGGCTGAACGAGCTTTTCTGATTGGCCACAGATCCGAACTCTCGCTGCTGATGTTGTCGCCAAGGCCAACTCTGGTCACCCAGGTGCCCCCATGGGTATGGCTGTGAGTATCCAATCGTACCAGGAAATGTGTAATCGGGACAAGTCCACTTACATGTTTCGGAAATTTGTCTTCTTCCGAAAATAGCCTGCCGCTCACGTTCTTTGGTCGTTGATGAAGTTCAACCCAAGCAACTCCAAGTGGTACAACCGTGACCGATTCGTCCTCTCCAACGGACACGCGTGAGTTCTCTTTATATTGACTTCATGAGGAAGAACCATCTTCTCACTTTTTGGCATGCGTTCCCTCTATCAGTTGTGCATTGCAATACGTCATGCTCCACCTCCTCGGATACAAGGTCTCTATGGACGACCTCAAGTCTTTCCGTCAGTTGCACTCCAACACCCCCGGACACCCCGAGGTCGGAGTTACCGATGGTATCGAGGTCACCACTGGGCCTTTGGGTCAGGGTTTCGCCAATGCCGTCGGTTTGGCCATGGCTCAGGCTCACATGGGAGCCACCTTCAACAAGGACGGATTCCCCGTTTTCGACAACCACACCTTCAGTGAGTAGTGGAAAGTAGCGAGTCGACGGATTGCTAGAGAACTCATTGACGTACCTTACTACAGTGTTCACTGGTGACGGTTGTCTCCAGGAGGGTGTCGCTGCCGAGGCCGCTTCTTTGGCCGGTCACTTGCAGCTCGGAAACTTGATTTCCATCTACGATGACAACCACATCACCATTGACGGAGACACCGCTTGTTCTTTCACCGAGGACGTCGAGATGAGGTTCAAGTCTTACGGATGGCAGGTTCTCCACATCGAGAACGGTAACGAGGATTACGCCGGAATTGCCGCTGCTATTGAGGAGGCCAAGAGGAACACCACTCAGCCCACCTTGATCAGGATGCAGACCATCATTGGATTCGGATCCAAGTTGCAGGGAACCGGTGGAGTTCACGGAGCTCCCTTGAAGAAGGACGACATTGTCGACCTCAAGAAGCGATGGGGATTCAACCCCGAGGAGACCTTTGCCGTTCCCCAGGAGGCCAAGGACTACTACGGAAAGCTCGCCAAGAAGGGTGCCGAGACCGAGGCCGAGTGGAACAAGATGTTCAACTCTTACAAGGAGAAGTACCCCAAGGAGGCTGCCGAGGTCGAGCGTCGTATGGAGGGTCGATTGCCCGAGGGTTGGGAGAAGGCTCTCCCCACTTACACCACCGAGGATGCCGCTGTCGGATCCCGAAAGTTGAGTGAGACTGTCATCACCAAGCTTTGGGACGTCCTTCCCGAGTTGGTCGGAGGTTCTGCCGATTTGACCGGATCCAACTTGACCCGTGCCAAGAACGCAAAGGACTTCCAGCCTCCCAACACCGGTTTGGGTGACTACTCTGGACGATACATGCGATTCGGAGTTAGGGAGCACGGTATGACCGCCATCGCCAACGGTCTCGCCGCTTACGGAGGTCTCATCCCCTTCGTCGCCACCTTCTTGAACTTCGTTTCTTACGCCGCCGGTGCCGTCCGTCTTTCCGCCCTTTCTCACTTCCGAGTTCTCCAGGTCGCCACCCACGACTCTATCGGTCTCGGAGAGGATGGTCCTACCCACCAGCCGGTAGAGACTGTCGCTCACCTCCGAGCCCTCCCCAACATGCAGGTCTGGAGGCCCGCTGACGGTAACGAGACCAGCGCCGCCTACCTCGTCGCCTTGAACTCCCAACACACTCCTTCCACCCTCGCCTTCTCCCGTCAGAACCTTCCCCAGCTCGCTAACAGCAGCATCGAGAAGTCTGCCAAGGGAGCTTACGTTCTCGAGGAGGTCGAGAACGCCGATATCACCTTGATCTCTACCGGATCCGAGGTATACCTCGCCGCTGACGCCGCCAAGGAGCTCCAGAAGGAGGGACTCAAGGTCCGAGTCGTCTCTGCCCCTTGTCTCGAGGTATTCGATGCTCAGGACAAGGACTACAAGCTCTCCGTCTTGTCCAGCGGAGCTCCCATCATGTCCGTCGAGGCTTACTCTACTTTCGGATGGGGCAAGTACGCCCACGAGTCTTTCGGTTTGAAGAGCTTCGGAGCCAGTGGACCTGCTGACAAGGTCTACGAGTACTTTGGATTGACTCCTACCGGTATTGCCAAGAGGGCCAAGAAGGTCGTCGACTTCTACAAGAAGAGGGGTCACCCCGTATACTCTCCTCTCATCTCCGCCCTCGACGAGGTCGATGACGAGTGAAGATTGGGTTTTGCATCGTTGACAGACATCTGATTGGTTGCGAAAATGTAATTGTGGAATGTAATGTGGAATCTACATAGAATATCCGGTGACGCTTTCATTTCCGCTGTCCCATACCGCCTGCCCATTGGAGGGGCAAATCTGATCTTCTAAGCTGCACGTGTGATACCGCTGATACAGAGCAGTGGATGATTTGGCTACCGGTTGAGGCAAAGACGATGTTGGGCAGATCGACTCTTATAGTGCGATAGTGGCAACACCATCAGGGTAATAACGACAAAAAGGGTCATCATAGAACGCTACTCACAGGGCAAGACGGTTTTCTGAAGTCTAGGTGGTCATGGTGGTCACTCTCGGTATCGAAGAGAGTTAGTGTATATCATGTATATCAAACGGCGCCTTTGAGGCAGCGCGCGACCCCGTGATCGATCTCGGCAGCCGAAGTACTTAGACTGTGCATTGCAATCTATTCTCTCGTCGCTCATGTCGCTCACAAGTGAAAGAGGTCCGGCTGGATTTGGACTGGCAGTGATGTTATAGCTTGTCACCTGGTTCCGTAGCAATAGAGAGTCATTCCCTCATGCTGCCGACCAGGCTACAGCTTCCTGAATGGAGGCTAGTTCAGGGGAAGTTACCGTTGGCCGGTAAGTTTAGCCTGATCGTACATCCGGCTGACCGGTCAGCAACTGACTTCTTGATCTGTAAATGATAGGTGCGTACTCCTTGTTGCTGATGAGCTACTTGGCCTTCTCGTATTACATCGAAGCCGAGGTGCTGTTCAGGCAGGAACGAAATTGGGTCTTTATTAGACAGTGAGCATTTCGAGTCGATACACAGACTACCTGATGCTCAGCGAATCCTCTTTAGATTCGTTGTGCACAACGCCCTTTTCATCTTAGCCAACCTCTCCTTGTATGAAGCTTCTACTAGACCTCCCGGCTCCCCTCAAATGTCTTACGCTCATGCTCCCGGACAAAAAGAAGCAAGAAACGCATCGGCGAATCCGTACGATCATAACGGTCCCGCCTCAGTCTGGGATGAAGACGAGCAAGACCGTATCGAAGCGGAATTTCGTGGAATAACTCTTGAACAATGGAAAGCTACGAAACCGCAACGAAAAGCGAATGCCGAATCGACTGAACCCGAACACGAACAAGATGATGAAGACGACGATATCCCGCTAGCTCAATTGCTACCTTCAGGGAACAGCGAGTTAACTGAGTCCAACCAGACAGAACCGATATCCCTGACCGTCAAGGCGAGTTCAGGAGGGGTTAGATGGTGCAGGAAATGCGGAGCAGTCAAACCTGATCGATGCCATCACTGCAGTACTTGCGGTATCTGCGTTTTGATGATGGGTCAGCCAGCTCGATCTGGTCGAAAAGAATATTTTAAGCTCACCATCGTGTTTTCGCTATAGATCATCATTGCGTGTGGATCTCAGGATGTGTCGGATATCGGAATAAGAAGCCATTCCTACTGTTTCTGTTATATGCTGCTCTGTATTCGGCATATAGCTCATTCGAGGCTGTCAATATGGCTGTCAACTTGTTTCACACTAGTCCGACTGGAGTCAACGATGTAAGTACAAGCGTGTTGTTCAATTTGATGATCAATAATGCTAATTAGGGGTTTTTCCAGGATGCTTCCGACCTGAGCATAGGCCCTGTGATCTGGATTTTGCTAGCCATGGCCGGTTTCGTCTTCTCCTTGTCTCTTGGACCTTTCGGGGCATTCCACTTTTATCTAGTATCCCGTAATCTCACAACGCTAGAACATATGAGGCTGGCGTTTCCAAATATACGCTTGCCTGAAGGAGAAGAGCAGGTTTCGAACCATCGGGAAGTACCTGTACAACACGCTCGGAGGCCTTCTCTCGACGTTCCGAGATACAGGGATCACGACAGGAGGCACGGATCGTCAGCTGAATCCCGCTGGAAGCCCGACCATATGCTCAGTCGGGATGAGAGAAGACGAGCAAAACGAATAGCAGAGTCTGTTAATCCTTACGATCTGGGCTGGAAGAGGAATTTCTTGCAAGTCTTCGATCCTGATGGGGAGGGCGTGAGTCTGAGGTGGTTGTGGCCAAGGGGTAGAACCGGATCGTGAGTTTGCTCTGAGTCATTCGCTGTCGCAGGCGGTCGTCTCACTGGCGAGCTTTACCACAGGTCTAATCCCCTCGCAGGCCAAGTCTTTCCATATTCTCAAGCCGCTCTGGACAGGCTACGGGAAGAGACTGCTCGTTTGCGATTAGGAAGGGCGTAAGCTTTCGTATAGATGTGTAAAGTTGTATCGATATCACTACCATCACCACCATTATACCCTATTGCACCGCTCGTCTACTTTCTTGACCAAGCCATGACCATGCGACCTTTTACGATCTGTATCGTCCACCGCTCGTATAAGGTCGTATTCCGTATAAACGTCGCTCGGCTCCGCGTTGACGGCCAACGGCGTTCATGGCCATACGAATCATCGTATGGTACGAGTCAGCCCGATACTTGCGATTTGCGACACAGCTGGGACATAGCTAGTTGAGATAGATATACAGAGCATTTGTGATGCTGTGGAGAAGGAGAATCATTAATCGATATGCATAGATAACAAGCAACCTTATACAATAATAGCTTTTTCGCGAAGATGTTATCGTCTTCCTCCTTGAATCTCGCAGAAAAAGCAGACATCCCGGATTCACTCAAGAGCCCTTATATCCGGCCTACTCGGCGAGGACTGACAAAGTCTCGGTTGCGAGGCCCGTTCTACCTGCTATCTTTCGCTCCTTCATTTCCAGCTCCTCTACAGAACTATCGAGCGGCTCTCGCACATCCGTACACACTGTATGCTATCGGAACGATAGCCGCGATAATAGCTGGGATAGGTCTTCCCGCTTTCGACTTACTTTATGGATACTGGACTAACGGAATCACAGCAGCTGGAGCTGAACCATCGGCGATCAACAGTCGAGGCAGTCAGACAGGATGGCTGATGGCGATTGTTGCCGTTGTTACCTTGACATCTTTCGTAATCTTCCTGGGTTGTTGTAAGCATCATAGTTTTAGAATCAATCTGCTTACAGCTGATGGTTTTACTCAATTCTAATTAGTCTCACTTGCTGGTCTCAAGATATCCAACGAGCTTCGAATTGCGTATTTCGAGTCGATCTTGAGTCAGGATGTCTCGTTCTTTGATCACGTGGGAGCGGGAGAGGTGGCAACTCGTTCAAACAAGGATATCAATCTGATACGGACGGCATTCGGTGAGAAATTAGGCTACATCATATGGTCCGCAGCCATCATAGTTGCAGTAGGTAATTTCTACGCGGTCACCATTCGTATCTCACTTACATCGTGGTTTATACACGCAGGCTTTGGTATCGAGTTTCATCCAATCGCCCAAGTTAGCCGGTGTACTACTGAGCTTGATTCCGTTCACTGTCATCTTAATGTCAGCAGTAGGGTGGTGGGGTGCATCAGCTTCCAAACGAGCAGACCAAGTTGAAGGCAAAACGTCCACCTCTGTTGAACAAGTTATTTCAGCTACAAGAATTGTGCAGTCTTTCGGTATTGCCGATCGATTACTTATCAAGCTCGAGCTCGAGCTTTTTCGGCCTATCAAGAAATTGGGGCTCCTTCGAGCCACAGGGAAGGCGCTGGAGCAAACGTCAGCATTCTTTGTGACATTTTTGACTTATTCCTTAGCATTCTGGTAGGCATGCTCCGCTTGTCGCGGCATCCTCGCATTGACTGTAACTCTCCGGTACCAGGTTTGGAAGCATCGAAGTCGCAGATGGCTTAGCTGTGGGGCACGTACTTACGGTAAGTACCAGGCGAGGCATGTCATACTGGGTGAAGGCTGACCCTTGACTTGATTTACCGAGTAGGCTTTTTACAACTTTGTGAATTTGCTTTATGGGTTTGCTATGGCAGTACCACATATATCTTCCGTCATCGAGGCAACCACAACGCTTGCTGCCATTCGTCAACAAATCGAGCGGGAGCCTCTAATCGATAGTTCCGTACCGACTGGGCTGAAACTTCAAGCCTCAGATCAATGGCAACCTTGTTTCGACCTGGACAACGTTACTTTCGCCTACCCAAGCCGACCACATGTCAAGGCGATAGACGGGGTCAGCATTTCTCTCCCACCTGGCAAGTTCACAGCTATAGTTGGTCCTTCCGGCAGCGGTAAAAGTAGTGTCGCAGCCCTCTTGATACGCGAGTATGACCCAGAGACCGCCAACGTACTCAGAGATGTTGATGTCGCTATCAAGCAACATTTTGCGGAAGTTCCCAAAGAGTCGAAAGACAAAGGCAGCGAGAATGAAGGTCAAGCGGAATTCAAGCAAGAGCGAGATTCTGTTTCCGGAGGAGGAGTTATACGCTTCGCTGGGCACGATGTGCGAGACCTCAACCTTCAATGGCTTAGACAGCAGATTGCTGTGGTGTCGCAAAACCCCCAGCTGTTTTCCGGAACGATCCTCGACAATGTGGCGTCGGGCTTGACCGGTACACTTCTGGAATATCGACCGGATCTGGACAAATCCAAGGGGAACGACGAGAAGGAATCTGTACGGGTGACAGAGATTCGAGCTCGGTGTGAGGAAGCCTTAGTCAAAGCACAAGCCTGGGATTTTGTCGCAGCCCTACCAGAGGGTATGGATACGATAATTCTTGGTGGTCGCACAGGAGTGTTGTCTGGAGGCCAGTTACAACGCGTTGCACTTGCTCGAGCTCTCGTCAGCCGCCCGAAGTGCTTACTCTTAGACGAAGCAACTTCAGCCGTGGCTTCCGACGCGGAAATGAGGATCAAAGAGATGCTGGAAGAAGAGCAGCAAAGGCGCGGCCTGACTTTGGTCGTGATCGCTCATCGATTGTCGAGTATTGCATCTGCGGACAACATCATAGTCATGCGTAGTGGTAAAGTCGTCAACCAGGGGACGTACGAACAATTGATCGATCCGCAGAATCCTGAAGATACCTTCCGAAACATGGTATACGCCCGTCACGTGAACGAAAAAAAAGCTGGTCCGCTGAGCCAGCTGACAATCCACAAGCAGACAGGCGCTGTAGACCGACTTGAGGGAGATCTCGCTACCAACGGGTCATTCGATGTTCCTGTCACGAGACAGACAGACGTACTCTCGATTCTCGGACCCCCTCTCGGAAAGGCCAAAGCTGTCTTCAAGCGCAACGGTTGGCTTATCCTTGTTGGAACCGTAACATCTCTGATGGGTGGAGCATCTTTCGCTATAACAGGATGGTTGACCGGAGAAGCGGTCAATAGCCTCTCAATCCCAAATGACAACCCCCTTATGCGATCGGAGATGAACCGCTGGGCACTATGGTTCTTCGTACTCGCACTGGCAGACCTGTTAGTCTTCTTCGCTGCTGCTTTCACTTTAGAGTACGCCGGATTAGCGATTAAGACTACGCTCACGAAAGAATCGCTTCGCGCGGTCCTACGTCAAGACACATCGTTCTTCGAAACTGATGCTGGCGGTTCGGGCACTTTAACTTCGAGTATCTCTGAGTACCCTGGGGCTGTCGGCCATACCACAGGAATCATTTGGCTACAGATTGTGGTAGCATTTGCGAATCTTGTCGCTTCTTTCATTCTCGGATTCGTTCTTGGTTGGCGTCTCGCTATTCTAGGACTACCGACCATGGTAGTCTGCATCATAGCTGGTTATTTCAACTTTACCTGGTTAGAGAAGTTTGAAGCTTTAGTTACGAAGGAAGGCGAGACTAGGTCCAACTATATCAATGAATCAGTCAACTCGATACGGACGATCGCTGCTCTTACTCGTGAAAGTGAAACAATGCGCAGATTCCGTGCCGCTGCTCAGCAGCCACGAGAACAGCAAATTGCACTTATTATAGGGAGTATCGGTTTCGGAGTCAACCAAGGTGTGATTTATCTCTTTGGAGCTTTGGTGTTCTGGTGGGGTGCCAGGTTACTGGCCAAAGGTCAAATAGTAAGTGCGGGACCTGGACGTCAAGCCTTCGGATTTTCTTATATCCATTTTCTGATCCTACAACAGACGATTACCGCGCTGTTTGCTGTGTCCGAATCTATCTTCATAGCTACGATGACTTCTGGTCGAGTGCTCACGTTCGCGGGAGATATCTCTCGAACAACCAACGCTCTCAAGAACGTTCAAGTAGGTCTCTTTTCTACTTCACATTGCATTGCCAGCTAAAATTATTCCCTTCTGAAGGCTTGGTTCGATAGGATACCCGCTCACGTAAAGGCAAGTGCTTCAGCTGAGGCGGGCAAGATATCCCGATCATCGTCTACTGTCCCAGATCGATCAATGATAGAATTGTAAGCCCTCCTGTGAGTCTTATGCTGGCTTGATCCCAACTGACAGTGAGCTTCCTCAGGAGAGATGTCGAGTTACGCTACCCTTCGCGGCCGGATGCCCTTGCTTTATCTGGACTGAATCTCTCGATGGCACCTGGGAAGATGTATGCCTTCTGTGGGGCATCTGGTTCGGGCAAGAGCAGTATCTTGGCCTTACTCCAACGTTTCTATGAACCTACCGCTGGATGTATAGAAATTGATGGTATCGATATCCGAACCTGGGATATCGCTGAGTTGAGAGGTATCATGGGGTATGTCAGCCAAGAGGCAGTATTGTTCGAAGGGAGTATACGATTCAACTTGCTTGTAAGTCGATGTCGTCCTGAAAGAGCGATGCATGCTCCTTTGTAATGACACTCTTCACGGCAGCTGGGAGCCATGGATCCTGAAAGTGTCTCGGATTTTGAGCTTGAGGAAGTTTGTCGTCAGGCTTGGTAAGTCTGACAAGTCAATAACTGTAAGGATTTTCTCACCGATGATCGACTCCAATATAAACAGCATCTTGGATTTCATCCTGACACTCGACAATGGCTTTGATACCGATCTGGGCATTAAGGGTAGCGGAATGAGCGGAGGACAAAGACAGGTAAGTGATCTGGGCAGCGAAAACATCGTATCCCAACTGAGAAACTGTAATCTTGGCTATAGCGTCTTTGCATCGCTCGTGCGCTCTTACGGAAGCCCCGTATCCTGCTCCTAGACGGTGAGTTGGCTTCGACACTATCTCGAGCTCGGCAATCGATTGACGTATCACTCATTACGGTCTTCAGAGGCTACAAGTGCTTTAGACAACGAGAGTGAAGCTGTCATACAGCAAGCGATCGAACAAATATCGGCTCAAGGTGGACCTACCATCATTACCGTCGCTCACCGGTTATCGACGATTCGCAACGCGGACGTGATACACGTAATGGAAGCAGGCAACGTCGTAGAAATCGGCACACACGAGGAATTGATAGAGAAAGAAGGAAAATACACAGATCTTGTCCAAGCTCAAATATGAAGTGCTGTAGAAGAGCCGTGCAATTGTAATGATGCAGTCACATATTCACACCCATCTCGTGATTCTGTCGACGAGAAGACTCAGCTCAAACTAATAGTGACGAATCTAGGCCATTCGAAGCCAGTTGCCAAAAAAGTTCAGTCAATGAGAATTCAGTTGGGAACGGGGATCTTGTCACTACAACCGATTCATCTGATTGGGCTTGACGAACACAAGGACATACTATGGATATCGCCTACAATCTCGTTGCCTCAAGTAAGCTGTGTCGGCTTAAGAAGTCATGTCGCCTTGTCTGACGTCTTGGGATTTGCGATCAGAGTGTGCAGAGCAGATGCAAGCTTATCAACAGGTACGTAAGAAGTATGAGAGTTCTATATATCTTCGCTAATTTATAATTCCCTTCCTCCAGTGTGTGCTGAAAAACCAGCACTCAAACTGGAATGAGATATGCAAGCCTCTATCCCTAGCCGTCTCAGCCTGTGCAAACGAAACGTGAGTAATCAGTTTAAAACCTCAGCCTATGTCCCTATCATATACCACTGATGCACTCTACAGTATACCAAACCTTTCCTCGCTTCAAACGACATGCCGTTCTCAGATCATAAGTTATACTCAATGCATCGATTCAGCCTCGACAGCGAACATGTCAGATCAGGAAACCGAGAACACTTGTCGAGAGCGGATGAAAGACCTCTGGGATTGTTGCGAGAAGGTACTGGGGACAAACGCGTGAACAATAGAAGGATTTCTCAAAGAAGGGGATGAGGCGTCACCGTCGCACATGAAGAACAGGATATACCATCGAACGGGCTTCCTTTGAGAACAATTTCTTAGGATTCTTTCGCTATGCCACGCTCTTCACTGGATACGTATCAGACAGGCATGGTACGAACTATCATATTATGACATCGAAATGATACATTTCTGGCAAAAAAAATAACTTCCGGATGAAGTAACGGCGGTGAACCTGGTTGAGCGTACTGTGAAGCCTACTCTTTGCTCGATCGGTATAAGGCGTTCCGAGAATAATGTTAATGCTCTGAAAGCGAGAGATAAGATACTTGGGCCATATCGTCCCCAGGATCGCAATGAGCGCTGCAGTGTAAGATCATCGTCAACTTGCTGTAAATAGAACCGAACGATAGTCAATTAGATATTGCGGAAGTGTCAAGGAAGGGATTTGTCCTGTAGACTTGTTTGCCTGCGTATATGCCAAGATAGAAGCTTTAGGGTGATCGAGGTTGGCGCAGTCGCAGGTCGATGTCATTGCTGATCTCGGAAAGTGTCGCGAAGTCTAGGGTCGCTTTGTCCCACATTACGTGAATACCGCTTGATGAGTAGCGCTAGCTAGTACGCTGTGTCCGGTAGTCTGGTCGGGTCCAAGCTCAATAGTAGCTAGTAAGGAGCTGCTCGTGCTGAGCCGGTAACCTTCAGCATGATGGTGGTGGCGATGATCTCGCGTTACATGTGCACGGCATCGCGTGCTGAAACACCTGTTGGCCGCGGCCAAGTCCACCGCGGCGAGGGAGTTAGCCCGGCAACCATTCCATGTCGCTCATGGAGCGGCTGATGGGGGCACATATATACCGGAGGACCGTGGGGACTTCATGATGGAATGCGCCATTGAACTAGTCTTGGCTCACCATACAACGGCGGCAGATCTTCCATATTGATTCTATACAACTGAAATGAACCCTTCTTACCCCGTTACCGAGACTAGGCCAGCTTTGTGGGCGTTGTTCCAGCCTTGTCTAGATATACTTAGCCTAACGATTCTTCGTTTACAGGTATCCCAAGCTAGCCCTAAAGCCGTGGATATCTAAGATCCCTGCTGTCACCTTGATCAACGCAACGATTGTCGATCCGGCCACCGGTACCCTGAGTCAGAATCCGCAAACGATCAAGATCTCAGGCGGAACAATCGTCTCAATCGATACTACTAGTGAACATGACCTGTTCGCGAAAGATACTGTAGACTTGAAGGGACTGTTTGCCTGCCCGTTAGTACCAACGAACGACATCTTACTTATGGACTGGAGCTGACAAAATATCGTGTTACTCATTGATATCCACCCGAGTAGAGGGTAGGTCGTACGACCATAGTCCTTCACATAATTTGGCTCTCGAGACTAATGATCGGAACACACTTTCAGGCTGATCGACTGTCACGTACATGCGTGCGTTGTTCCTGGAGTTACCGTGAGTATCAAACGGAGTTAAGTAATTCTTGATCTAAACTGAATCCCTGTACACGGTCCATCGTTGCCTCATTCTCTTTCACCTACTTCAAAGTCAGTTGCCGAGTTTGCATCAGTCTCGGAAGAGACCATTCGTTATCGAACCGTTTACGTGCTTAAGGAGATGTTGGAAAGGGGATTCACTACGGTTCGAGATGCAGGCGGAGCAACCAAACATCTGGCCAATGCCGTTGCAGAAGGTCTGGTCCAAGGTCCTCGTTTGATTCAGTGTGGACGAGCATTGAGTCAGACAGGTGGACATGGGGACTTTACTCAAACTGTCTCTGGCGGATTGGGTGATCGTTGCTGTGGTGGACATACAAACGTCAGCATCGGAAGAGTAGTCGATGGAGTTCCTGAGGTATTGCGAGCAGTCAGGGACGAGTTAAAGGCAGGAGCAGAGTATGTTGAAATCACTAAGATGGACTCTATGTTCGATTCGCTGATATCCTTGATCTTGCAGCTTCATCAAAATCATGGTCGGCGGAGGTGTGGCTAGCGCGACCGATTCTATTGAGTCCGTTCAATTCACATCAGAGGAGATCCGTGCGATCACTACTACTTGCGATCAAATGGGAGGTTTCCTATCCACTGCACATGCCTATGTCCGTAGGTTTCTCTTCTGTTCCAACCGAGTGACCTTCTTCATTATCCTCTTTTGCAGACTGACAGAGCTATCAGACACGCTATTGATAATGGCGTGAAGGGGATTGAGCATGGCAATCTCATGAGTGGAGAGACTGCTCGGTAGTAAGTCATGCCGACCCCGAAATAAAAGGGCTCTTTCAAATCTCCCGTACTAAGATTGTCTGATACTACAGTATGGCCGAGAAGGGCACGTATTTGACACCGACACTGAGCGTGCATGGAGCTATCTCGAGACCTCCATTCGATGCTTTCCTCCCGCAATCGTCTAAAGAGAAGAATAAGGAGATGCTCGGTAGCGGTCTCCACGCCATCAAAATCGCTCACGATGAAGGGGTAACCATATGCTAGTACGTTGAGGTGGTGAAAAGAATTTGTCGCACAGATTGATACTGAAACAACTTTTTCGCAATTCGCCTCTTTCGCACATCTTCCATCCCGCAGCGGCTCCGATATGTTAGCCGGTATGCATGCTCTCCAAACTGAAGAGTTCTCAGTCCGTGCTGCCATTCTTCCTTCACCTGCGATCCTCAAGCATGCCACCACCAACGCCGCCAAGATGTTGGGATTAGAGGGCCAGATTGGATCTATCTCGGAAGGGGCTTGGGCGGATTTGATCCTGCTTGACCGTAACCCTTTGGATGACGTTACTATTTTGGATAGGCCTGAGATGTTCTTGAAAGGTATAATCAAGGAAGGTAGGTGGGTTAAGCAATTATAAGGCGTCAAATGTAATGTGAATCTACTGTATATGGGAACCTGTCCGACTCTTCCGTCTACTTGCTAGAGTTGTCACACAACCGCGCGAGTGGCGCCGGTGATACAGAATGTCCGTGATCCGCTAAGCCTCGGCCAAAACGCTTGGATGTCCGGTTTTGCTTCCGGTCTCCGGCTTATCGGTGATCCTTCGCCGATCAAGCCAGTGCGATTGTCAACTTTCCCCTTCGTAGATCTTTCGGTATTTCCGACTGACTAAGGTCAGGCGTATCTATACGAAATGTCCTCAATCAGCTCCGGGACGCCTGCTAGTGCTTCAGCCCCCGGCAGGGAGTGGAGATCGCGGAAGAACCGCCCCTGCGACCGATGTCAGTGATGTCCATCCTTCTTAACAATCCCATTCATGTTTATGATCGACTATCTTCCTCAACACCTTGACCTACATTGATGCCGTATGACTGATAGGTAGAAAACAAAAACAGGCTTGTATTATTCAATTGGCTGGACATGGATGGTAAGTTGATGGATAAGCAAACGGACCGCAGCCCGCAACCGATCGAAAGGGAAACATGGGTAAAATGCAGCTTGACGGACCCTTGGCTATGTACAGAGGATCGGTATCAGAAAGACGCAGTTGGTCGTGCTGAGCTTGCGCGTCTTTGTTGTGTACCTGTCCATTGACTGCGAGCTGATGAATCGATACACCCCTGAATGTAGTGAAGGTTGTTCGATGAGAAGAATCGACTGTACATTTGATTTGCAAGCTACCCAGCGTAGCCGACGGACATCAGCAGCTTCGATTTCGACTTCAACGGTTCCGCCAGGCCTAATGAGACAGATAGGCGTAGCAAGCAGCAGTAAGGATATTAAGAAGCTGAGCAGCAAGGGATCAAGTCTCGTCAGTGTCCTGGAGAAGTCCCGCTTCATAGCTACGGCAAGGAAGAGATCCCATACCTGCCTTACTGACTATCTAGGGCTCACTCGTAGACGCCTCCTCCGGATGCGGTACAGCCGATCTTCCATGGGGACCGTCTCAGTTTCCAACCTGCAAGTCCGTCGACATCTAGCAGTAGCTTAACTGTTCCGCCTCAGGTCGATAGTGCGCATCACCTCGCCAGTACCGGATTGATGATCAGTAATCCTGAGCCCAGGAACACAAAAGATATCCCTGTGGTGTCTGATGTAATTCGATGTGACACAGCAAGCGTAAGATATCCAATCCAACTTCTATGCGTGAGACGGTCCGTAACCTTGGCTGGTTTTCGGATACAATAGGGCGAAATTTGCCCTTTGCAGTCTCGGCATTCTCACGAGGAGACTAGCAGACAAAACAGGAGGGATAGAGAGAATGAAGAGCAAGAAAACGTCGAAGCAACGTTCATTGGGCCTCTAGCCGCTGCATTGCAACCCCCTCTCGACGTCCATCAGGCGCCGCGGACAGGAGGTAGCAACGAAGGTGCTTCTCTCAACTCCCTAGATTTCGTCTTGGTCCCAAATCTCAAATATGGATTATTCAATATCTCTCCACATGCTCTGTATTCGCAGATGATAAGCCTCTTCGGTCCTGGTGGCATGACCGACCTCATCAACGCGTCCGTCTGCGGTACCATCTTTGGCATGCAAAAATACAGAATCGCCGCTAATCCATCTCACGTTCCAGGTACGAGCGGTTTACAGCTCCCGCGATCTGTGTCACCGACCCGCATGAGTATCACGTTGATCCGGCACTTCCCGTCACCTCGATCCCACTTCCTATCATCACGCTCCGCATGACCATCCTGGCCCATTCCATCATCTACTTGCCTCAATACCGCTCGCTTCATATGGAAGTATGGAACGCAGTGCTTCTTGCGCTCATTGAGGAATGTTTACATCCCAAGACCACGACGCTCAAGTGCTTACTGCTGGCTCTGGCTTCAAGGCCCGCTGCAAATCACGCGCAAACTTCCAGGATATTGTCTGTCGCCATCTCAACCGCTCATCAATGGGGGCTCCATGTTGGAATCGGGCCATCCGGATCGAACAAGCGGGAACAGTCGCAAAGAAGGAGGATGATGTGGACCCTGATCATTCATGAGTGGGTTCGACAAGATGCCGTTTCCGGAAGAGTATAAGGAGATTTAGCGTCATTGCTTTTGTGAATCAGCAAATTTCGTACGCTATTGTTCGATCGGCCGGCTATGTGAGCACCGTTTGCAACAAAATTTCGGATCTTTCAATATCAGCTGACCCACGGCCTTCTCGCTCAGGATCAACTTGGATGATATTGCTTTGGCGATACCGTCGCTCGACGATCTCTACGAGAATGCTTCCACGCTGCACATTGATAGCTTAAGAGTTTTCATCGCCCTGTGCTCCTTAGCTGTCCTAGTCAAGTAAGATCTCGTTTCTCTTCAGTACTTTCAGCTGGATGTGACTGATCTGGTCATTTCAGCGAGATACTCGTTCAGTTCTACACCCTCCGAGCGAAAGCCGCTTGCCTTTCTGATCGATCGGCCAAAATCTCGGACCTGGATGACCTGTCAGCCAGATTGAGGTCGTTCGAAGCAGATCTACCCTCTAGGTTGGGTCAGCGAGAGGAAATCAAGTGGTCAACAAGCGAGACCGGTGTAGGTGAGTGGATTTCAAACCAATTACTTGACGATATCATCTCCTGAAGCGGCGACTTCAAGCTTCCTTTCAGGTTGCTCTTTTCGGTGTCAAGTTCGCTCTTGAGAGTGTAAGGATACGGTTGCATTCTATGAATGGCAGTTATGATCCTGCTGGATGTCTAGAACTATGTCAAGACTTTGTGCTGTTTCTGGAGAGGCTCGTTGTCGATAACCGCGAACAATTCTGGTTGCCAGGTGAATGCAATCAAGACCGTTTTTGATTCAATTCATGATGCTTACTGTCTCTTGTAGTGACTCCTTTCTTCATATGCCATGCTGGCAGGTTGATCAGCCTCGCCAAGGCCAGGGTACCTGACGATCAACCTGACTTGTATAGAAAGTTTCAAGACGCCTCAAATCGCTATCACACCCGCCTCAAGGCGATGGCCGCGGCCGATCTTCCTTGGACTGTGGCAGAGCAGGCTTTGGATCTTCTATCGTTCCCACACGTTGCGACCAGAAGAGAGGTTATTATGGGGAGAAACAAAGAACTATACGGTATGTCGCGACATGGAGGATCTGTGCAAAAGAATCGAATTGAACAAGCATATCCACTCGCTAGACTACGATGACACCGATAGAGCTTTCTCGGTATCGAACCAGATCCAGCTTGATCATCTGGTAGACCTTTCCTCGGTCGGGTTCAGTTACGAGGAGTGGATGCAGTTTATGGGCGACACCTAAACGTCCTGGCTAGAGCCCAAGGTGGGTGCGGTCCGACGGTCGACAAAGGCCCCTGCGGACATGGATTCCAGAGTTTCATCTTCCGTGCTCTGAGGACGTTGGAATGGAGATTATTGTAGAGCTTCCTGGCTCTAAGGACGCCAAAATGGAGATGATCACCAAGGAATGTATACTAGAGTTTCCTGGGTTTGTCTATGCGGTGGCAACGAACGATTGCAAGGCGGATCATGAGGCGGCAAATGGCACCACTTGCAAGGGGGACAAGAGCGGGAACCACACCGCCTAGGAGGGCAATAAGAGCGGGAACGAGGAGGATAGTGGGAGCGACGCATATAATCGACAATGACCCTCATTTTAAATGGTATCAGCGAGTTGTGGTATTGTAGGATTCAGAGCGTGAAATACAATAGCCATCCCAGTAAATACTATCCTTCAACAGATTATGCACAGTGGTGAGGTGCGGGGCATCTGCAGGGACATGGATCACGGGGCCCTTGTATATACACGTCACTCTCTCTGACAATCACGTTCCCGTCCGATAGAAGCATACATTTGTTGAACTCGTCGACTCGATTACAGTTACAAAGTCTCCGCCTCGGAGTCGATATCCTTGATATGCTCCGGCTTGCCATCCTCGATGACATCAATGGTAGCTTGTTCCATGATCGTATGCCTCTCCTTTGGTCCTCCCATCTTGGCGAGTTCTCTCCAACGATCAAAGTCTTTGGGGTTGCGTTTATCCCCGTGAGCTTCTTCTGGTTTATCCCCTGAGCGAGAGAATGTGATATGAGCGGAAAGGGAGAGGAAAAAAGAGGAACTGAAAAGAGTGACGAACAGTGTCCTTGAGAGAAAGTCATGAAGGTGTAGATCTTTTTGTTAGGGAGATCGACGTTTATGGAGACGACCGTGTTAGTCTCCTCTACCCAAGAGATCTTTTGACGCGAAAAGGTTCATGAGTGGGTGGACACGAGCGGATCGACTATATCCTTACTTGGTAGATCTCGTCTTCCCTGATCTATCGTGACGTTTCGGAGTCAGATCAAACGAAAGGTATGTATAGAAGGACTCTTCCTGAACCTACCTCTTGAACCCAAGTGGTCTGGTAGTTGAATCGACCGTTCATAGGACCGCTGTGATCGCATGTTTCAGTACAAAACATTCGAACCTACACTCCTGCACGACTGACCCGTGGATTTCTATCGAGCGGATCGATCTATCAGTCGTAAGGATCAGACTAATTGAGTATACGACGCACCATAAACGATCCTCTTGTCGGACTTGAGCCAGAACTCGTACTTCCAACCATTGTCGTAGGTGTACGCGAGATGCTTGTCGATGATGGTGCTCAGTCCCATTGTGGCTAGAGTCGGTGCGTGGAGGTGGGGTATAGGAGAAGTGAGCAGGAAAATCTAGAACGAGAGATACGATTCAAGTCTGCGCTGTGAACTTTGACGTCGAATCGAGTCTGAGCAGTCGTATCCTCGCTCAACAATCTCGGCCAATATCGGTTTCTCCGGTGATCTCGCATGATGATATCATCACTCCGGAAGCAAATATCTCCGCAGACCGGCCTCTTGTCGTCCGCGTCACTTCGAGTTCAAGGAGAACTCAAAGACCTCGAACAACGAGATATCCTGTATCTGCATCATTTCAAGTGGTGATCTGACATGCCGCTTACGAGTCCGAGATGTGACTAYGAGGCGCGATGCAAGTCGTGTTTTCACCCATATTACATTCAGGCGGCGACCGCATCTGATATCGACATCGCGTTCGAGGTATGTTACCCCTCCAACTCATGCGGGATAGATGGGATGCTGGCATACAATTGACAACTGTCGCGGCGAAAACTAATTCCCTCTGATTTCGCTTCAGAGTGTTGAACCGATACTCCCGCTGATAGCAGCTACGATCTTTCTTCTCGGCGAGTCGAAGGCGATTCTTTCGCGCGACAAGGAGATCACTCGTTTCCTGATGAACAATTCCAGCATCAACTCACTGGACAGGTCCACACAGTCCGATATGAATAGACCGGACGATCGTTACCAAAGAATCCACAACTGTCTTGACTGGCTCAGAATTTCGTAAAAGAATGGAATAGATCACCACCCAACGTCTGATTCGAAAATCATCGCCTTCGAGTTTTACCCTCAACCCAGCTCAATAGCACACTGCAGTGTGTAGTGAATCTGCTTGTAGAGACCGCCACGACGTACATAACAGCTAGCAGCAATCCATCGATATTATGAAGCAAGCCAATTTCATCGCACTTAAAGAGGTCGCAACGAAAGATCCAGGGATTTTACTATACATCGATGAACACGACTGAACGCATGAGAGGGACCGTGTCATCCTCGCAAGATTGGTCATTGAGAAAGTGTGGAAAGCTGATTAGGCCTGGAAGCTCAACTATGCACCACCAGTGGTCATATGTTACCTTGCAGTATGTCGAGCGCAACGGAAGCTTATCGAGATCTCTGACAAGCTCTAGCCATGTCGGGTCAATGGTGGTGCGTCACTCGGACCGGAGGACGACACGATTCAAACGATCATCAGAGCGGAAGGCTCCTATGGGTCACCAAACGGACGGACGCTAGGGTGGTAAACAGATGGACAAATCGTTAGACGGTGGCATCCGGGTCGTCCATCGGTGAAAAGAAAGCAAAGCCGAGATCAGGGGACAAAGGTCGAGGGAAAGTAGTGGTGATCCTCTCGCCGCCGAAATCAAAAGGAAAGAGAAAGATGATTTACGAGTCCATGTCCGCAAAAGCAAGAGGAAAGGGAAGGAGGGTTTATAGCTCCGACGAGGAGGAAGACATGGAAGTAACCCTGGTCGACTAGATCAAAGTCGTTGCCGGAATCGGTTGGTGTGATCGAGTGAGCAGTCGCATGTATACTAGACACGGACCGCGCTATAACGGTAACAAGTCGATGACCATGGGACACGTGTGTTCTCAAGATAGGGGTCGTCCCCCTAACCCGCCGCCCCGCAGTTATGTATCCCGTCCGACGGACCTTGGAGTCGTAAGAATCCGATTCCGAGCTCCATGCGTCCCATGCATCTGTCCAACGTATCATCCCATGCCCCATGCAGTTTCCCGTTCCATACAAAAAAACATTCTCAAAACCGAGCCCCCTCCGTTTCCCCTTAAACTACCCCGCCCCGCTCCGTCCGATCGATCCGATCATTTCCCCCCCGCGCTCCCTTCGTTCAAAAGGACGTATTCCCGACTACTCTGTGCGAATTTCATTACTACCGCGTTGGAACGCAAATCGGATCAGATCAGGTCAGGTCAGATTGGTCCCTTCGACGTGCAAAGGGGTGAAAGAGAGGCTTACTATCGTTCTCCCTAAGTTCATAGTACCTATTAAAAGGTGCGAAATCGTGCAAAGCAGGATGGGGACGAGCAAACGGAAAAAACGTGCGGATTAGCATGCGGTCTAGTAGGGTTTCGGGACAGGAAGGAAAGGGGAAGGGGGAGGGTCCCGATGGATCTCTCGACCCTGGGGTTTCTTTTCCTATCGAGCCGAGTGTTTCAATAACTCGAGGTCTTCTAGCGAGGGTCGGCGTGTCTATGCCCATCCTCGTCCCAACGTCGAACGCCCATGGCCCCAAACCCAAAGCCCAACGACTACCCATAACCATGACGAATGGCGAATGGCGTGAAAGGGACGTACCGAGAAGCAGGGATCTGTTCGTCGTTCACAAACGTCCCGTTGGTCGAATCGAGGTCTATCACGAACGGTCTTTCGGGTGGGTTCGTGGGTGGGCGGGCGGGTGATCCGGTTTGGGCGGAGGTGAGTGGAGGTTGAGTCGAGTTGAGTGTAGTCGAGTCGAGAATGGCGGGGGAGTGAAGCACGAAGAGTCGGGGGTGAGAATGAGGAACGAACAATCAGTAATCGAGAAAATCCAAAACCCAACCCGAATCCCGCCCTCCCGCTCCTCCCCCATCCCCATGCCCTCGCCCAAAAAGAAAAAAAGACTCACTTAACCCTCCCCCTACCCCCACCCGCTGCCCCTCCGGCTCCCGACTTATCCTGTACGGCCCGGAACTGTATGACGGCGTGTTGTTTCGAAGCGGACGGGTGGGTTATTGGGATATCCGCGACCTACCGAGTGAGCGAGGATGCGTTAGCGAGCGATAGCGAGTGAGCGTGGGTGCGAGTGAGATGGGCGAGGTGTGAGCGTGGGTGAGCGAACGAGGAGGGAGAAGATGGGAGAGAGGATAAGAAGGGCAAGGGATGAGCCAAAGAGACGAATCGACAAGGAACCAAAGAACCAAAGGAACAAGAGGGGAATCGACCAATCGATCTCCTCCCCTCCCAATCCTCCTTCCAGACCTGTGAACCCGTGAACCCGGGTCGACGCGGTCCCATCTTGTCATCTCCTGATCTTCCCATCTTCCCATCTTCCCCTCATACCATCGTTCCCCCCGTCGTCAAAAACCCCCAAAAACCCAAAAGCCCAAACCCCCAAAACCCCCAAAAGCCCAAAGCCCAAAAGAACAAGGAGACGAGACTCACGATCTGATCCCTCCCTACGAGATAAGCCGATTGTTTGTTGATCTGGATCATCTCTGTCCGCGCAAGTGGACGCGGAAAGCAAGTGAACGCAGACGAAATCAGTCCCATCCTCCTTGCTCCCCCGGCCACTCCCCCGGCCACTCGCCCGCTCGCTCACGCCCGCCCACTCGCTGCGCTCGCCGACTCACCGACCTCCACCCCCTGCTTGAAAACATAAACCCTCCACCCCTCCACTGGCCTCCTCGCCTCTGGCGGTTCGTTATACTTCAACAACACCCCCTTGCTCGCCAGTTCCGGTTTCCCCAGTGCTCGAGCGCGGGTGGGGGAGATGTAGTGGGTGTTGGTCTCTGCTGCGAGGAGGCCGGAGGGGGCGAAGTTTGGTTGCGGTGGGGGTTTTTGGGTGGGGGATGTCTTCGGGTGGGGAAGAAGGGGTCAAGGGGGTGTGGAAGGGAGGGGGGTTAGTGAGGAGTGAGGAAGTGGAGAAGAGCTGGGGGGACGGACTTGGGGGAGATGACGCTCATCGTAGCCTTCCCTCTGGGCTCTCCTTTCTCTTTCTCTGTCTTGCGAGGTGTACGTCCGGTCGTCCGCAGTAGCCCTGTTACCATGTCTGTTACTGTCCCTGTTGCTGTCGCTGTACGTTCCCCTGTACGTTCCCCTGTGGCCATACCTCGAGTCCCTCTCCCTCGGCTCCCTGTCCTGTCCACGTCGCTGAGGATACCTATCCCGATCGCGATGTCCAGGTGATTTCGATCTAGATTCCCGCATTTCCAATCGATCGTGGATTTGATGATATGATGATTCAATGGAGAGCTGGTGAACCGGTCGTCGACTATATGCTGAGGGTGAGTGATTACGTAATATCCGACTGGCGGATATGCGATATCGGATATGCGATCTGACGTGCGTGTCCTCCACGGGGAACGACCTGAGCTCGTCCTCGACCTCGTTCTCCACCTCGAAACCGTCAAACAATCCACCGAACTAATCCCCGCCACCGACAGCCAACTCAGCCCACTCAGCCGCCATGTTCGCACCCCCAGCGTTCCTCCCTCCGCCCCCGCTCGCCGCCCCTCCGAGGCAATACGTGCCCCCTCCCATGCCCACCTACATCGACCCCCACGCCCCCTCCCTCCCCCCCGCCAGCTTCACCACTCCAGAGGGCGACTACCTCTTGGTCCCCAACATGATCCCCCAATCCTCCATCCTCCCTCCTCCACCCCCGGCTCCCTCGCAGCAGCAACTCGCGGGAGGGTTCGGCGGGATGAGTCCGGCCATGGCCATGGCGGGGATGGGGATGGGTGGGATCCCTCCGGGGATGTTCGGGATGGGCGTGGGCAATCCGGTCTATAGCAGTCCCATCGCTCCTGGCGGGCCTGTCGCCGGTCCAGCTTGGGGACAGGGGAACGGGCCTCAGGGGGTCCCTAATCCTTGGCCCGTCAGGGCGAGCTTGGTCACGCTCAGTATCGCTGGCAACGGGCGGGTCGGGGAGGTACAGACTGGTGGGGGGTTGGGGGGGTTATTGGGTCGGGCGGGTAAGAAGAACGATCATCCGCCGCAACAACCGCACCGAGATCCGGCTCAGGACCGTCATTCCTCCTCCTCTGACGACGACGAACCATCCCACCCGCACCCTCACCCTCACCCGCACCCTCACCCTCACCTCAAATCCCGCCAACCACCTCGACCGAAAAACAACCTCCGCTCAACAAACTCATCCTTCGTCACCCGTATAAGCACCAACGAGTCCCTCACCCGTCTCGTCCACTCCCCCCCTCACCTCGACCCCGCCTTCTTCATGGCCTCCCATTTCTCCCCCACCCCCCCCAGGTCGAACACCCCACCCCCTACACACTGGGCCTTCATCAATACCGGCAGAACACTCGTCTGGCTCCTCCTGGACCCGCAAGCCAAGATGAGGGAACCGGTCATGAGGATGTGGTTCGCCAGTAATATCACTTGTCACGCCGTCAATGAGCTTACCAAATCCAGCCCGGGGCAGGGGCAGGGGGCGGGACAGGGCGGGGAGGGGGGGAGGTTGGATTTGATGGTAGGGTTCGCCACGGGGGATCTGGTCTGGGTCGGTGAGTGAGCGAGCCTGCGAGCGGACGGGCGGGCGGGTGCGAGCGAGCGAGGCTGATCGATCGATTGACACTGCGTTGCGTAGATCCGATCCTGGGCAAATACACTAGGTTCAGTAAAGGAGTGAGTGCCGTGTACCGAGTACCGTGGTTTTCGTTTTCATGCGGGGGATGGGGGCATCGTTCTGAACCGCTTCTGCTTTGATTTTCGTCTTCTCTCCACTTTCACCTCTACCCCTCGCTGTTCGCCCCCTCGCCCGGTCGCTCGCGCTCGCGCTCGCGCTCGCACAGGGCATAGTCCACCCCCTCCCCATAACCTCGATCAAATGGCACCCCCTCATCCCGACCCTCTTCCACGTCCTCTACTCGGACGGCAACGTCTTCACCTACTCGACCGAGAGGGAAGATCCTCCGTACCTCGTCACGACCGTCGTCAGCCCTTGGACGGGCGGGATGAGGGGGGAGACGTTGAGGGTCGAGCGCGAGGTCGAGGGCGAGAGTGGGCTCGGACAGACGGCCACCGCGACGACCACCGCGACCACCGCGACCACGACCAACAACTCGCTGGCGGTAGAGGACCAGGTGGAACTCAAAAGGGCGAGAAGAGCGGGCATGTTGTACGTCTGGAAGAACGAGGAACAACCCGTCGATCGGAAGTTGGCGGAGAAACAGGGAGGGCTGATCAGTTGGGCAGGGAAGAACCCGGTGGCGGTCGTCAAGGTTGGAGTCAGGGGGGTCAGACGTGAGTCCTCCGCGCGGGGTTGCCGGGTGAGGCGTGAGGCGTGAAAGTTGATGCTTGTGGTTGGGATCGCGTTTGGGATAACGACGCGGATAGAGATGGAGTTCTCACCGGACGGACAGGTACTGGCGGTCGTCTCCGAAGACGGGACCCTGAAGATAATCGATGCGGCCAATATGAAGCGAGTCTTTCCGTTCCCGTCATCCGATTACCACTTTCCCTTCATCTGACTCTCGATCTATGACCCTTTTAGGCTACTCGATATCTATGCCGGATACTTTGGGGCGCTTAATACCGTAAGTGGCAGTAGGATTGGGTGAGAGGAGTGTCAGACGCTGAGCTGATGGAGAGACGGTTGGGTTGGGACAGCTCGTTTGGAGCCCTGATGGGAGGTATCTCTTGGTACGTTTCTGGCCTCCATGTTCGACACCATGCACTGACACCTCCCCCCCCCCGCTCTCCCGCCCAGACCGGAGGTCAAGACGACCTCGTCACCATCTACTCACCCGCAGAGGGTAAAATGGTCGCTCGTTGTCAGGGCCATTCCAGTTTCGTCACCTCCATCGCGTTCGATCGTAAACGCACCAACGCCAGGGGGTATCGGTTCGGAAGCGTCGGGGAGGACGGTCGGATCCTCTTCTGGGACTTTTCCGCCGCTTCCCTTCAGAGACCTAGACATGGGCATGGGCATGGTCATGGTCATGGGCAGGGACACGCGCATCATAGGTTGAGTATGGGGTCGTTGGCTGATGATCCGACTCAGACGAGGAGGGATGAGAATGGAGTTGCCATATCGCTCGAGAACGGGGCGGTTTATCATCCCGCACCGGCCAGGAGCGAGGTCGCCATGTTACAACCGGTCATGGTGAGTCGCAGCCAGCCCACACTTTTCTTTGACGGCCTTGCTGACCATACCGCGCTTCGCATACAGACCAAACTGATCGAACCCTGCATGATGAACTCTCTGCACTTTCTACAGGAAGCAGTCGTCACCGTCTCCCGTGCGGGAGGCGTCAAGGTCTGGGCAAGACCGGCCGATCTACGTCGCTTGATGAGGGACAAGAACGCTGCCGGAGGTAAAGCGTCCGGTCTCCAGGCGGGAGTCAGGAATCTCAAAGTCGGGGGTAGCTGATCAGCTCGCGCGCGCGCGCGCGGGGATTCGCGTGTCATATGGATATTTGGGTAAATCCAAAACGAGAAATCGGTTGTACATGTTTGGGAAATGGACCATGTTATTCGTACTATGAAATCAAACTGGGATCGTACAGAGCCATACATTCGATCGGTCGCTTGTTGAAGAATAAATTGTGGGCGTCGATGATGACCTGCTGGAGCACAACCAGCCCGACGCCGCTACGTAGATCGTACCGCTTGCTCTTACCGATCACTCTCCCTTCCGAGGTACTCTTCTCGTAAAATATCAAACGAAGTCGAAAGGAATCGTCGTTGTAGGGTACGACGCTGATTCGATAGGGCCAATAACGATCGTCGGATGTCGAGCGCAGTCTAGAGATCGCTTTCATGTCCGCCTCGTGCTCGTTCCGGTCGCCAACATGCCCGCAATTAGAGCAACACATGCTTGAAAGATCCACCTCGATGGTACCTAGAGTATGACTCCTCCAAACGGGATCCCTACAGTCAAAGTACGGACCAATAGTGTGGTGTCGAAGCTTTATTGAACGATCCGCAGAGCAGGCTCTGAAGAGACATGGGGTTGACTTTCGCTCGGGCTCCCTATTTGAGAAGTACCATTCAACGGTTTCCCAGAAAAGACTTCCTTTATTGGTCAAATCGTGTAGGACATTCAACCATAACAGCCCCCTAAACGGTCTGTAGATTTCGTGTTTCTCCAAAAGAAGAGGAACATCGATGTCTTCCGGTGGTGGTCGAGCCAAGAGGTCATCCATTTGACGTCTGACGACGAGGTCCCATACAAGAGGACCCAGGGTAGTCCACATCTTGGACGGTTTGCGAGGGACAGTAAGGCTATGCCTGTCGTTGTCTCTACCAGACTCTCCCTTGTATGTCAGATCGGCCTGGTCATCGACTTTATCGAGAGCGACAAGGGGCGCTGGGGTCTTGGGGCTGAGCATGCTACCTAATGTCTATGTGTGGATCAACTTAGCAGCTGGCAAGAGAAATGGGGGAACATGTCGCTGTAACTGCACGATTATATATACGCATGATGCCGAGGTTGGGTGGCGTTGATGAAGCACGCTTCAGAAACGTGGTAGTAAATGCTTCCGTCTCCCAAAGCAGTCTGTGCGACCATCCTTGGTCGACGATTAAACATGGCAGCGACGAAGGCGAACCTTGAGAAAACGGCGGTACAGTGGAAGGACGAACAAAGCCGCATATCAGAGTCGTTACAAGGATCAGGCTGATTACAACGAAGATCGTTACTCTATAACACGCGCGATCGCACAGCTTAATATCCTCCTCCACCGCCACCGCCGTCCCGCTGGTGACCAGCCTCCTGTCTTCGCTGGGCCTCGCTGAACTTTGGACATTGAGCCAGAGAATGACCCAGACCACCACAGAATGGACAAGACTTTCCGACCATTCCCTCGGTTTGGTATTTCGCTCGAGGATCGTCGATGGCGTTGAGGAAATCCGGTACCCTATATTCAGCGAGTCGTTCAGCCGAATTCTGACATCGCAACCATCGGAATGCCTTACCTCTGTTTAGATTCAAGTAGAAGATATTTCAAATCGAGCAAGGTCGTCTCGTCAACAGACGAGTTTATAAACGTCGTGGCAAGTCCTGTTCTACCGCTTCGTCCAGTTCTGTAGCAAAGAAAAGCAGTGTCAGGACGTGAATCCAATTCGCGCGCAAAAAGTCGAGCTCAAAGTACCTTCCGATCTGATAAAGAACGCATGTTTAGCATCGGTTTACTGTCTTTACGAATCGAGCGAACTCACTTGATGGACATAGTCTTCTATCTCACTGGGGAAACTATAAATGATGACGTGCTGCAGGTTCCTGGCGTTTAGTATTCATCCTACCAACACGAGTCATGTGTTACTGACCTGGATAGCAGCGAAATCCAAACCCTGTGATGACCGAGGATCCTATTAGTCATCGTTCTAGCCGGGCATATCTTGCGCTGCCATACTCACCTTACTGGCAACTCCACTGGCCACGCAAACATCCTTCTTGCCCTCCTTGAAAGCTCTGATCGCATATTCTCGTTCTTCTTGTGCTATATGACAACTTTCAGCTCAAGGTGATCGTGAGGCGAGGATATACGTGGTACTTACATTTAGAACCGTGAATCGCCACAGCCTCGACCCCCTTGAGCAAAAGATATTCTTGAATATCTAAGCTCTCGAAAACGATTCAGTGCTCGCACCATCTGCCATACAAAGAAACAGACATACCATCGACCTCGTTCTTATTATCACTGAAGATGATAACAGGAGGCGGTGTCTTCTGTAACACTTCCATCAAGAAGACTGATTTCGCCTCGTTCTTAACCCATTCGACCGATTGCTCTACGTTCAAATTTGCCGCTCCTGCTCGACTGACGTTGACTACGACGGGGTTGATCAGGGAAGATTGAGCGAAATCTTGGATCTTCCGGGGCATCGTGGCGGAGAAGAGGAGGGTTTGTCTTTGATGCTGGTACAGAGGATCATCAGAAAAAGCTGCGATTGGAGGGATAGAAGACCACTCACGCTGAAGAAAGACATTAGATCTCGGACTGACGAGATAATGTTCATCAGATCACGCACTAAATCAATCGAGTGTCGTCAACGTACTGTTATCCTCAAATCCTTCGTCCAACATTCGATCGGCCTCATCCAAACACATATATCTACCAGTCAATCCTTTATCAGCACGTTCCAACTCAACCCCTGACACCACGTGTTTCCGGACACTCACTTGCAATTCTCCAAATTCAACTTCTTCTTCTCCAACATATCCATCAATCTACCCGGGGTAGCGACCACGATATGCACACCTCTATTGAACGCCTCAGCTTGATCGGCCATGTTGATTCCTCCCATACAAAGCAACGATCGTAATTCCGGATAATCCCCCGATTTAGCCAAGGCGGCACAGAGTTCTTTACATCCTTCGTAAGTCTGACGAGCCAATTCTCGCTATTTTCGGCACGTATGAGAAAGTGCACGGATACGATGAGAGGAAGAGTGCGATACGTACGGAAGGACAAATGATCATCGCCACGGGACCTTCACCCCTAACGAACCCGACCCTAGCTTCCATCTCCAGACTAACCATGATTGCCGGTAACGTGAACGCCAACGTCTTTCCCGACCCGGTAAACGCGATCCCGATCATGTCCCTGCCCGAAAAGGCGGTAGGAATTCCTTGAATCTGGATTGGAGAAGGTTTCGTGATTCCTTTAGATTTCAGATAAGCGAGGATGGGTTGAGGGATTTTCATATCCTGTGAAGAGGAACGGTCTCAGGAGATTGCCAAAACGAAGACAAATGCAAAGAGCTTACCTCGAAATGAGGGATAGGTGGGGGGATATTTTCGCCTTCTGCAATGATATGGTTCTTCTCCCTCGTCTCCTCGTTCTGAACCGGCGTTCGGTCGCGAATATAATGCGGTGGTCGCCATCTTGACAGGAACACCAGGTTAGCATACGCCCACAGCGCGTTGAATTTACACATTTTGACTCACGAAGAAGTCATACTGTCCTCATACTTGATCCCCTTGGCCAGCTCCGCATCACTGGCCAACTTTCTCTGATGTCTCTCAAGCGCAGCCAACATCTCTGCTTCTTTCCTAGCTTCCCTCTCATAATCCGTCTCCTTTGCAGCGTCCTCGGCTTGCTTTCGTTTCACTTCCTGAGCTTCCTCTAGGAGAGTACGTTCTTTGCGAGCTTTCTCTCGTCTGATCTCCTCGGCTTGTTCTAGGGAACGTTGAAGCTGTTCTTCTTCTTTTGCTAGATCCTCTGCCGTTTTCGTACTAGGTTTTGCGGGCTGGTTTCGTTGAGTCAAGGAGGAGAGGAGGTTTGCTCTTCGTTTTGCTATAGGTACATAGGGGGTATAATTATCGTCGTCATCGTCCTGAGTTCCTGTTGAGGTGTTGTTCATGAGAGAACTGTCCTCTACGGCTGGAACGATTGTAGGCGCCCCGAGCACGGGGTCATTTAAGAACTCGCTGAACGAGTCTCTTCGTCGTTTGAGGTTGGAGATGGAAGGTGCCATGATTGAGTGTAACAGATGTTCTGGAGTCGTGAGTGAATGAGTGAACTGGCAAGGATCACAGTAACGTTCGAGTCGAGTGAACCTGAATGAACTTGCCTCGACTGGTACTTGCGCTTACCAATGGTGGAGGTCGACATTGCGCTTCTTCCCAACAGCCGGATGTAATATACTTCCGAAGGTCGGTCGAACACCGGACCGGTACAACATTCCTCCATGAGAGCGACTTGAACGTTCATCAAAACTCGTCAGCATAATCGTACTTTCTCAACTTGTTCGCCTCCTGACCACTCATACAAGCACAAGCATCATGACTTCTCTCATCTCCGGAATCGCTCATGTCAACCTCACAGTCCCCGAAGGAAGTCTACATCTCGCCGACCGATTCTATCGAGACACACTCGGCCTGGTCAAAGTAGAAGTTCCCAAAGCTCAACAGAACTCTTTAGCCTGGTGAGCCTCGTTTCCAGGATCTAGAGACTGACTTCCTACTCAACATCTGCATATACGCTCACGAAAGGTTCAACATGCCGAACGGACAACAAATCCATATCTCTCACCCGAACAACGCCTCCGAGCTTCTCCCTTCTACTTCTCGTCAACACCCATGTTTCCATATCTCAACCGCTGAGAACCTTCTCGAACTACAGAAGAGGATCTACGAGCATCACAGAAGAGGCGGGGAAGGGGCTCCAGCCGGAGCAGACCAACCTGGGGCGGAGAACAGTGGTACGTCCGTTCTTACCTACTGACGATTGAACGAACGGGAAGCTGAGATGAACGGGGTGCGTAGGTGCTAAAGGGGACGAATATCCTACTCGTTTCTTCGCCCGGGATTATGCCAATAACAGACTCGAATTCAGCTTGTAATAGTACTCGAGAACGTAAAGACTCACGTGAACTGCCTATTATTATGTAAAATACTCGTCGTACGGTTTCAAACAAGTACTCATCGCTTATGTCGAAGCGTTACAAGCCCTCCAGCGGGTGAAGCCGGACGTTTGGGCGAATATCCCCTCCCACCCTCAGACACCTGAAGACACTTTGAAGGAGGGTTGTCAACCTCTTGATGCCAAAACCTGGAATTTCATTGTCAACCACATCCTGTTTTGTGTAAAAATGGAGGTGGAGGTAGTGACCCAAGGTGTCGTTCCATCTCAAGGGGAAGGGGATGTTCTGTGGTCACCGCACGGGAGTATGTTGAATCGCTCTAGAACCACATCTAGCGCAACACAGGCATCAGTGTTCCCACTGCCACCAGACAAAGTGTGATGGCGTATGTGGAGACGTATCAAGGAATTCAACAAGGAAACAGTTCCTATATTGAAAGGTACTCCTGATTTCACAATGATCAATAGGATTTGGGAATTATGGTACAAAATGTAGAGGTGGAGGTAGTCAAAAGATCATTCTTCAACTTGCCAAAGTAGGATGGCGTATATGGAGACTACTTTGGTCAAGGAATCCAACATGGAGACGGTTCCCACATTGAAGGATACTCCTGATTTCACCATGATCAACCGGATTCAAGAATCTTTCTTTGGCCAGGATGAATGAGCACACAGTATAGGTCGGGCATGAGGACACATTAGATATAAGATGGGATATTGGACTAATCACACTACATCAGGCGATATTCATTTTTCGCCACACGTAAGATGGAAACCTGATTTATGGTGTTCAGTTTTCGTGAGGAACGGTGTGCTTGGGTGTAACGATCTTTCGTCAAAGCACGATTCGAACAACGTTTCAGAGCGCTTCGTGACCAGTATCTTATTGTACCGTCAAGAATCAAGCGTCTCGTGCTCATGACGATAGGATATATCGAAAATATGCAATTCATACACCGTTCCACCTTCTACCTAACCCCCAAACTTCTTCCCAAACCACCCCCCGATGACTCCCAATGCCCCMCCCGCCTCCTCCCTCCTCTTCTCATCCTCCATCTTCCTCATCCTCGCCCGCCTAGAACGTTCCGCCGCCCTCGCCTGTTTCTCCTCCAGCCCGATCAGAGAACGGGGGATCCGAGCGGAATTAGGAGTGCGGTCTGGGCTTGAGCTTGTGGGAGGAGGGAGGTTGGAGGAGAGGATGAGACGGGCTAGACGGGTTTGCTTTGTTTCTTGAGGTAATTTTGACGTGGATGGGCTGGGTGGGGTAGTCGCAGTCGGGCCTTGAGATTGGCCCGAAGGTAGAGTGGTGGTAGAGGTAGAAGCAGGAGTAGTGGGTTTAGGAGAGACCCGAACCTGAGGCGGAGTCGAGGTACCATCACCACGAGTGACCGAATCTCCCCTGACCTCCTGCATCTTCCCCTCCATCTCCCTCACCTCCCTCTCCTCCCTGACCCGTCTCTCCTCCGCATCTCTCCCCTTTTCCTCCCTCTTCCTCAATTCCTCCATCCTCGCCCGATACGGTTCCTGGAAGATCGCCGACAATTCCTCAAACCCGCCGTAGAAACCTTTGAAACCCGCTCCAAGGGTGGAAAGGATCTGATCTTCCTGCGATTTCATTTCTTCCAAAGTAACTCGTTCCGAAATTGATCGAGGAGATTCCGCAAATGATGCGTCGGGAGGTCCGAACCGAGCATTCGTTCGTCGACCGTTTGAAGGGGATGGGGCGTTGATGAACCCCGATTTCGGATCCATCAGATTCATCGCTCTTCCCATCGTGACCTTGGCATTGAAAGTCTCGCCAACCGTCCCTTGACCTTTGCCCGATGCGGTGTTGCTCAGGGCGGATTGGACAGTGGCAAGGGAGGGACCGTAGTGTTCCATCTTGGGGCTTGTGGATAGGTCCGGGGTAGGGATGGAGAGGAGAAGAGGGCTGGGGAAAGTGACGGGGTTCAATACGGTCAGGCGGAGAGAAGGACGAGCTTGTTGCGTATCCCAGTGCTACAAATATCAATGTCGTATCAGCTAACCACACATAAGCCGGATGTCTGTGACTGAAAGAGGAAGACGACTTGCGCGATGCTGTTGGATATCCACCACCCTCCCGCATTTCCTCTCGACCGCCTTGCATACAGCCAGCGTATGAGCTAAAGTCAGATGACTCAAGTTGGTTTGAACTTCGAGGACGTTTGTACCTTTTGTAGGGTAGACGCTGGGGGAGGGGATTTGGATCTCGGGGGTCGAGTCGAGATCATCGTACGCCGAGGAAGAAGGGGTCGAGGTCGGGGTCGGGGCTGTAGAGAGGGAACGAGCTAGATGTCGACGAGACGAGACGATTGAGGATTGCAATGAGCGTTTCATGGTTTCAGTTAAACCGTTTTGTTGTTTCAGGATCGTCGAATCGTTTGAAACTCGCAGAAGTCGAGATCTCGAACTTTGAACTTTGAACTTGAGTGAGTTTCCATTTTGCGTACGTAATCACGATTCAACGCTGCAACTGCGGATCCGAAACGTTTCGTAATCATGTTCAAACTCATTCTCAAGCAGTTCGAATATGGTTAATCAGCTCAAACAGAGCTGCCATTTGCTTATCTTCTTGTCGACTCACCGTTCATCTGCAAGGCTTCTCTACAATAGCAATCGCAAGGTAGCTACCACGTCTACCATTGTTGACATCCCAAGTGGTTAGCAGGCAAACCAACAACTCGATCGCTCAGTATAATCAAGCATTAACTTACCTTCAGTCGGACAACTACCAGTCGACCAACTACTAAACCATGTCGACCGAACCAGCAGAGCCTGCAAAGGGTCCTCCCAGGTTAGATCACTCTCCCTCTCTTGTAGCTTGACCTCATTTTGAGGAATGCGACTGACCTTTCGCCTCTGTTGTTATATGCTATGTGCGTTACGGGCGATTAGTAATGCTTCTCTAGAAGTAAGTCATTCTCTTCCACCTCACCTTCAATCCTTTCTGATCCACTTCATCGTCTCTTCCTCCTCCAAATCGTTCTCTACCTCCTTCCCTTCTCCTCTCCCCTCGTCTCAACCACACCTGACAGGTCTCATGGCAATTCCTCAAATCCGGTATAGACCGTATAATGGTTCGCTTAGAGAACGGGCTCTCGTACCACTACTACATGCTCCTCTATACCGCATGTTACAATTACTGTATCTCCAACAAACATAACGAAGCAATGGGATACGGGGTCAGCAGTGGGCTCGGAGGTGGGGGGACCGTTAAAGGTGAGAGAGAGTCCATCCCGGATAGGGTCAGGAAGGAAGAACGAACGACTGATTCTAGCTTGATTGTGCGGGATAGCTGGAGCTCATTTGATGGGTAGCGATCTGTATAACAAATTGACGGATTACCTTAAATCTCATCTCATCTCTCTCCGAGCCGTACGTTCTCTGTCCTCCACTTGCCCCCTCCCTCTTAATCTTACCTCCGCTCCCTACCCTGCATCCTTGATATCCTCCGCTCGCCACCCGTAGGAATCAGACCAACTCTCCGACTTAGCGCTCCTTCAGTTTTATACACGGGAATGGACTCGGTACACCACCGGAGCCATCTATGTCAACAGGTTGTTCGCTTATCTTAATCGACATTGGGTAAAGAGGGAGAAGGATGAAGGTCGGAAGGGGATTTATCAAGTCTATACGGTAAGTCCTGCTTGTTGCGTTACGGGATGAAATACGGAAAGGGAATTGACTTGCGGATCTCGCTCGTATCTAGTTGGCTTTGGTTCAGTGGAAAGAACATTTCTTCCTCGCCATGGCAAAGGATACGAACAACCGGTTGATCAATGCGCTTTTGAAGCAGATTGAGAATCATCGGAATGGCGAGGAAGTGGATGGAGGGATGATCAAATCTGTCATCGATTCCATGGGTACGTCTTCCCCCTCTTTTCTTTCTCCCGATGGAATCTTCACCGACCGGACCGTCCTATTTCGATTCCCCGTCATTCGCAGTCGCTCTAGGTTTAGAGGAAGAACAGCACTACGCAAACAAGGATAATAAGACCCATATCGAAGTTTATCGGGAATACTTCCAGAAACCTTTCTTATTAGCGACAGAAGCTTATTATCACCAGGAATCGGAACGATTCTTGACGACCAACAGTATTTCCGATTACCTCAAGTTGGCCGAGAAGAGGTTGGAGGAGGAGGAGAGGAGGGTGGATTTGTACATGAATACACAGACTAGGGAGCCGGTGGGTTCTGAAACTGGAGATGACAAGAGAAGAGAGAGCTGATAGGATTGAACTTTGGACGGGGTAGTTATTGAAACGAGCAGAGGCGGCCTTGGTCTCCAATCATCAGGCGAAGATGCAAGAGGAATTCGGATCGCTTTTGGATGCGGATCGTCAGGAAGGCAAGTCCGCTTTCTTTTACGCCTGAGGAAAATGGGATCAGTCGGGATTGATCCCTTACACCTTTTTTAGATCTCGCCCGAATGTGGAAATTGTTATACCGAGTGGAAGGGCTTGGACCGCTGAGAGAGACGTTCCAGGCTCATGTCGAGAAGAGCGGGGTGGAGTCTGTTGCACGAGCCAGTGCGGGGCTCATTGAGGAACCTGGCGCGGCGGAACAGAAATCCATGGTACGTTTTCGTTGAGGCGTGGTCTGCACTTGGTTCTGGAGCTGACACGGCTATGAATCGGGATGCGATAGGATCCAAAGGTTTATGTCAATGCCTTGCTCGAGGTTTACAAGAAGAATTTGATAGTCGTGGAGAAACCGTTCGAGGGGGATACTGGTTTCCAAGCCGCTTTGGACAAGGTCAGCAGACTCTCCGGGTGTCTTTGTACGACTTCTTGAGCTGATGGTTCCACTCCACTACCCTTCAGGCTTGTGCTACTTATATCAACAACAACCCCGTAGGTACGGAGACCAATAAATCCCCAGAACTGCTCGCGTTGTACGTCGACGGGCTGTTGAAAAAGTCGAACAAGGAGTCGGGCGACGAATCGATGGAAGAGGCTTTGAACGATGCTGTAAGTTTCGATCAATTCGTACACTCGCTCGAAACGAACTGACCGTTTCGCATGTGAACTATAGATGAAGATGTTCGCCTACCTCAAGGAGAAGGATATCTTCCAAAAGTTCTACACGAGACGGTTAGGAGAACGATTGTTGAGAGGGACGTCGGCTTCGGAAGAGGCAGAGGGAAGTATGATCTCCAAACTCAAGGATACCTGTGGTTTCGAATATACCGTCAAGTTGCAGAAAATGTTGACCGGTGAGTGCCACCTTCGTTCAGCTGCATTACTGGCACGGGCTCACTGATGGTCGATTCGGGACTTGTAGATATCAGCCTGAGTGCTGATCTCACTGAGAAGTTCAAGGAGAAGATGGCAGCTGATACGGATATCAAGAGTGAGCCACTCGCTCGCTCGACAGTCCCGATTTGAACTGACGGATGCATTCCAACTCGATAGTTGACTTCTCGATCATCGTGGGAGGATCCGTGAACTGGCCTTTGAAGCTTGAGGCGCCTACCGAGTTCCAAGTGCCGCGCGTATTACAACCCTTGTACGACAGATTTAAGGGATACTATAACAACAGTCATAGGTGAGCACTTTTGTCACGAACGATTACAAGTACAGGATCTAACGTCGTTCTGGTCACTAGCGGTCGACAGCTTACCTGGATGTGGAGTTATTCCAAGAACGACATCCAACTGAGTTACACCAAGCCAAAAGTGACCTTGACAACCAATGCGTATCAGACTGCTGTATTGATGCTGTTTAATGAGGAAGACAGCTTGACATCGGCAGATATTGAGGCCCGAACCAAAATGTCACCCGGAGTTGTCAAGCAGGTCCTGACGGTTTTGACCAAGGCGAAGGTTTTGCAGTTCGAAAAGGGGTCCTTCAGCGTTAATATGGGGTTCAAATCGAAAAAAGTGAGTTTACGTCCGACCACGATGTGTCGCGCAAAGTCTGAGCCTCTTTTCACACAGATCCGATTGAATATCAGTGGACCTATCAAGGCCGAACAAAAGAAGGACTCTGAAGAGGTAGTAAAAGCAGCTGAAGACGATAGGAAATACGTCTACCAGGCGACGATCGTTCGGTAAGTTTGAGTATGCCATGGTGCTTGACGGTCAGCTGATACTGCTCCGCTCTGCAGAATCATGAAATCTCGAAAGGTACGCGAGCGTACAATCTGACATTGAGCACGGCAATAGGCTAAAATCTCTCCTCCCCTAGACTATGAAACATCAACATCTCATCAACGAAGTATCTCAACTCGTCTCGAAGAGCTTCCCTCCAGCAGTCCCTCTGATCAAGAAGACGATCGAACACTTGGTCGATCAGGACTACTTGGAGCGAGCAGAAGGGGCCAACGACACCTAGTGAGTGGTGCTTGGAGCCTCCCAGTGATCGAGGCGATGCTGATGCTCCGTCCATTCCGCAGCAACTACCTCGCATAAGCCGTGCGTTTGCCCTTTTGCCCTATACGATGTATTTTCTTCTAGCTAGCCATTTACGACCATGTCCCGCCACTTATGACATGTATGACACGAGACTGAAAAAGGAACAGGTCGTCATTTCAGATGTCATTATCTCCCTAGATCAATATACAAAACTCCGTCCAGCCAGTCATCAACTATAGAGCAAGGTAGTCCTTGACTTCGGCCTCAGTTAACTTTCTAAATGTGGGAGGCACACGCTGACCGCTCTTCTCCTCCATCTGCTCGGCTGTAGGTACGGTCGCTATCCCGATCTCAATCGTCTTCTCCGTCATCTCTCCTTCGAAACCTTCTTTCAAGGTCAATAAAGCGGTGTGGATAGCGTCTTCGAGAGAGATATCATCGCTGTACCTAAAAAACGATGGCAAGGAAACACTGATCAGTCGCAGCATTTTGAGAGTAGTAGAGAAATCGTTTTGACTGACCTCTTCTCCAAGAATGTCTTCCCGTTACTCATGTTCTTGCCGATCGCACTCGCCTTCCAAGCCCAGTAACTGCCCGAAGGATCGATTTGGTATAACGACTGACCGCGGTGGTTGTCCCATCCTGCAACAAGTAGGGAGATTCCATATGGCCGTACTCCTCTGTAAGATCAATCGGTAAATCAATTTGTCGACCCCTTGATAGGTAAGAAATTCTTTTACTGACCCGCTCTGAGTTGCCTTCTGCATAACTGCTGCAACGTCAGATACCAGTACCTTTACAGGAGGATACTCTCCGTAGACCTTCCAGTAACTCTGAGCGATCTTCCTGGCTTTGGCCACTAGGACTCGGTAGTCGGGTCCCATTCCAGCGTAGACGAATCCGATATTAGGACAAATGATTGCAACCTTCTCGAGCGAAGAATCGTCGACTAGAGGAGAAGGGGCTTTCTTTTCCGTTGCAATGACTACACCATTCTTAGCTGATATCAGGGTACAAGTAAAATTGCTGAGCGGCCCGTGTCGAGTGATGAAATTGTGACGCAAGGAACACATACCTTTGATTCCTAAACTCGTCTGTCCACCAGATACTGCAGCTAAAGCGTGTTCGATCTGTACCAACTTTCCCGAAGGCGAGAAAGTAGTAAGAGAGAACCTATAGACTGTCTAGTGTAAGCTTCTGTTGGTCCAGGACTGAACAATGTATTCAGAATGCGAGACGCACGAATAGGCACCACCACCTCCAGGAGCAGACATATCTATGAACGGTTCTTGGTTCCTTTTATGATTTGGATATGGGAGAGTCTCTATCGACTTATACTAGCAGAATGAACGCTGCTCTTGAAAAGGGTTGTGTATCTGTATATCTGTATCTTACCTCCCCTCTGAAGTTATTGCAGAATGAACGCTGATGAGTCCTTACAGGAGGTCGCTCGCTCGCGTCATCATGTCATGATCCGCGGTGCGCACCGCGACGACTGGCGTTTCAAGTTAGTGGAATACATAGGGGACTGAAGAAAAATAGGATGCGACTAGGGCAGTTGCTTTGAGTTTGAGTTTATGAACAAGGGTAGTATCTGCTATACTTTATACTGAAAGTCTGGGTGGGTGCGCCCAGAAGACATTTAGTCACATTATTCTGGATCTCGATCGGTAAACCCGCTTCCAGTCTGAGCCACATGGTATCCAATCAATTTCCTGCAATCACGAAACTTTACTGCAGTCTTTACTTGGTTACTAGTAGAATTGGGCCAAACGCTAACAATTCATTCAGAATATGCAACGAATTTCATGCCTCGTCTCGGAGGAATTCAGATCAATCGTGCTGATCCTACTACAGCTCTCCCTCGACCTTGTCCCCGGTGCCAACTATCCTCTTCCACTCGTCATGCGCCTTCACCTGAGCGTCCCATTCCTTCTTCAACTTCTTAGACTTCCCTTTGGTAAGTTCTTCGCCCTTATCGTCCTTGATAGGCATCCCTGTGTCATCCCAAGCAGTATAAACGCCCTGTTCGACATTTGGCGGCCTAAACATTTCCATAGGCGAGATTTTGGCCTTCTCTAGCTTAGCCAGTCGCTTTTGTTCCTCGGCAGCTGCAGCTGCGGCTTTCCGAGCGATCTTGGCTTCGATTGCTGCCTTTTTCTCATCGCGTTGTCGGCGAAGATCCTCGGCGGGAGCGAGTTTGACCAACGCTTTCCCGTCTAGCATACCACCGTGAGGATGCAAGTGAGCGATTGTCAACATGAGCGCATTAATTTTGCTCACCTTCTGAATCGTCCAAAGCTACACCGAGGTCAACGAGCTCGTTGTCTCTCAGCCGGTCGCACAGCTCAAGGAAGTCTTTCCCGGTAGCGCCAGTTAGCGCCATCCGTCTAATCTCGTCTCGGAAGATCGACAAGGTCCGCAAATAAGGCATCAATACAGCCTCTCGCTGATCGAATCGCAAGACGTCAGCTCGTGTTCAACCAGCTTTCAAACAGCTACTTACGTCGATAGCGGCATCCTCCTCCTCTCCAGCAGCAAGCGTCTCTCCCCAACCGATAGCTCCGTCTTGGTTCACTGCTTGCCCTTCACCCAGACCAAACATCTTCAGCATTCTCGTTACCCACTGTGCAACGGCTTTGACAGGGTCGATGTTTTTGGGTCTCGGTCGGCTCTGCAGGTATACATTCGTTGCGCTAACGATATCCGTCAAGACGTTGAGCGCTTCAGGAGTGTTGAACGAGTCACAAAGGGCTGCTCGGAAAGAATGTTGTGCCTTGTGCAGACTGAGTGTAGCGTGTATCAGCTATGATTCGATCAGGACAAAGATTCGCGCCTTACTCATCGAGTAACCTCTTCTCGAGGTCCTCGTGATAGTGGTATCCGTCTGAGGGCGCTAAGCTGCTCTCAAAATCGGAAATCTTGGCTTTCACCTTCCGGAAGAAGTTCTACGGGGTTTGAAGGCGAAGAGGTAAGATGACGCACGTCTGGGACGTAGATATTGTACTGACGTTGAAAGTCTCCTCAACATTCTCCATTCCTGTCCGAGTCCCATCAGTCAAATCCATCTTGGAGCTCCATACTTGCATCATGAAAGCCAATCGTAATTGGCGTGCTGTCCAAGTTCGTAATGCTTCCTGTGGCGATAGTATTTACTGTCAGTTCATGACCACAAATCAGGTTCTGCACGCTAGTATAGGCGACTTACTTCTACTGTAATGAAGTTTTTTAAAGACTTGCTCATCTTCGATCCCTGGATGTGTAGATGACCGGTATGTAAGAAATAGTTTACCCATTGCCTGCAATCATGATGAGCCTACAAATAATGACTTAATTTAGCCCATGTTAACTATATTTGAGTTCCACGACGTAACACACCTCGGATTGAGCGATCTCGTTGTCGTGGTGAGGGAACGCCAAGTCTACACCTCCAGAGTGTATATCCATCTGTCGGCCCAACACCTCGCTGGCCATGACAGAACATTCGATATGCCATCCTGGTCGGCCGGCGCCCCAGGGTGATTCCCAGGTGGGCTCACCAGGCTTGCCAGACTTCCAAAGCGCAAAATCGGCTGCTGATCGCTTTGTTCGCCCGCTCGTCAAGGACCCTGAACGAGGCCATGTATCAGCCGCATGAGCCGAGAACGTACAGCTGATCGGATTTACCTTCACCCTCTTCCAACAACTCTCGGTTACCTTTACTCCAAGGTGCGAGCTTTGCATAAACATGCTCAAACTCAGGCTCGACCACCTTCTCCTTCCCCTTGCCACTCTTGGCCCCCTCAAAGGCAGATACATCGAACCAGACGTTTCCTTCTTGTTCATATGCATAACCATTCTCGATAATCTTCTGAACGAAACGGACGATCTCCGGAACGTATTCGGACACACGGGTGACGGTATCCGGCGACAAAATTCGAAGCTTGCGCATATCGGAGTTGAAGGAGTCTTCCCAATGCGCAGCCAGAGAACGGAAAATCGCAGGATCAGTCACGGTATGTCCGTCCTGGAGAAATAAAGAGCCTCAGTAACTCAGGTAGAACGGGAGTTCCAACTCGCGCTGACCTTCTTGTCGAGCCACCAGGAGAGAACATCCTTCGCGGAATCGATGGCGGATTTCGAATCTTTGGCCCCGTCTAGCCCCTTTTTGGCGGATCGCTGATTCGATGGAACTTTCAGTACGGCTTTGAGACGGTATAATGTAAACCAATTCACCAAGCTGCCCAATACCAATCCAAACTTCTCATCCGTCATCCTGATCCCTTTCCTCCAGACCTCGTCTTCCTGATCTCTCTTGATCAACCTGCTCAGCACGTCGGACTCCGATTCCCCATCTTTAGGCTTGTCAGCATCTGCCAACGACTTCAATAGCTTCGATTGGAAATAGGCGGAAAAGGCGGTTTGTATGTCGGATTTGAGGGATGATGAGAGCTCGGGGTTTTGAGAACGGTAGGCTTCTAGTAGATGCTGTTCTCTTGCTCGCACGATAATCTACACTCGGATGTCAGCTCATCCGAAGAGCAAAGAAGTCGAAGATGTACTAACCTTGTCTTCGATATCAGTAACGTTCTGTACAAAGTTGACGTCGTAACCGAAATAATCCCGCAGAACTCTTCGGACGATGTCTTGCGTCAAGTAGTTCCTGGCATGTCCCATATGAGCCGAATCGTAGACGGTAGGACCACAATTGTACCAGTCAACTTGACGGCCCTTGAGAGGTACAAATTCGTTCTATATGTGGTAGGACAGACGTTAGCAGGTCCACTAAGCGGATCCCAGGCAATCGCACATCACATGGTAAGTATGACTTACCTTCGTTCTGGTGAGCGAGTTGTAAACTCTCAAGACTGGCTCGTCAACTACAGGCTTCGGAGTCACCCATTCCGGTTGAGTCACTTTGGTAGCGGATGCCATACTTCGCGATAGTAGATGCCAGGTGAGATTCCTGCTTGCAAGAGGAAGTAGTCGAGCGAGTTGAGGTTTGGGAATGAATTGGTTGAGGGGAATGAGGATTTTTGGGAGATTCGTTCTAGACCGGACTAGCATCCAGCTCTCGCGACAAGCGGCACGTTCAAGTAATTGATTCGAGATGAATCTCGGGACAGCACCGACTGATTTGCTCTAGGTATCAACTATTACTTGACGTCAAAAAAGATCGAAAGGGGATGGATGTTCAATAACGAGTCAAGCTTGAAGCTTGAAGATCGTGAACGTCGCCTAATGGATATGCTCAACATCGGGGGCGACGCCCATATAGAACCGCTCCGTAGCTGTCGAGTACCACTCTCTAGATTCCCTTTGGACTGTTCATGTTGGCACGATGCAAGGGTTGGGACAAACATAATAGTTCCAAGTATAGTTGCCGGCTAAAGCGTCAGCAACGTCTGTCATCGGTCACGGCCTTACAAAAGGTTCAGGATCTAGCAGACTTCTTCCACGTAGCTCGACCTCATCCGACCGCTTGTACGAACCGTGAAAGTGAAGAGGTCGCTATCACGAACATTGGGAGAGAAATTATAGAAGTTCACTACAAGAAACGACACAAGACGTGAAGATTTCCTGCTCTCAAGTCACGAAATGTCACGTTCAACGATAATATTACGAATATGTGTCCTGCTGTTAGCTAGTTTGGCATGTGTGTTGGCTCAAGAAGACTTCTACAAGGTCTTGGGAGGTGAGCATATGAGCCGGTCCTTGGTATCGGGTCACACCTTGCTGACCCTATCCATCAACTATCATAAGTCTCCCGCAAAGCAGGCGAAACAGAAATAAAAAAGGCTTATCGCAAACTGTCCCGAAAATATCACCCCGACAAAAACTCATCTCCTGATGCCGAATCCAAATTCATCGCCATTTCCGAAGCCTACGAAGTCTTATCTGACGAAGACAAACGATCGATTTATGACCGATACGGGCATGATGGGTTGAAACAGCACGAACAACAGAAAGGTGGAGGTCATCATAACCCGTTCGACATGTTCAGTCAATTCTTTGGAGGAGGAAGGGGCCCTCAAGAGAGGAGAGGACCGGATATGAGGTTGAACATGGAACTGGAGCTGCAAGAAATGTATTCCGGAAGTTACCCTGAGGCAAGTCTATGCGTCCTAGCTGTCCTGGTTTCTAAGTTGACTCGCGGCGCTCAACTGCTGAATCGATATTCATAGTTTGCGGTCCCGCGCAAGGTCCTATGCGATCACTGCCGAGGAACAGGTGCCGCATCAGACTCGGATATTCATACCTGCAAAACCTGTCGAGGAGCGGGTATCACACTCCAAAAAGCCCAGATCTTCCCCGGCATGTTCACCCAAGTTCAATCGACCTGTAATACTTGTCATGGAAAGGGGAAGACCATTGCCAAGGCATGCCCTCATTGTCGAGGCGAGAAGGTCATCTCCAGTACTAATACTCTCAGCTTCTACCTCCCCCCCGGAGCAGCTGAAGGGTTTGAGATGTTATTCGACGGAGAATCGGACGAGTCACCTGATTGGGATATTGCAGGGGATGTTATTGTGCGAGTATTCGCTAAGAAGAATGAGGAATGGAGAAGGAAGGACGCGGGACTATATCGACGTGAAATCTTGGGGGTTGACGAAGCTTTGCTGGGATTCGAGAAGAATGTGACGCATCTTGATGGGAGAACAGTGACTATTGCTAGATCCGGAACGACTCAGCCAGGACATGTGGATGTGCTAAAAGGCGAGGGCGTAAGTATACTTGCTCCTCTGATCAGTCAACAACTCGAGACGCTGACTGTGCCAATGTATAGATGCCTGCCCATAAGCATCTTCCACTCGGCGATATGTATGTCGAGTATTCGGTCGTGATGCCATCAAGCATCTCTGACTCCACTAGAGAAGGTCGGTCATTGTCCATGCCGGCCAATACCGGAAAGGAGATACTGATGGTGAACTTCTTGTTGTTCTTTTCGTTTAAACAGCTCTGGAAGCAATCTTTGCAAAGACAAAATCCGATAGACATAGAGACGAATTGTAAACCAATCTAGATGAGATCATCCTGAGCTTGAAATCCAAACACCATACCATCGTATGATTAGGGAATGTGGTCCATGGTATGTACCGTATCGGAACAGGTTTGCATCCGCCGTTCTGAAGTGGAGGTCCGGGCGAAAGTTGATTATTCAGAAGCTGAGATACCATGAGTGTCATTATTATTCATTTATTAATTTTCTGGTCGATTGACTCTTACTGTAACATCTCTCCACGGCATAGCCATTCATACCAATCATTTGCCTGCACCGAGCGCTCTGAATGTCACTCGTACGGGAAGTAACAGAACGATCAGGCTCGTCGTCTACAGCCCCTCCCGCCGCACCTACCCCTTCTCAAGCGGGATTTCCGAAAGTGCAACACCGATCACAGCGAATCTCGCAATTCAAAAGATCTAGAGCAGAATCTTCAAAAACCCCGGTAGGAGGGACATATCCTACGGCGCCTCCAGTCGTTAGATCCTCAGTCGAAGTTGAGCCTGATCAAGAACCCGGATCCCGAAATACGAAGGGAGTATTAAGAGATTGTCAAAATGAGAATGAAGCGAGAGTCCAGAATATGTCGAGTTCCGAGAGAGAAAGGGAATTGGAAGAATTACAAAGTATCATCTCACCGGAGATATTGGCAATGCTACGCAACCGAGCGGAAAAGCGATTAGAAGACAGTACGCCGTCAGCTAGCTCAGATGTCCCTGAACATACGGGCGATGAGACGCAGGCTTCAGCTTCTGAGGTTGGTGCTACCCAGATAGAGGGAAAATCGGAAATTGAGAAGGTCGAGTCTCCAATAGTCAAGGCAAATTCACCATCAGATCATGCGGAGCCGGTGAATTCAGGTGAGTTATGCTTTTCTCGTTTGTATAAGAGATCTAAAACTGAAAGCACCACCGCTTCTGTAAACGTAGAGACTAAGACCAGGGTCCGGTTCGCTGAAGATCCCATCCCCCTCCCCGCTTCAACCGAAGACAGAGTAGAACTCGTCGACCAATTTTCTCCTTCTTATATCCACAAGTATTATTTCCCTAATCAGGCCGCGAATCCAGCTAGCCTGGATTGGCTACAATCATCTCAGACTGGACAGACTTCATCATCATCTCTGACCAGATTCGATCTTTCCGGTCGACCTCTTACTGATGAACAGTCGGAATCTTTGGACTCGCATACGGGGCTTCATCATCACGGTGACGAGTCTAGTAAAGCGGGCTACAATATCGATGAGATCATCCAGCTATGCGCAAGCACTTTCCTGCCGCAACGTACCATGATGTTAGGCGTACTAGGAAAGATCCTTGCTGGAACGGAACGATATTCGGAAACTATCAAGGCTGAGATGAGTACCAAAAAATTCGAAAAAAGAGCAATCGACGTTGTTGCAGGAGTCTTGTGCTCGGCAGAGAGGAATAGTGGAGTGCTTCGGGAAGCGATCACCGCTTTGTTTGAAACTATACCTTCTCGCTTGAAACTTACAATTCAAGGCAATGGTTTCTTCGACGACGAAGTGCTACAAGATTTCAAGATGACTGAGGAAATTGCTCAATGGGGAAAGCTATTGCCAATTACTGCTATTTCAGAAAGGATATCTACCCTTCTGGATCAGCCTTTGTCGTTTACTGTCTTGTCTCCTACCTCGGTATTTCAAGTAGTTGGCGTTCTATTCGCCATCTCTTATGTCTCCATTGAAGCTGCAAACGAGCTCGCTGTGCTGGTTTCGAAAGCGGTTCGGAACTACGTCGGACGCTTAGATTGGCCTCGGAACTCCCAGACCACCGGTTTGACGGAGCACGATCATGCTTTCAACATCTCATTGCTGGTAATTCGTTTGTTACGATCATGCACGACAGCCTCACGTACGGCGACTAAGGATTTACTCAACCTCGGTGCATATGATATCCTGATGAAGTTCCTGTATCTATCACCTTGGTCGCATCCACACGAATCAGCCTCGAATTCTGGATGGGTGGTTGGTGCCCTTGTGATTGATACCTTGGAGAAAGTGGCTCGGTACGGTCTAAATGGATCACTCTTGAGTTCGACGTCGACAATATGGGTTACCTTAGGCACCTGGATTTCTCGGCACACAATCGAACGTGAAGCAAATACATTATCTGCCGAAGTCGTGTACACCATCGAGGCATATCTAAATCTCCTCACTGTTTGGCTTGTCTCGGCGAAGGACCCACACAGTTTAGAGACGGAACATGATCTGGTCTGGAGTCAGACAGCAGGATACGGATGGGCTGATGAAGCTCAGCAAGTACTGCACCTTTTATGGCCAGTCGAAAAGAAGGATACCCCGCGGTCTCATTGGCGTGCCCTTACTTCCGCTCTGAACGTCCTCGTTGCGTGGGTAGATGGTTGCACCCTCAACGCCCCCAGGAGCGGTATGATCGAAAGAGAGGCTGTGAGATCCGCTATCTTCCCGCTCAAAATCAACGCATACGTAGAAGGTGTTCTCGATGACACTCAGAAGCTTTTACCTTCCTCACATGAGGAACACATTCACGAGAGGCTGCGTGTCGGTTCGCGGGTGATAGCCTTAACGAACGTTTTGAAAATTCCCCTACAAACGCAAAAGGAGACATCATACATCGAGCGGGTATCATCAAAAATTGGTTCATGTCGGGCCAGGATGCAGTCTCTTAACCGATCTTCAAAGCTCTCGCAATCCTTAAACACACTATCATTCCAATTCCTTGAACAAGCGACAGCGAGTGCGACACACTGGTTCGTAGATAGCGCGCTGCAAACGATCCAATCAGCGCAGCCGGGAGAAGAAAACGAAGCCATGCTTCTCGTTGATAGAATTCTCGATCTCGACTGGGACGCAGAATTGGTTAGTGCTATTGGACACAAGCATGGCCTATACATTCTACGACCGTTCCTCCATTACACTATCCTACCAAATCTCGATCGACTCACCTCGCCTCTCTTCCCTCTCTCTAATATGCTTCGAGCAACAACCTCGATTCGAGCTTCCAACAAGAAGAATGCCTCTGACGACGGACTCCCAATCAACCTAGGTTGGATTTATAGCACTTTGGAACAGTATTTACGGCGCGAGAGCTCTCCTGTGTTCGGAGGTCTGCCTCCAGCCTGGGATGCCACCCGCCTGCAAATGGTCAGGGCAACGCTTACTCTGGACCACCTGATACGCTTTTGCGGGACTCGTCACTGTCAAGACCGTTCACTCACGCTTCTTAACGCCATGAAAGTGTTTTTGCTAGAAAGTGTGCCAGATAGGGATGGATCGGACGAGATGTTCCGAGATCCGATAGTAAAGAGGTTACTCGCCGAACTGGTCGCGCCTACATCATTCAGCGGCGATGGATCAATTTGCAGAATCGATGAGATCGCTGCTTCGATCGTTCCACCTGGAACGACATTCTTCCAAATCTACAGCGATTTCGTCGATCTCTACGATGCTATGTCGCTTTCTGATCTTACCTTCGGTCAACTTCTACTTATACCCCTATCGCAAGCATACCCAGAAGATTATCGCCGCCTTGTTTGGTCCGAGAAGTCATCAGTTTTGAAAGCGCTTCGTATTCGCGTGGACCAGGTACTCCTTGAAAGAGGTTCCATCAATCCTTACTATGAACCAGCAGACCGCGATCCTGATATGCTCTTTGCTTACCTACAAGCGCTGGCTAAAAGATGGGTGACTAAGGAATCTCAACCGTTCTTATATTCCATCGCCATCCACCATCTGCGGGCTGCAAGCCATGTCAAAGAGGATGACGTGACTCATGTAAAGCTTTTCGAAGATATCCGGCGTGAACTTAGCCCGGATATCAGGGCCGAAATTAGTTCTTCCATGTGAACCCTTTATAGGGGAGAAATTACATATCTATTACGACCAATGGTGCTCCTCCATTCTCATGTTCTTCGTTTTCGTTCTTAATTGGTAATTCCTTTAGATTGTTCGACAGATGCGACCTTGTTACACCTGCAGAATCGAAAAGCCGGACATGCTTGAGCTCCATATCGAGCAGGAGTTGAAGAAACCCAATTTTTAAGGTGGCTATTCTACTCTACAAACACCTTATCCAGGCCAATCTTTTCCAAGCTGGTGATATTACAGCTATGTTAGGTTAATCAGGAGGTTAACTCAGACAGGGGTTAAGCCATTTTGCTGAGGCTGAGATTAACAACAAACTCGCAATGGGGATCGCTCTATCCAGGTCTTTCTAGGAAAAGGAAGAGGCAGGGTTCTGAGTCGGTCCAGAGCTGGCTCCAGCAGGGTAGTGTTGGCAGCTGGTGTAAGTACTCGTAGTTGTCTGGTCAAGGACGTCAGGCTCGGTGACCAGAGATGAGCAAGAGGAATTCTTGAGTCGGTTCACGACAGTCGCGAAGGGGTTTTTTTATCGACTGATCACAAAGGCCCGATTATGTAGCAAAGATGTGGCCAAATCGGTAAAGCCCAGGCTTCACATGCTTCCAAAATTACGTGGACGACCCTGATCTACGCTCGTGTCTACCTGCATTTAGGAGATGCAGGTCTAGTGGACTTATCATGTTGCGATGTGAAATTAGGGGATGTCTTAGGTCGTCACAAATGTCACAAAGCCTTGAGTCTCGGATCTGACTGGTCGATCAATGACAGATGGGTCGAATCGGAGTTATGACCCTAAGTGATCGTGTATGCTCGGTACGTATGTGAATTCAAGAAAATAGCATGTTGAAGGGCATACACATCATGACTTCCGCTCTTAAATTATGCATAAACTTTCGTTACAATCGTGACAGCGTAATGGTACCACCTCTTCGATCCGTGGTCAATCCTCCTCGTCCCAATCTTTAGCGCTTTCCTCTATATCTCGCTTCTGTGGCGGTGCGTAAGCACCCGGTGCGTGGACTCTGTGTATACCCGAACCAGTGGCAGCCCGGGAGCTTGATGCAATTGAGGATTGGCTAGCCGGTCGTGTGAGTGGATTGCCGGCACCCAGACGAGGAGTTAAAGCAGACTGAGGGGTGGTGGGGCGAGACATGGTAGAAGTACCCCAGCCTCGGATAGGATTGGGAGATGCCAGAGGGGTGGACGCAGCAGAGCTAGCAAAAGAGGGCTTCTTAAGATCGCCTAGTCCCCCAAGTTGCCTCTTAGCCGGAGGGGCACCAGTTATAGATGATAGGAGGGGGGTTGGGATGCGGCTATCGATTCGGCGCCTGATTTGAACACTCCGGTGAGGGTCTGCATCCACCAACTCTGTGCCGAATCGGTAGATTTCAGCGAGACTGAGGATAAATTGTCGCTTTTGAGCTGGAGTATGAGGCAAGAGTGTGGCCTGCTTGGGCCCCATGAAGAAATCGTTGAAAGCTTTCTCCACTGTCAAGACGAAAGAATGGTTTCCAGTCGCAAAAGTTTTGAGCTCCACTGGATACTCGATCAATTTCTCGCTCGGTTTGATACCGAGAGCCTCAGCAAGACGAGCGTTTCGTTGACGCTGAGCGCACTCGGACACGCATTTGAGCTGGACCGCTTCCCGTGATACCGGGTTTGTAGTGCAGGCTCCACAAGTGGTTCTCTGGCGAACATGACCGCAGGGGCAAGTCTGATCGATAGTCGCCATGCATGGCTCGTCTTCAGGACACGCCGAAGGTGCATGGCATGTCGAAGTGCAAGCATGTTTGCTAAGTAGACAAAACTTTTAAGTCGACAGTTCTGTGCCACACGTCAAATCCGTACTTACCATAGTCTCTTTGGCTTTGAGCAAACTTGACGGCACGGCTCTTCGCATTCGCCAGGTGAATGACAACTCTTAGTACAATGATGGTAACCACAAGACAACAAGCTGACAATACGATAGATTAGTCACACGTAATAGACCTGGTTGTTTCAACGAAGCTTACGAATTGCAGATGGCACCACATGTAACCTTTTCCTGACTACACCTGACATTCTTCACCTCGTTGCGTCCACAAGCGCACTTCTTCGTCGTCAGGTAAGGACAGGGAGGACAGCTTTCAGTCTCATGACACGTATGGGGGACCTTTGGGTGTCCACAATCTGGAGGTGGACGAGCGCAGGGGTATGTACACTCGATCACGGTTCCGCATCTGATAGGAGGTTGGATGACAGTGCGGCCACAGTCGCAAGCGAGCTACATTTGACAGGACATCAGCGAGGATTGACTTAGCAATCGTCTAGGAGACTCACCTCCTCATAGCTGGCTTCCAAGCAGGGGGGACATGGTCCTCGGTGATCTGGCTGAGGACATGAGTGTACCCCGCAGGTAAGTAGCTTGTTGCAAGGCAAGCTGCAAGTATGCAATCCAGCTTCGTCATCACACAGCGCCGTAATATCTCTCTTCTTGCCCTTAAATTTGGCCTGATACGATAATGGACAGCAAGTCCTGGCACATTCGTGGCGTCCACAACTACAAGTACATTTTGGTCAGTGATCAATTTGTCGTCCGTATGATGACTTGAACTACCTTCTGAGTGCTCGGCAGACCCGTTCGCACAACACCTCTTCCCCGCGTTTTTCGAGCTCTTGCTTAGCAGAACAGATCATCTGCACGTTACTAGAACCACATCGGCAGGGAACCGTAACAATCTCCTGGCATGGAGTACATTCCCCTTCATGGCATTTCAGTCCACACGGGTGGTTGCACTTGTCGCGCGGTCGGCTGCACTGGAGGGGGCAGGTAGGGATCCGATCCGTGCACGTCTTTCGGGTTACTTCCGCAATCTCGCTCAACGGAGTGCGACCGCAAGGGCAGTGCGTAACAATGTCAGGAGACCGCGGGCAGTGGAGAGTCTCGATCGGATGAGGGTGACATTCCTATTTCGAGAGAACAATGAGTGATTAAGTCTCGGCAGTAATCGGGAAGGCAGTCTAACCTGCTCGCAGTGATGTTTGCCGCAATCATAAGGACTCGCGCACACCCGTTGACACCCATAACGACCATCCCAACGGCGATCTCCTTTGCCACACAAAGTCTCTTGATCCTTCTTCCAACCACAAGAAACTTCACGTTCTTCACTCCCACAATAACAATTTGCCAGCTCCTTAGCAGTACAGGTATCACAGACGCCGTCATGACAGAGTTTGCTGCAAGTATGTGACTGGCATAATAAGAGCTTCTCGCAGGGCTCGTCGCAAGTCGGTACCGGAACGTCTTTTCCTCTTGCAAGGGAACACCGTACGACCAGATCGGTATGATGCGAAGGGCAAGGAATGTTAAGCGGGACCTGACAAGGTGGACAAGGTCCAGGCTGCGACAAACACAATCGTAAGCATTTAAAGCCCTAGGAACCAGAGCCTGAATCAGAACACCCACATGACACTGTAAGGGACAAGGATGACCACAATATGATTTCTCCCTAGAGCAACTTCCGCCACAAGAATGAGGCAGTATCAAACTCCCTCCATCGCGCTGCTTCCCCTGCACACCTCCTCCAGCAGAAAGATTTTTGACCTTTCCACAATAACATTCATATCGATTAGCCTCCTTTGTCCGCTTCTTCTGGCATCCCGGGCATCTCCAAGTGAGAACAGGTTCCTCAGGGTAGATCCGAGTATCGCGGTCCCGAGCTCGATCCTTTGCTTCGGATATGGAACGGGAGGACCAGTCTTGGATACAGGAAAGGTGAAAGGGAGTGTAACAGCATGCGGAAGTATTGCTTTCACCAGGAATAACCGTGGACGTCGTGGGAGAACAGGACCAGATCGATTGTTCAGGAAGGATGTTAGAGAAGCACTAAACCAGGGTGAAAACCCGTCACTTTGGTCAGCAAAATCATCCCATTCACCTGCATATCATTAAGACTCACAATGACACACTCCAACCAACCTCCACTGACTCCACCTAATCCTCTGACAAGCTTGCTGACCAAGCCATCCTCATCATCCTTCATCCCTGTCCACCCATGATACCTCTTCTCCACCGTCCCCATTCCACCAGCAAGACCCATCGCCGCCCTTTCTTGAGCTTCTTCGAACTGATCAGGGGTTTCCGCCGTAGTAAGGTTGCCTTGAAATGCTTTCCGAGATCTGGGGTTTCGTCGATTAGGAGGTTGAGACTGTGACTGACTACTGGGTTGGGATGGGTTTCGTCGGTGACCCCTTTGACTACCATTTGGATCTTGGTGATTACTTCCAGTTCGACTGGAAGGATCGACAACTATTGTCGAGCCTGCAGTCAACTGGCCATTGAACCCTCTAGCACGACCGGGTCCTCGTTGACGGCCGTTGGAACCTGGAAGATCGCCACCGGATCCTGCAGTTGTGACTCGACTAAGCGATTCCCCCTGATCCTCAACACCTGGAACCCCATTCTGCTGCGGTTTATTGCGATTCCTATTTCTTCGACCCCCTTTTGCACCTGTCTGTAACGACTGGCCAGGCTCAACAGAGGTTTCTCCATTGATTCCGTTCTGTAGTTGTTGAGCTCCGGAGGTTGATGCTACGTCAAGATGAGGCGGGTTTGCTCTTCTTCTTCCGTTATTCCTATTTTGTTGGCTTTGCTGTTGCTGAAGCAAGTAGGCCCCGGTCCCCGGCATAGCTCCACCAGAGCTAGCTTCAGGATGAGCTTCAGTTCCTTCTGGTCGAGGACCTCGAGCGCGGCGATTATTGTTGCGGCGCCGGTGTTGACCTGCTTCTCCGTTGGGTTGATCTGGTCCAGTGGACGCAGGCATTGAGTCGTCTGGGAAACGTACTGTTGCTGGTGCTGGAGATGCTGTGGCGAGAGACATGTCGTTCAAATGTTCCTTTGGTTGCTGATAGTCGAAATTAGTTACTTCTTTGAAGCCTAAACTGGGTGTTATTGCGTTGGTGGATTGCCTTTCGAGTCAAGAGGCGTTCAACTTGCAACTTGTTCGTCCAAATGATATACTGATTTGCTGTTAGGTTCTTGAACCGCCGTACGAAAACTCTATGGAGAACCTTTCTTTTGTATTGTAACGGACCCAGATGCCTGTATGTAGTAACCGAGAGTACGGAAAGAGACAAGAAGATGAAAAGTCTATTGCCACTACGGATTCTAGAGGAGAGTGAGAGTATAGTTGTATGGGCTGGTTATTGATTGTCAATCTATGCTTCACTCTGCCTCGAACGGCTCGACTCTGGAATTCGGTTAGAAGCGACATCGATCATCGAACCTGCTAGGACCGGATCCGAAACGTTACGTCAGCAGTGTCGCGATCTCTGTCAGGTTGCCACTTCTCCGCCCTTCTGTCCCGTTGAGTTCTATACAAACAGACTGTGCTGAACTATTTGATCCCATTAATGAACTGTTGATCATCGAGTATATGATGGACATGGTATGCTATGTTCTGAAGGTGCAGGATTTCCCGAGATCTTCCTTCTTGCAGCTCCAGGCCATACTGCTCCTTTCGTTCGCATGACCATAGTCACTGCTCACTTTTGTGTGTACCTTCACTCTGGCTATGCCTGACACAAAAGAGCGGTCTTTTCAAGGAACCGGATTTTCTTGGGAACCCTGTTCAGGATGGGGAAAACATCAGACTCGCTGTTGTTCGGTTTCCACTAGGTCTATCCGCGGGATCGAATGCTTGGTTATACTAGCGTTACGTATTAGTCAACGAGTGGTCTCTGTCTTGGGCGGAGGGTCTTCGTACATGGTCAAATATAACAGTGCAGCTGTACGCACTGCAGCAACCCATGTCAGAACGAATTCGCAAGCGTTCGCCAGCATGTTGATTTACCGTGTAACCCGGCTGCACATCTCGTTTATCAGGCGCACAGAACGGGTCGGTACTCCAGCTTATTCATACTCACTCCTATATAAATCTTTGATTGTGTAGCCTGTTCCTACTCATAGTCCGTTCCTACTCATAGTGCTCGAAGTGAATCCCTTCCTGCAAGGCATATAGAATTCGCGCGACTTGGCCCGCGCGTTGCAGGTCGTGACAATTGGATCATGTTATACAGTATGTTCGCTTGCATTCCATTCTTGACGACCCCAGCACTCGAAAGTCACTCGTCCATTGAGCCTCACCAGCCACAGCACAACAAACAGAGCAGGCCGCACGCGCATTCGCAGAAAATCGCGTAGAATATTCCATGCATATTCGTACACTTTACATGACAGACACAAGCTCTATAAACCCATCTCAACCCCTCTACTTCGCAATCTTCTGGATTTCAGCACCGCCACGTGCACCTAGGGCCTTTTTGATATCTGCGGTTGGGGGTTCCTCTTAGGTGTCAATGGAGGAAACGAAGTAGATGGGAAAAGAGCGGGACATACCATCGTAGATCATGAACTGTCCAGCGGTTAAAGTACCGATCATGAACAACCTAGCTCCCATACCGGTGAAGAGACCAGAGGGTCCGAGCTGCTTGGCCATTCCGATAATTCGGGAGGTGGTGCTCTCACCAGGGGCACCCTTGGTCTTGTTAATCTTGGACAAAAGGGTGTCGGCAGGTTGAGAGATCTGTTCGATGGAAAAGTTCAAGGATGGTCAGTAACGTGCCCAAACGCAGGTCGAATAGAACAGGGCAGCTCGTAGGTTTTTATACGGGACACCTTTTGTCTTGAGCTCTGAAAGGAAAGAACGACTCACGATGGCAGCGGCGAAACCGGCAATCAAACCTCCAAGCAAGTTGACTCCGGTCAAAGAGCCACCCAGCTCCTCTTTGGTCTTTCCGGTAGCAGCGATGATCTTCTCCTGAGCGGCCTCGAAGACGGCGAACTTGGCCATGGTGTAAGGAACCTGCTTGAAAAGGATGGGTCCGAATCTGAATAGGAAAACCCAAGTCAATAAGAGTTGACATCGCATCAAGGCCTCACTGGCGGCTCACCCGGCGTAGAATCCTCCCAGACCCTCCTCACGCAAGATCCTGGCGAAACCGGATCCCAAACCACTGGCGAAAGTAGGGTCAGAGACCAACCTGATTCGGACGGCCTCCAAGGGGGTAAGAGCACAATCGGCGAAGAACTCGGCGATGGCGGAAGCTCCGAGGTAGATGGCCAATCGGTTCTCACGGGCGGCGTCCATACCGACCTGGTCGATGGCAACCTTCTTCCAGAACTCGTATCCTCCGAACTTGAGGGCTCCCTGGATAGAGTATCCGGCAACAGTAGGTCCGAGACCGGTCAAGAGAGCACCGGCACCCTCCTTGGCGATGACCTGACGGAATCCTCCGATAAGTCCCTTGTTGTAGATCTCAGGGGAGAGCTGAATTCGGGTCTTGACGACATCGACGGGGGTCAAGGCACCTAAGACGGGAACAAAAGGGGTTTATAAGTTCATCGCTCGGCATCGATTCAGAGTGCATGTGATGCTTACCGTGGGTGATGGCACATCCGAGAGCTCCGGCAAGAGCGAACCTGTTTATATAGTTGCCGTTGTCAGCAATAATCCTCGACTAGGCCTTTTCAAGTTGACCAGTCAGACGACCTACCTGGAGTAAAGGTCAATACCGGTGGGGTTGGTGGAGACGGTGTCCTTGACGACCTCCTTTCCATCCTGGAGCTTCAAGTAAGCCTTGTCACCGACCTGGTGAGCCAAAGCGGATCCCTTGACCTTGAGCTCCTCAGCCTTGGCCTGAGCCTGGGCGGTAGCGTTGTCGATCTTTTCACCGATAGAGGGGATGGTGAAAGCGGCGGAGAAAAAGGGGTTAGGGTTGTAGGTACGGGAAGCCATTGTGAAGAGAGTGGTGATTTGTTAGATACAGCTGATGTCTATGGAGAGGAAAAGAGAACGACGGAATGTGAATTGATGATGTTGAAGTTGTTTGTTCGATGAAAAGGTAGCAACGAGTGAAAACGGCCCGCGAAGGCGACGCGCAAGAAGATACGGGTCAAGCCATTTGAAACCGCGGATTATTCGGTTGTACTCGGACATCGTGTAGTGACGAGCGGACATCGTATATCACAGCGGACATCAAATGACTGCATGTCCAGAAGCAGGTGCCCCAGGACGTCGGTCAATTTTCTGGGCGGTCGCTTATACAAAACCTTAATCTACGTGATCGTACCTGATGGCTCGCACGTTCCCCTTATTTAGATTCCGAGAACACACGATACATCCGGGAAATAAGCCGACGGTTTCAGCTTTGCGGGGCATCGAATGCAAGTACCGCAAAATCACAACCATTGCCGCTCGAAATTGTGGGACCGCCGGTAAGTCCCACGGACCTATTTTCATACTTGCACCAATGTCAGCTCGGAGACGCAGTGGTCTCGTGACTTGGCAGGCGGCTAAGCGCCGATGATTCCGCTTGCCGCATGTTGAAGGCACAGGGGACTCCTACACCTCTTACGGCAATGCGCATCGTGTCAATGATGTCCCGCTCTGTCTTTGACACCGTTGGCGTTCCCTCGGTGGGGAACCGCAGGCAAGCAGCACGGGGCCATCTGATTTCCTGATGTCGTACGGTTGAATCCCCAAATCGTTGATCGATAAGGTGAGTTGAGAAAACGTATAAAGGGCTGGTATAGACTAGAGAATCGTATGGATCATTCGAGCTTCTTCTTTCCTCACCTCATCCGCTACTCGTCTACACAAAGAGGCTCGCAAAGATGGCTCCTACTCCTACCGATTACACGCAAATGACCAAGAGGGAGATCGTCTTCTCCTTCTCCGTCGTCACCTGTCTCTTCTTCCTATGGGGATTGTAAGTTCAACGTGTTCTCTGAGGTATTCAGTCACTTACTTACAAAGTCAAATTCAGCTCGTACGGATTGCTCGTGAGTCCAACGCGTTGTCTGGTGTTTCTAGTCACTTACAAGGTCAAATCAAAATAGGATGTACTCAATGCCCATTTCCTTGCGTTCTTCCACCTTACAAGGACTCAAACCACCTTGCTTCAGTTTGCGTGAGTAAAGTTGCGCGAGTTGATTTCAACTTTTTTCGCGCGATATTGATCGATTTCCCCTTATCAACAGCTACTTCATCGCCTACCTCGTCGTTGCTCCTCCTATGGGAATCTTCATGAGGAAGTTTGGTTACAAGCTCGGAATTCACGTCGGTTTGGGATTGTTTTCCCTTGGAGCTATCCTCTTCTGGCCTGCTGCCAAGTTCGAGCACTACGGAATGTTCGTCGCCTTCACTTTCATCATCGCGTCCGGTAGGTTCCCTCTCGATCATATGAGTCGGCGGCATCGCGGTCTCACATATATTTGGATCAGGTCTTGCTACCCTTGAAGTCGCTGCCAACACCTTCATCACCGTCTTGGGACCCCCCGAGTACGCTTCCTTCAGGCTTACTCTCGCTCAGGGATTCAACGGAATTGCCACTATCGTCGGACCCCTCATCGCTTCTCACGCTTTCTTCACCGGAAAGAATTCTGAGAGCTTGGGATCCGTTCAATACGTCTACCTTGCCATGTGCATTTTGGGTTGTATCGTCAACGTCTTGATCTTCTTTGCCAAGTTGCCGGAAATTCAGCAAGTTGTCGCTCAGGACGCCAAGGCGATCAAGCCTTCTGTTGCCGGTTTCGTCAAGGCTGCGCCCCACACTATCTTCGGAGCTCTTGCGGAATTTGCTTATGGTATGTTGCCTTCCGACTCACATGAGGCCGTCATATTGATATGTCATCTTTCCGCAGTCGGAGCTCAGGTTGCGGTCGCTTCCAACGTCATCTTCTACCTCACTCTTCAACCCGGTATCAGCCCCAAGATCACCAACGCTCAGGCCTCAAACATGTTTTCGGGTAAGTCCGGTCGAGTTCTACTCAAACAACTCAACGGCAATTGAACGATCGAATCTGCATTTGATAGGATGTCAGGCAGTCTTCACTGTCGGACGCTTCATCGGAGTCGTCTACTTGCGATACGTTGACCCTTCCCTGTGTCTGTTCGTCCATGGAGTTGGTCTCGTCGTCTTCACTCTTTTGACTGCCGTTCTTCCTGGAAAAGGTAAGCCTCTCCGACTACGATTCTCTCATGGTTGTGACTAATCGGTTCTGGTCTTTCTCTCAAATAGCCGGTGTCGCTTGTCTATTCATCATCTTCTTCTTCGAATCCATCTGCTACCCCGTGATCTTCAGTGTTGCCACAGCAGATCTTGGTGTTTACAACAAGCTAGGAGGAGGATTGATCGCTGCTGGAGTGTCCGGAGGAGCCGTCTGGCCTGCTATGCAGACTGCTGTTAGTGAAGCCAAGGGATCCAGCGAGCATATTTCTATGTTGATCCCTATGGCCGGGTTCGTTCCTTTGGCTATCTACGGTTTGGCCATGTGGATGGTCCGAACCAAAAAGTACAACGGTGGAGTCTACTCATGGAAGGTCATCCACCCTCCCCTTGAGACCGCTGTTGATGCCAACCTCGAGGAGTCTTACGAATCTACCGGTATTCCCCACACTGGCGCTGCCGAGATCAAGGAGGAGGCCGAGTACAAGGAGAACAAGTACTAAACAAAAGTTATATAATGATGAGGGCTGTATTAGGTTAACAAGATATGTGATATTATCGATCGATTCGTTTCAGCACATTGACTTCTATCAATTAAGGGTTACATCTCGAGAGGTAGAGACCAGATTGCTCGGGTGGACAGCGAACGTCAAGGCTCTACAGCCTGATTCCAGATAATACCCTCTATTGACATCCGCTGTTGCATGCTGCAGTGACTCTTCTCACCTCGATACCTCCGCGCGATTCACGCGATTCTGTTGAATTCCACTGATTTGAGTTCAGTCATGGCCAACGATTTGCGAACCTGAAGAAGTTTAGTATGTCCTGGGATTTAAAAGTTGCAAAGTACGTAGATCATCTTTGTATGAGGCCCGCTCCTCATGGAGGCAGACCGCTGGAGAGGGTAGAAGGGTCACGAACCTTTTGCCCAAGATCATATATATATTGAGCTCAGGGATAGACATCAGAACATAAAATCTCAGGGGTCTCTGCGGGAAGATTAGCACTGGTACGGACGACTCATGATTTCGCGCAGATATCGAAAGAACCAGACACCACAGCTTATCGTCTTTGCCAAACTCATTCCAGCAGTCCTTACCGAGATGAGTGGTCCGGGGACGATATTTCGAATTGTCTTCCTACCTTGGCGAGGCTGGATCAAACCCTCATGGGGAACCGGCAATTTTACAAAGATCTTCCATGACGAGGATGACCTTGTGAGATGAATTTTGAAGATCGTCAAATGTCTGGACAAGATTGCTCTTCAAGTCAACGTCGAGTGAGAGCATAGACAAAACCCAAGAAGAACGAGACGGCGACCACTGTTACGAAGGGGCCTCAAATTGATCGCTGCGAAAGTGAGGGCAACAAACGGCAAAGGCGGAAACCAGAGCAACAGCAAAGGCGAGATTGATGACCCAGTACTGTGTGCTCATTTATCCTGGCCACACCATAATTCCCGAATCCTATTGATCATTGTGAAATCGGGAGTACCTTTCAATATAGGAACTGTTTCCTTGTTAAATTCCTTGACTAAAGTCGTCTCCACATACGCCATCACACTTTGCCTGGTTGCAGTGGGAACGCTGATGCCTGTGTTGCGCTAGATGTGGTTCTAGAGCGATTCAATATACCCCCGCGCGGTGACCACAGAACATCCCCTCCCCCTTGAGATGGAACGACACCTCGGGTCACTACCTCCACCTCTACTTTTACACAAAACAGGATGTGGTAGACAATGAGATGCCAGATTTTGACATTGAGAGGTTGACAACCCTCCTTCAAAGTGTCCTCAGGTGTCTGAGGGTGGGAAGGGAGATTCGTTCAAACGTCCAGCTTGACTGTTGCAACCGTTGCAACCTGACTATTGATCTAGCTTCGGCAGGTGAAGGAGGGTGAACAGCTTGGATGACGAGCAAGGCGTGGAAGCGATCGACTAAGTCTGCATTAGAGAAGCTGATCTGAAGCGCCTTAGAAGGTGTACGCCTATTGCGAATATGTGACAGTCACAACTCGATACGAACCTAAAAAGGAACCGAGGGCCTATACAGCAAAATCCGGAAGACAAGAGGATGTCGATTTCACGTCCACCAGCGGCTCGACCGCTCCAAGCAGCTTGATCGTCAATCCACTTGAACCCTTGGGATGACTGCCGAAAACGTACTCTGACATGATCAAGCTCACACATTGCTCACAGCAGTAGCTGAGGGGTTCATATCGCTTGCACTCAGATCACGCGATTCTATTCTGACATGGTATGTATATCATCGCCGCGTCTCTTCTGCTTCCACTCCGTCTCGTGTACGGGCCAACGATCCTGTGTCTCCTTTCTTCGAGTATAGCTACCTAAGACGAATTCGCCTCCTTGCCCTTCCCGACCAAACCTCTCAAGGTGATGTCATAAACGACATCCTCACACCTCTTCACGTCGTATTTCAGACTATCAAACCTTCTCCTCAACGTATCATTCCTCAAGTTCAACTGATCAAGCGGGGCGTGCAGAAAATCCGAGAGAATTAGCGGAATTGAGCGGAAGACGGCTGATAAGGTGGATGAACGTACGAGAGAGAACCCAGCGAACAGGTCTTTTTCGAACGAAGCGATTTTGAGCGGGAGGTTGAAGTTGCCGAGGGTCACGGAGTTCATCGCCAATCTCGCCTGATCGTGCAAGTGATTAGTTTCGCCAAGAACGGTGGGGATGAGGGAACGGAGGGCAGGACGAACCAATTCGTTACTAGCTCCGATGACTCCTTGTAGATAATCATCTGTTGACAACATCACTCGATCTTGCCATTCTTGCTTTACTATATGAAGGTGAAATCGAGCAGAAAGGTAGCCATTTCATCCAATCAGCACTTTGCGATAAGAACCGGGCTGAATTTCTTGTAGGAGAACTCACTACCGATGATTTCGATCACCTCTGCCAGAGGGATGAGGGATGCGGTGAGGAGGAAATAGGCGAGTGTGATTGATGTCGTAAGCGATTTGAGAATGAAAGAGGGTTGATATTGGTATCTATCGTTGCATCGAGGAAGAAAGGGGAAGTCGTGAGCGAGGAAGCAGGACGAATCAATATAGGATAAGGTTCGGTGGACAAAGATCGGACGAACTTATGGTATTCCCCGGTAGGTATCCGATCGGCAACCAAAGCCCATTGTCCTGATCCCTGTCTGACCTGACTCAAGACCTCGTTCGCTAATTCGTCCACTATCCTGTCCAAAAACGAACGAGGAACGTCAGCGATTCCGATGGGGTTATGACCGGAAAGGAGATATGCTCGTACGTTTCTCCTCGGGGGTGGAATGTGATCGATTGATCAAAGCAGTGACGTTCCTTGAAAGCGTATCCAAAGGCTGAAGACTTTCTTTTATACTCTGGAAGGTGGTTTCAGGATGATCAGTTCATGGTGAGACATTGCTTCAATGGACGGACAGGACAGACCTCTTTGACTTGAGATTCCTTTTCCAAGTCTGAGCTGACTTGTTGCAGGATTGCCGAGAGGGTGGATGTGGTGTGGTTGTTTGTCATTTTGACAGAATATGGAATTCTATAGTATTAGTAGTGGAAGTGCTCGAGCTGACCGACTTGGAGGAGATCAACCTTTCGATTGATCGAAGTGAACCATGACGAATTGATAATGCATATTTCGGGAGTTTTGATAATACATAACATGTTGACACGGCGAAGACCGACGAGATGTTTGCTTCCGATGTCGAGGAGATTATTGCCAAATATATCGCCATTCAGTTTCTGAGTTCATGGAAATACCCTTTGCCTTCGAATACAACTTCTTCCTCTTCTTCCTCCCTTCACTCGATTCGCACGGCCTACTCAGTCTCATAGACCATCTTCATCATGGCAGACCCAATAACAGTAACGATAATCGGCGCCGGCATGTCAGGTATAGCCCAAGCGATCGCCCTGAAACAATCCCTCGGTTCTTGCGTAAAGATGACCATCTTCGAACGTTCCCATGCTCCAGGAGGAGTATGGAGGGACTCGAAGTGGCCTGGTGCAGGAGTGGATATACCCATTCATCTTTATAGTTTATGGAACGCTCCCAAGGCGGATTGGAGCAGGGTTTACGCGGAGCAGCCGGAGGTGTTGAGGTATTTGACCGGGTTGATCGAGGAGCATGGCAAGTTTCTTGGTCTTCACGAAATTCCTCGATATATTTATTTATCTACCTCTGTTGCAGATCTGAGCGATTGTTTCGTATATAATACCACCTACCTCTCCTCAACCTGGAATCCCCAAACATGTACCCACACAATCCAGCTTCGACCTTCCGACTCCCCCACTCCTATAACACATACCTCACAAATCCTCATCTCTGCCAACGGTCCCCTCTCCTCGCCCCTTATACCTCGTATTCCCGGCCGAGAGTCGTTTCAAGGTCCAGCATTTCATAACCTGAACTGGGACAGTACGATCGATTTCCAAAACAAGAAAGTCGCTGTGATAGGGAATGGTAGTTCCGGGATCCAATTCATCCCTGGACTCAGTGAGATCGAGGGGTGCGAGGTGGTTCAGTTCATTAGAAGCGGGGGTTATTACTTCCCTAAAGGTTGGTTCTATGCTGTTTGTTGCGCGGGCAGGAACGAGGCTGATCATGATGATCCATGACAGTCAATACGGAATTTACGAAATGGGAAAAGACACTGTTCAAGTATTTACCAGGTTATCGACTTGTCCATCGTCTCCGTATCTTCTTAGCCGTGAGTATCCAAACTATCTGACTTTCCCTTGGAACATGGTCTGATCCCTCTTCCGCCACTTGAAATGTCCGATCACCTTTAGCACAACGATCGATGGGATACGAGAAATTACGAAGAAGGTGAAGCCCATGAAAAGGCAGAACAGACACTGTTAAATTATCTGAAGGATAACGCCCCGGAAGAATATCTAGATGCGTTGATCCCGAAGTATCGTAAGCCATCATTCTTTCGCCGAAAAAGGGACATCACACTAAAACACCTGCCTCGTCTTTGAACCGCAACAGCATTGGGATGTAAACGACCAGCGTTCGACGCAGGTTGGCTAGCATCTCTCCATAAACCAAACGTCTCCTTGAACGGGGATGGGATCTCTCATATCACCTCGACATCCATAGTGACCACCAAAGGATGGGAATATAAGCCGGATGTGATCGTCTATGCCACAGGGGCGGATGTAGGGAGACACGGGGTGGGGCTGAATATCGGACTCAGAGGCGAGGGGGGGAAAGAGTTGAGAGAGTATTGGGAGGGGATTGGGGGACCACAGGGGTACTTGGGACTGAGCGTGCCAGGGGTGAGTCCGGGATTCGCCAATCGACACGGAGAATACGATAGGTTCAGAATGGCTGATGTGCAATCCTATGACCAGTTTCCTAACTACTTTATGGCGCTTGGTCCCAATGCCGTAGCGGGATCTTGGGGCTTCACTATCGGTAATCAAACCGCTACAATCGCACGGATCGTCCGTGAGGTATGTCTGTTTCTCATTTCGCGTGCTGAACTGGATTGCTGATCCTCGCGCTCGCTGCAGATGAGAGAATACGGAATCAGATCGATGCAACCGAAGAAGGAAGTGTTTGAGCTGCATAATACGAGATTACAAGAAAAGTTGACTCAGAGTGTGAGTTGCGCTTCTATACTACCAGAATTTCGGGACACGGTGACGCTGAGATCAATCGTGGACTCGGTTCAGACCATGGCTAGTACCCTTTGTACAAGTTGGTGGAGGATGTCGGGGAGTGGACGGATATCCGTTCCAAACTCGCTTAACGCTAGTAAGTCCCGTTCAAGTCTGCTTGAAGGCTCTCTCTGACGAACGAGCCCTACGTATAGTCGGTTTATGGAAAGAGACTCGGACGACGAATTGGAACGATTGGATAACAGTCGGCCAGGTCGGTAAGGGAGAAAAGGCCGATCTGGGCGTCATGGATGTGGGCGAAAAAGTAAGAAGAAAGAGAGCCAAACAGATCGCATCGATATCCGCTTTGGCCGCGGCAGTAGCGTTGGTATACCCGGGATGGTCCAATTTGTACAAGTTCTGAATTCGTTCAATGATATATATCTGAGCCATCGCTTATGCCCGTTATCAACTCCGTCTTTGAACATGTGAAACGACGCCGCGCGGAAGTAAATTGGAGTGTCGTGATCGAGCACGTCATTTGGGATGAGCCGGACTAGTGCGAGGAGGGAAATGAATTGAATATCGACCGGATCCATGTGATTGTGCGATTTCTTGGAATGAGCAAATAGATTGGACGATGGCGACATCTGGGTGAATGACTAGCCCGAAGGTCAGGGTGTGTAATTCGACCAAGCCGCAGCTAGTTAGTCATATATAAGCAGCACTTGTACCTCTTCCAACCGTAAAGCGATACGGTACACACATCTAATTTGTAACCTAAAACCATTGTACCAGAGCACATTGCAAACATGCCTATCGCCGTCCCAACTTACCAGCTTACGTCAGGTCAACACGAGCCAGACTTTTCGCTCATCCAAGACTACTCCGCTTTCCCCAAGAAGATAGAAGGTCCTACCGTATGGACAGCCGAGCAATACAGGAACTCCCCAGAGCTTTGGCAGCAAACCTGGACCGAGGAGCAAATCCTGGATCTAGAGAAATCATATGATGAATTTGTCGCTTCGGGCAAGGACATCACTCAGATTACCAAGGCGAGTTTCTCGACAAATCTCATCTTTTTGGTCACTAATCGTAAGCTACAATAACACACAGTCGACTTTCCCCCTCTCGGACAACATCACCGAGTTCCTTTCAGGCATCCGTGAAAAGATCGTTAATGGGCCAGGGTTCACCCTTATCCAAGGTCTCCCCGTGGATCGATGGGAAGTCGCTAAATCCGCCGCCATTTACCTCGCGATCGGGACTCTCTTCGGGAACACGTTATCTCAAAACGGAAAGGGCCATGTCCTAGGCCACGTCAAGGATCTCGGAAACGATCCCACTCAGATCCATAAAGTGAGGATCTACAGTACTTCTGCTCGTCAATTCTTCCACACGGATGCGGCGGACATCGTCGGTCTTCTTTGTCTACACAAAGCCAAAGAAGGAGGGGAGAGCGACGTCGTCTCTGCTCACCACCTGTGGAACACTCTTCAACAAGAAAGACCAGACGTAGCCGAATTACTCGCAAGGCCTGATTGGTACTTTGACAGGAAGGGAGAAGTTACGGAGGGGGAGAAGCCATATGTCAAGAAAGCCGTCTTCTATTACCACGATGAAAGGGTTTTGTCCCATTACGACCCGTACTTCGTCAAGTCCAGTAAGTCCTTCGATTGGGTTGGCACATAGCAAATGACTGACCCGCTTGTCTTCTAGTCGGTCGTCATGTGGAAGCCGGCTTGATTCCTGGTCATACGGCAGAACAGCTTGAGGCTATCGAGGTGCTTGAACAGACCGCTCAGAGATTATCGTTGCATATGGTATTGGCCGTAGGAGACATCCAATTCGTTGCCGATAGTAAGTGATGGTCATCTCGTCCACCATTTACGACAACGCTGACGACTTCATGCTCACAGCTCACGTATTCCACGCCCGAACGGCTTATACCGATTACCTCCCCCCTGCACCCAGAAGGCATCTGCTTCGTCTCTGGCTCGCAACTCCCGAATCTCAAGGAGGATGGAAGCGACCTTTCCCTGACAGCGCTTCGGAGAAGAGAGGAGGGATTCAGGTTAACGATCAAAAGGAGACTTGCCCTCTCGATGCAGAGTAATGAGAACATAGAAAGATCCCGATATAGGTTGTATAAGAATAAATCCATCGTGTAAACAATTGCAATCAATGAGTCAGGCCAGGTCGCTTGAGTCGTCGTTTCCGCGCATGACTAGGTTTCACGTGACAGCATGAACACCTGCGATTAGCCAACTATATAATCAGCGCAACACGCAGTTCTTGATTCTACGTCCTCTCAAATCTTTTTCTCCAACCAGGGTTCCTCCTTATAGAGTCGCTTGCTCGCCAAGTATTTTGACCCAACGGCGATGCAGGTGCTCGGAAGAATCCAGAAAAAAGCACCGGGAGCAGCCTTTTTAGGTTCCTCCTCTCACTCTCCCCTAGGTTGCGTCTCGTCTCGACGAGCGTAAACTCTTGCTCCTTGACGGATTCGTTCGTTGTTGTATGGATTAGAGGTTTAGGATGAGCGATATAGTCTTGTTTCAGGTATACGATCAATCGATAATCGATAAGCATTCATTTTTCTTGTTCAACTGAAGTGTTAGGAATCTTAGGGATCATTTCGTTTAGCTGCTGCACACCATCTACCACATACTACACAAGGAAAGCAATTCAGTCGCTTGCTGCTGACCTGTATCACACGAGCCAACCCTTTATCATCATCCACTTCTAAGATTGCATTATATACGAGGCTAAGCAATCCGAGGGAATTCGCGAGAAACAAAGGCGTAATCGTGTAGGTATCAGTTGGAAAGTTCATGATGATTTTATCATCGATCAGGGCCTGTATATCTGTATACAGACATTCAGGACGTTACTGATTTGTGATGCGAGTGACTGTACTGCAACTGAATGAGGTGACTGCTCTAAGAATAGCTGTCTGATACCCTCCTCAATCATCAAAGTAGTTTATCCAGCATATAACAGGAATTTGCTGAACTTTCCATCCGCCTCTTCGAAGGTTTCTATGTAATCTGTGCTTGGGCATGCAGCGTGTAAATTGACCGGTCTCCCTGCAAGGTATATAGATCGGAATTCTTCTAAAGGTGTCTAACTAATGGATACAATCGCAAAAGTGTCGAAGTAGTGAATCTAGCGAAAACGAATTTTGGTGGCCATTTACGGTTATCCTATCTATGCTTGGGTATATCGGCGTTCCATTTCAGAGAATTTGAACTCAGAGAAGAGTTGTGCTGCCAATCAAGATGGCGGTGATCGAGACTCCCATCACGATCAGCTTGTTAGTATCGGCAACAAGAGCGATCCCAGCACCCTGACTAGACTGAGCGGGCTGTCCAGCAGAACCCGTCCCACTTGATCCTCCAGTGGTGCTCGAGCTAGCGGAAGGATCGCCACTGCTCCCTGCCAAGGCTGCCCAGTCGAAGTCAGGACCGTATGGGTATTCGTCGAGAGGAGGAGCGTCCATGACGGAGAAACAGGTCAGTCCAGGAGCTGTTCCATTCTCAAAGCTCGAGACGTCATCTAGTGTAACGTTGGTGGTATTGAAGCTGCGATCGATCAGGAAAGCAGTTGGGGGATGAGGGGTGTCAGCTCCCGTGGTGCAGTTGACAGCATATTTTCCGGCCTATCGTGATGATAAGTATCATGAATATCTGCGGCGATCAATCAATCACTACCTGGCTCACAAAGCTGGTGTTCCCCATCAAAGTGTTGTTTTCGAGCGTAAAGCTCTCCGCTCCGGCTATTGCAATACCGAAGACCATCGATCCAGAAAGAACGTTATTGGCGATAGTAGCTGGTCCGGACGACGCTTTGGTTCCGTATCGTTCACTACAAAGCTCGATTATCATCAGCCCTAATCTCAGCGCAAAGTTGGCAAGGATTCGGCTCACTCTCCCCACCAAACTAGAGGCCCGATACCCATCCCAACTTTAATGATTGCCGAGGTGTTCTTGATACCGGTAGTAGCATTGCCGTACTGCATTTAAATGAGCCATTAGCTAGAGAGCCAGCTCGAGTCAACTCGGTTCTTGAACGCACCGAATCTGCGAATCCACCGAAAATATTATTGCCTTCGACCAACAAGTTTGAGTAATTCCCTTGCCACGGCGAGTAATCAACCACTGTACGGAGGACAGCAATCAACACCTGATCCTCCTCATTCAATGCAGTCTGAACATACTATTGATCCCTCCTAACATCACTCGCTGATGCAATCGAGGTGGTTTCCGTCAATAAAGTTCAATTGGAAAACCCAAAGGCTCAACTCACGTCCGTCACAGCGATATTGTTATTCCTGATGGTACTGCCGGGCGAACCAAAGACAACGATCCCGCCATCGGTAGCATCAGTGATGTTATTGTTCTCCACCAAAGAGTTTGCGCAAGAAAGAGAAACTCCGTCTGACCACTATAGCAAGATGTCAATACCGATGAGATTGATTCCAGCGGAAGCGGAGGATGACGAGGGCGTACGTATTGAAAATAGTCTGAACCGCAGGGACCGATATCGTTGTTACTGATCGTCACGTTCGAGCAGGAGAAAGGTCCTTCGGCACTACAGAAGGGGGAGAAGGTAAGCTAATCAATACATATCACAATTGATCAGCCCGTTGAGGAGTCGCTTACACATGCAAGCAACTCCAACCCCTGGTGGCAAATGATCCCGTATCGTCAGGTTCAATGCCGTGCCGCATCCGTATACCACAAACTCACCTGGGATCGAAACTTCTGACACGATCAACAATCTGATCCTGGTTCGCTCCTCCGATCTCGATATTCCCTCCTCCCGTAAAGATCGGATTCTCTCCTCTATTTCCATCGATCTGGATGTTCCTGATCTTCACGCCTGAGCAGGTTTCACAATCCCCCCTGATGGCTGTTGTGTGGGACGAGGTGGAAGTTATGCTACTGTTAGAACCGGAGACGATGAGGAGGGCACGGGTATTGGAAGTAGGATAGTTCTCGGTGCTGATTTCCTATGCCAAGGCAATTGCGAGACAGATCAACTAGACGGATCGAGATGATCTAGAGCGCCAAACATACCTGGTTTGCTTTCGTAAAATTCAATGACTGAGTAATAGCATATACTTGCCCCTCGCACAGGCTGAGAACATAGCCTTCTCCTCCGTTAGTCAAAAGGTCTTGTAGGCCCGCGGTATCAGTGGTATTCGCCGTGCATTCCGCTCGTACTCGCAGCCCGGTCGTCAGGGCTACGACGCTGTATAGAAGGAAAGCGATAAACCTTGACATTCTTCTTGATGTTTCTTAGTTTGTAAGAATTTGATTGTAGAATTGTAAAACGATTGGTTGAGGTCGTAGTGTCGCGTACTTTGAACGAGTGATGATTGTCGTCCTGGTATGGGTATTGGTATGAGAGCTAAAGAGTGTAGTTGGCGTATGTAGAGGCGAATGTAGTAAGATAGCGATGTCTATGAAGCGATTTGACCTGAATCTATTAACGGACTGGATATGAGAGCGTCCAGCAAAGGGATGAAGACACGGACGAGGTTCCGCTACGACGCTGAAAGGGAGAGATCAAAGATGATGATGTTATTGTTTATTTTTTGAAACCTTTTCTATCGTCACGGCGCTAGTGACAAATCTCATCCATGTCTTCACCCTCAAATTGCTGTGCCTGTATCTCACTCCCGCAGCAGCAGCAGCAGCAGCAGCAGCATCACAACAATGTCAAAGTCAGCCTACAGTCATGATTTGTGATTCTCTTCGCCAAAAACACGTCCGAAGTTGTTATAACCTGTGTCATCAACATGGCCATTGGACCTATGCTTCTATACCTTTATGTAGCGGCGGTGTTGAACGACGCGAGGATGACATCAGACATCACGCGTGCTTAGCTGTGGCTAGAGCTGGAGGATCAGACGTGCTCCGAGGAGGCCTACTACGGCCGGCAGTATCGTCGTATCCTCCTCGATAGGTCCAGGTTGTTGATTGGCGAAATGGGCTAGGCTTCTGGAGATCTCGTAAATGATCCAATAGTGCTCAGTATTCCTCACCCGTAATGTTCGAAGCGCAGACGATGTCATAAGAAGAGATGCGAATAGTGTCTGTACTGTGAGTGCGTCAGGTTCTGGCATTAGCCCTATGGATACAACGTGTTCTTTCATTCATAACCTGCCCCTCTCGACACTGAGCGTGCTTCACACATCGTCCCAGCACATTCATCGAGCTCCTCAACCGGCTCGTCGAGCCAACTCCATAACCTTCCATCCACCCGTCTCCGGGTTATCCAATTCGGCCTCCTCTAGAGTCAGAACTGCCGCGTAGTTGACAGAGTCTACACGGTCCGGTCGACCGACCATGGGTTCTCCGTCCTTTTTGTTACGGAACAGAGTGATCTCTTGGGTAGCGAACTGAACTAGGAAAACGGGGACTTCGTCCTCCAAAATCTTTCCGGTAGAGATCTGAAAGAGGGAAACGTTGATAGTTAGGTTAAATTTCGAATTTCAATGCAAGTAGTGCCAGATCTGTTGCTTACATCGACGCTACGGATATCCAATACTCGGCTATCCGACACGAGTCCCTGTTTCAGGTACTGCTCCAACGTGGCCCAGAGCACATTGTAGGTCTATTACCCAGCAATCAGTTCCTGAAATCTTGAACATGGTCTGATATATGTAGACTCACTGCCTCTCCGCACCACATCCTCAAACTCTCCCTGTCCGCATTGATATACGCGTCGACTACTTCCGGTACGATATACTCCCTCAACTCCCTTTGGAAAGACTCCATCTGGAAATCCGGGTCCACTCGTCTGATCAACCTGATGACTTTGGCCGTCTCGTTCTCCTCGAACCATCCTCCTACGGTCGAAGTTACGCTCCTCAAAGTGGAAACCACAGGATTCTCGCTCTCCTGATAAGCCTCGTTCCATCGTTGATAAGTGTCGGTAGATCGTACTCGATCTTTCCAAGTATTCTCTGGTTCTTGTTCCGCGGAAAGGACCAAAGCCTCTCCGGCTTCTGGGTTCAAAGCCATCCTCTTCCTCTTCCCGCTCAACCCAGCTTTCCTCAACCTCTCCTCCCTCTTCTTCCGCCTAACTTCCTTCTCCTCGTAACCTCCATATCTAGAGCTCTCCTCAAAGGCTTCTACCACGCTCTCGCTCAAAGCCTTGTATGCTTGAGTGTTTCGGACGGGAGCCGTAGCGGTAGATACTCCTTGAGAGATGGCAGCGCTAGTTTTGGCTAATTGACGCATGAATTCGGATTCCTCTACTGCTTGAAGAGCTTCCGTCACTCCGTCTGAGATACGGAGACCGGAGCGTTTCATTTGTTCAGCCGCTTCGCGAAGTTTGGGATTGTTCTTTATCGATGCGACGATCTGAGTGGAATGGATTGCGATGAGTGTCTGATAGCAGGTTTAACCGTTTAGGGACAATGTCTCACCCTCGACCGTTCGTAAGCTTCCCTAGCCTTCTTCATCGCCTCGGAATCCGCCAACTTGTCGACATCTCCCTGTAACTTTTTCACATCGTCCTGCAATTCCCTATTCTTCTGGATCTCCTCTTTCAGCGTTTGTACGAAAACCTTGAATGGGGATTGAGGTGGAAGGTTGGACCGTTCTTGCTTGCGAAGAGGAGAGGTGTGGAAAGAGCTGGATTGAAGGGTAGTGGCTGGGAGGACGAGATGGGATGGGATGTGGGCGATGACAAGAGGTCGAACGGGAGTGCGACGGAGGTGAAGGAGTTGATGGATTGGTCGTGATCTCATCTTGACGGTTTGGACTAGGTGGTTGAAGGGATTGAAGCGATGCGAACGGCTGATGTAGCGAATCTGAACCGATGTTGAGATGAGGTGTCCGCGTTGTCATATACCAACTTTCTTTGCCTTGCACTAGATGATTCCGTGTGCGGGCACTCTGCCGAACTCGGGGAAACAAATAGGGTCTATGTCCACCTGACGGACATCCGTCAAGTTCCTCTCATCAGCGGACATGAAACGATCTCATCCGGGTGATGTCTGATGTCCGTCATCTCCGGGTCCGTCACTCGACTCTGGCTCACTCTCCCACGCGCGCGCTTTTGTCTTCTCGTTCCGTTCGGAGTTTAGCCCCGACGTCGCCTCAGCCTCGTTCCTCGTTGCAAGGGAACGACTTGACCTCGAATTCAGCTTTGCTCAAATACACACCTCACCGTACTCCTCCCTCTCTCTTCACGACAAACGCAAGCTTAACGTCTAGTACGCATCTTTCAATTTTAGACCCACCTTCTCACTGGGGGACATCGGGGAGCAGGGGAAGGCTTATCGTTTGGTTTTCTGTGCGATCATAGTTCGTCAACATGGGTAAGGTTCACGGATCCCTCGCTCGTGCCGGTAAGGTCAAGTCGCAAACTCCCAAGGTCGAGAAGCAAGAGAGTGCGTTGTCTTTCGTCAAAGGATGAAGCAGTGGGATCGAGCTGATTGGAACTCTTGTCGATCCTCTTCAACTTTATTGCCGTTTCCTCAACGCCATCATCGAATCAACCATTCCCTTCATTCGATACAATCCACAACTCCTACCGAAACAATTATGGATTATGACGAGCAGAGGCCAAGCGTCCTAAGGGTCGTGCGAAGAAGAGGATTCAATACGTCCGACGATTCGTCAACGTCACCACCGCCCCCGGTGGAAAGAGGAAGATGTGAGTGTCCTTTTCCCTCCCTTTCTTTTCTGGAACGTCCTGCGCACACTTCCTGGATCAACATACGACAACGAGGATACGGCCAAACGCCAATCCATCGTCGGGAACAGCCTCAACATGATGATACCTTTACTTTAGCATAGTTCATACTTACCCCTTTCGAGGGAATGGGGAAGAACCATATATCTTTCAAAAGTCTTTCGCTCCTATCTGAACCGAGCCTTTTACGGCCGGCTGTTGCTCGTCCCCTCATCCCTTGCTTGCGATCGTTGTTGGAATATGAAAGGAATGGGCGCTGATTTATATTTCATTGTTCTTCCTCCTTCAATCCTGCTTCCGTATCACTGCAATACACTCGACGCACTCCTCTTGATATGAATTGGGACGTAACAACGATAGGAACCAGCAGCCCGCCGGAAAGTCCGGTTAAGCGCTGGACTGTCAGAGAGAAAGAGTACTGGGAAGGAATACTCGTGGTTTCAGGGATTTTTGGGGAGGAAGGAAGGGGAGAGGAAGAGATTCGGTGCTGCTGTTTTCATCTGTGGGAAATCTGGACGAACGCTCCGGTTGTATCGGATACCTGCCTTGTTCGGTTCATCCTGCATGCGAAAGGGGCGCATTGGTCTCGCCATGGGGGACCTCGACCCATTTCATTATACGATATCAATTCATCCTCCGATCAGAAGTTCCGTTTGAGTCTGTTGATGATTTTGGCTGTTGCTAGAACTGCCAGTCGTGATGTTTGAAACAAAAGGCAAAAGGAATATGTAGCTGGGCGTGAGAAAGAGGTGTGATACATGCGTTATATCACGGAGGAAAGTGGAGGTTGTATGATCATCTACGATAGAAGGTGCATGAACACAACACGCGAAGAAATAGGTTGATCATTGAATCAGTCTGATCAATCTTCAACAGCAACAGCCTTCACAAACACAGCCAGCATCTACAACTAGCACTCTTGATACCTTTCATAATGAACTCACCTATACATACAAACATACAAACAGAAGACAACCACTCCGGGTCCCCTTCTTCTCCTTCCTCGAAACGATCCGCCTTCCGACCCATCTCCAAAATGCACGACTTTCTATCCAAGGATCCTTTCGCTTCCTCTTCCTCCTCTGGCGAGAGGGGCAAATCCTCAATCGCTGGGATACACGTCATGACCCCCCAAAAGAGCAAGCTAGGGGGTTTCTTTGGATCTTCTAGTCAAGCAGCGGGAAGATCCAAGTTGGGAGAGGAAACGCCTGTTCAGGGGAAGAGGTTGTCGGGAATGCCTAGCTCCAGGAGAGCCAGTGTGACTGGCCGATCGGAAATGGGGATGAAGGAGGAGATCACGGCTACACCCAAGATCAGAGCAGGGATGACACCGGAGGCGAGGACGAGGCATATGCCTCCTGTCAAACCGATCCGACAAGCTCTAGGGGCCTCTACGGGTCACAATCTTAACAATGGGACGGAGGAGAGACAAACGACCGTGAGATTAGTAAGGAATGTAGTTGAAGATGATCACTACGAGCCGGACCTCCCTGTGTTTCCTACCTCTGGTTTGAACCGTCCGACGATCGATTACCAAGATCCTTCAGCCGAGGAGAACTTGGAACAGCTTCAGAACGGGCTGGATGAGATGTCACTCGATCAGTGGAACGCTAGCCGAGCGGTGGATGAGACGGTCATGGTGACAATTAGGTGAGACTCTATGAGGAAAGAAAGTGAAGGAGAGTAAGTATTGAGCAAGGTTCCGAATACAGGATTCGTCCGATCTCGAATGCTACGGAAAGCAATGCTTGGTCCACCTTGATGGATGCCGGAAGTAGTCGACCTAGAACGATCAGGCTAGCTGATGGATCGAGGAAGGATTGGCATTTCGGTGAGTAATTGGCCCTTCGTCCGCCATCGAGGTCCTGGCTAAGACCCTTGTTTTCGTCTGATAGACCAAATCCTTCCGACCACCACGTCCAACGCTGAAGCATACCTCACCTCTGCCCTCCCACACGTCCGGTCAGCAATGTTGGGATATAATTCACTCTGTTTCGCTTACGGTCAGACCGGTTCTGGAAAGTCACATACCATGGCAGGAACGCCACAATCACCCGGAGTCGTACCCCTTGCGGTGGAAGAGATTTTCCGCATAATCAAGCGGGAGACTGGAAGAGAATGGGTTTTGAGGGCTTCTTACCTCGAGCTGTACAACGAAGCTCTGGGTGACCTCTTGGCACCGGATGGAAGTAAGGGAGAGGTGACGATTTTGAACGGAAAGAAGGAAGGGGAAGTCAAGATCAATGGGCTTACCGAGATGGTAGTGACTACTGCGAGTGAAGTCAAGAAGGTACTGGCAATCGGAGAGGGGAGGAGACGAACTGGATGCACCAACTGGAACGAGAGGAGTTCTAGAAGTCATAGTGTTTTCCGAATCGTGAGTTCTCGTTACTAGTTTTACTACTGGTAGTCGGAATTGATCTGACGCACGATCACAGGTCATCGAATCGAGAGCCAAAAGCTTGAGGGATGATGATATCAGAGGGAACAATAAAGCGACCAGGATCAGCACGCTGAGCTTGATCGATTTGGCGGGTTCCGAAAGGGCCACCGATAACAAGGAGAGAAACGCTGAAGGGAAACATATCAACCAATCGTAAGTTGGTGCCTTTCGGCAGATTAGGCTGCAACAGAAACTCATATTTGTTCCACATCAGCCTCTTGACCTTGAAGAATGTTATTTCTAAGCTCGCAGAGCAGAGCGCCAGAAAGACGACCGGTCACGTCCCTTTCCGTGACTCTAAATTGTACGTGTCGAGACACGCGCCAGTTTGAGCATAGATTGATCCGATTTGCCGTGCAGGACCCGGTTATTGCAACCATCCTTGTCGGGGGACGCAAAGATCTCAGTCATTTGCACGATCAATCCGGCCCAATCCCACATCACCGAGTCGCAATCCACGCTTAACTTCGCTGCCGGAATCAAGCGGGTCGTCTTGAATGCCAAGCAGACCGAAGTCGTCGATCCTGCTGCACTCATCCAGCAATATCAGAACGAGATTGCTGAGCTCAAGGTAAGCAAGCTGGTACCGTTCAGTAGTCGACCAAGGCCTTGCACTAATTTGCCGAGTATACAGGCCAAACTTGCTGCGAGAGATGCGAGCGCTCCAGATCCCGCCGCTGGCCCGCGTAGAATGACGGTAGCCCAGGTAGGCCCCAAGGTTGCTACGACCGTTTGCGACAACACTGACGGCCAACTACTTCGCTAGCGAGAGGAAAGCGATCGTTTCCGTAGCCGTTTGACGGAATTGACCCGATTGATTATTACCTCGACCAGTGTGGAGGAAGAAGAACTCGCGAACAACGCCGAGCATCGACCTCCCAGTCCTACTCGGCAGACGATCGACAATGAGCGATCAACTTTTTCTGTAAGAGGACAGCTCAACATCTATACACTGTGTCTTGACGCGTCTGTAAATTTAGCTACAAGAAGAGCTTTGCGTCGCTCAGAATAAAGTCAACGAGCAACAGGCAGAAATAGAGCGCCTGCAGCGAGAGCTGGCACTGCGGCCAAAGAACGTAGATGAGAGATGCAGCGAGTTGCAACTACAGGTAGACCAACTGACAGAGATGACTCGTACGTTCGATCAATCCATCTCCTCAGCTCTGTTCATCGAAGCGCTGACCCTGACGCAACTTCATAGAGGAATATGAGAAGAACCTTCTTGAGCCAGCTCGCAAAGTACGAGAAGATGTAGAGGCGGAATGGCTACCAAAGGTTCAAGCACTTGAAGCCAGAGCAAAGGAGAAGGAGACTTTCTACAAGTCTCTATATGACTCGGTCCATCACCTGAAGAGCGAACTTAGCAGGTCTAAGGAAGTGAGTTCGATGGTAGCATCATCAACCATTCTTTGTCGCTGATCCATTCGTTCTGCCCTTAAGAAAAACGCCCGCCTACAAAGCACCCAAAGCCAGTATCTACAGCTATTACGAGAAGTAGAATCTACGATGGGTCAGGAAAACTCTCGCTTGCAAGACGATCTTTCCGAAAAGGTACACATGACTATGAGCAGGATGATCTCTGGAGGTTCTCAGGATGAGCTCGGAGCTCTACGACCAGTACAAAACAACCCACGGGTTCCGAGCGTAGGTCTGCAGTCACTCGTAGGAAAGATGGCAGCAACGAACATGCAGGCCGGTGCAGGATTACGCTCAGTTAGGGAAGACTCATGTTATGATCTAAACAAGCAGCTGGCCTACGTCGACAGACCTTTGGGTCACGATTGAGTCTGCTTGATGATTGCCCTATATACTGTATCAAACTTAATGCCATTACGACATACATAATGTGGAACCGACTGATTTAGTGATAGAGCTCAGTCTCAGAGATCTTGAAGCTCAGGTACACAGCGTCCTACACCTGGCGGAGATATATATTCGCTACATCTTCTTCAGGGTCACTCCCAACGCTAGCTTGCAAATGTAGCGGTGGTCATTATGTATGCAAGCGAGCAATAAGTGCATTAAGTATGGATACATTGTTAAATAATCCGATTGGCATAGTGATCGGTTCCTTCTCATCTATCAATTCAGCAGCCGCCCGACACCCTCATAGGCCGCTATCATCATTCCACAAGCGGGAGCGACCTTAGCTGTTCTTGGGACGACTCCCGCAAACAAAGCCTGCCATCCCTCAGTCTTGACGATATGTGATAGTAGTGGCAACGTGCTGGCCGGATGAGCCAATGCCGCAGGTGAGCAATTCTTTGATGGAGTGAACACTTGGCGTCTCGTCTTTAGGACGTCGAAGGGGGAAGTTACTAGTGACGCAAGCGTTCCTGAGAGTGCTCCCGAGGTGAATGTAAGGGAGATACCAGGCTGGATGATTTGGGACTCTGTAAAATATCTCTTGAACGATTCGAATCCAGCCCAATACAGTCCTGCAATGTTAGACCACCGAATGTAAGCGGATCTGGCTCATAGCGAACCGAGATCTATGGGAGACTAACCAGAAAATGGAACATCTCGCCACAAAGTAGGACCTAATCCTCTCCACAAAGCACGAACTCCTTGCTCCTTCACCATAAGATTGATGCTGGAAAATGTCGATGCGTAAGATGGGGGTGTTTGGCCCGCTAAGAAACAACGTTGTTCAGTTGCCAAGTTCTATATTTCGCTCGAGTCGTTTGACTCACGAGCAGGCAAAGCTTGTAGCCTAGTTCTGAACAATTCTATTGGGCTGATCACCGTCGCACTGATTGTTCGCGCCATGCTTCCTGCCAAGAAGGGTGCAGGTGAAAGGTATGCCTGTTGTGTAGCAGTAGCTGGCAAGTCTGACTGGGAAGTTGGAGTATGATCCAGAGGTGTGTGTTGCGAAATGATCGTTGCCCTGCTGTCATTACGATTCCTGCTTCGAGGGGTCGAAGCGAGTGTCATGGATTTGCCGTTCAATCCAGCCAGAAGGTACTCGTAACCAAGCATGTAAATGCTCGCACTGGGTATCGACATTATCAAGCCTGTTCCTACTCCTTTCCATAAACCCCTCCAGCCGGCCGGTTCAGCAAGAATGACCCTGATCTCGTTCCAGAATCCACCTTCTGCTGCGGAAGTCGACACTATCTTTTTGGTCAGCTCTTTCGCTCCCTTTCTAGCCTGATCGCTCAGTTCGGACAAGGAAGAGGTGGTGGTGGTTCCGCCAGACCGTACCCGTTCAACTTCCTCGTTGGTTATCAATTCGCCCCAGATTCCAGCCCACTTGGACGGATGAAGGCATCCTTCGGGTGCAGGTGGTATGGCCATCGAACTTGCTTGCGTGGATGAGGATGTAGCGAAAGCAGGAATGAAACTAGCAGGCAGTTGCATGGATTGTGGGGATGCTTTGATGTTCGCCGTAAGACAGGTGGGGTTTGCAGTTGTGGCTTGCGAAGACATGTTGGAGGAGGCCATCTGACGAAGGGAACTAGGTCCAGGTCCTGCCTTGGCAGAGGGGATAACGGCCGTTTGGCAACATATGGTTTCAGGCATCGAGGTGAAGGGACTTGGGACGATCGTCTGGCTGGGCCGCACGGTCTGCAAACGAGTTTTGAGAACATCGAAAGGAGTCACTATCAAACCCATCGAACGCAAGATATAAGCTTGCGACGCAGCATTTGTATCTAACGGGTCTTACTCACTGAGAAGACTCGTCGATACAGCTCCAGTCACACTGGCAATCGCCTTCGCTCCAAGCGGTCCGAGTAATGGCTTGCCGTCTACATCGGGATGAACCAGTTGTGCTTCTATCAGCTCTTCATCCGATGGTTCATATTGCCATTCTATCCGGTGTTGCGAAGGGGTATGACTGGATGTAGTTGTCGATTCAGGAGTGGCGGTGAGCGCCATCGCCGGAGGGTTTATTTCTCTTCGAATAGGTAGCGGTATACGAATCAGAATGAATGGAGTCTACGATGAACAGAGAATATGTAAGGCTTTGTGATCGTAATGGAGGCAGCGATGTACGATCTGGACAATATGACGATCTGAGTTGGATGACTTTGACTTCTGAACTTTCTTATCAGTGAAATCGTTGCCGCAAGAAATCCGCGTCATCTCAACCGGCAAACGTCCGCGGCTCGGAATTCAGAACCCCCCCCCGGATGTGATTGATCACGACGTCTGGACAGTCGACTATGGGTAGTTCCAAGACATTTGACATCTCCCACCGGTGCAAAGACAAGCGACCACGGACCTCTTACAGCGGTCTATCGGCGCAGGAAGTCATGCAGTGCAAAAATAAAGAATCCTTTACTATGCGGCATGTCATTGAGAAAGGAAGACAGGGTTAAGGAACCCATTGCGGTGATACTCGCAGCACCATCACATGCTACCGACGACTGAAGGTGGTGACCAAGCCAAGGGCGTGGGATGGATGACGTATGCTCGAGCTGTGAAGAGCCAGTGCACACCGTGGTCTCTTGTTATCTCCAGAAGTGTCAGAAGGTCGTTGGCGCGGGTAGTGGGATCAAGAAGGTGGTCAACAAGGACAAGGAGGCCATTGTCTTGCGTCCCAAGCGAAACATGCCAAAGCCAGTCCGAGAACTGACTTGTGGAGAGCAGTTGGATATACCTTAATTGTCATAACGGTTGACATGAAGCATCTAAGTCCCGAATTCTTCTAGAAAATCAAATCTTTAGTAAAGCCACAATTCTCTCCAAACCTGCTTTGTCTTCGTCGTCAAAAGTATAGTTCACTGTACTGTCCAAATCGAGTACGCCTACAACCACTCCATCTTTCCGGGACGATAATGGGAGGACGATTTCCGATTTCGAAAGGGAATCACAAGCTGTAGCAGAGCGGTTCGGCGATCAGTATGGTTCTTGTCATACGGTTGGTAGCGCACGAACCGATGTGTCCCGGGTAAGCCTCTACATCCCCAACGACAAGGGTCTCTTGCTTGACGAAAGCATCCGCACAGACTCCCTTTCCTGCTTTAGTTTGGATGATCTGACATGCGGGCCGTCCACAGAACGGTCCAAGCAGTAAAGGCCCTGTTCGAGACTGCTCAGGCGGGTGCACGTAGAAACCTGCAGCACATCATCACGCTAAGCTTGTGGGACTCTTCGCTCCTTCGTTCGGTAATCGAAACATACCACACCAATTGACTACGGGTTCGCCATCATCCCGCCTGCCATACAGTTTTGAACCGAGGTAGGAGTTGTATAATACGGAACTTGCATTGGCAAGGTTTGATACCTGTTAGAGCATCGCGATGTCAGCCTAAAGTTCAGATACTGTAAGGCCAGCTGTCCGAGGGAAATTCACCCAGTAATCCTGTCCCTCTACTAGCGCTTTTACTGATTCTTCAACGTGCTCGTAGAACCCGGCTTTGCTGAAAACAATTGTTCTTAGTCAGTGGTTGACCTTGTGTGTGCAGATGGTTGCTATCTAGAGCTTACGTCGTGATATCATCGGGGACAAAGGCGGCGTCGGCGTGAACCATGCTGATGTTAGTTCTTTCGAAGGTATGGGTGTGTGTGAAGTATGTCGAATATGGAACCGTGGTATCCTGATCGTGTGATCTGCAGGAGCTGCAGGTAGATTGAATGGCCTCGGACTTTTGCCGGGAAATATACCAGTTGTTTTGACATGTTTTGAATGTCACTGAATGACACGTCATTGTTAGCTCCCCTCAGCCAACGGTTGTAGAGGGTATCATCATATCTATGTTGCCTGCATGTCCAAAATACAATTGTAACTTATCCGTAGCCTAGCAACTTCGTCATACAACCTTCGCAAGTCGAAGATTTACATTACAGTTCTCGTCAAATCGTCAATAAAACCCAAGTGGTTTGGCAGTAATCCTAAGTGTTCCTTCCTCTTCCTGAGCTAACCAATCTAGTATTCCATGTCGTGGTCCTGGGGACTGGTAGTCCGGACAGGGAGTGTCTGTTCGTTTGATACCGGGGTTGAGGGCAATAATGAGGGCTCTAGCAATCCGCCTTGCTTGATCGTTGCCCCGCTAGATGTTCGGGTATGAGGAGTCAAATAGCTTTGCTGAGCCTCGAAGAAACCCTGAGTAGGGGTGTGTATATCCATGGCCTCGACAGTCTCAAGCGAGGGTCGGAACGCGAGTTCCTCAGTGTACGAAGGCTCGTCGACTTTGATCTTGATTGGGGTGTTCAAACAGCAGACGTCAATCTCCCCCCGCTCAACCGCGGCGAGGTTGGTTCGTACGCTCAAGGGGAACTGAAACCTAGTGACCGAATCATCGAGCGCCTTCCTAGCACGGGGACGGCGGGAGGACGACATGGAGAACGATCCGGTAGGTGGCGTGCTTAGTTTGAGACCGCTATCGGGCTTTGGCAAGTCTGAGCCAAGGATGACTCCACTTGGGAACCTAGGTCCAGCTGAGGTGTTCTCGAACGTCAAACTGCGCCGGATTCGATGTCCTCGGGCTTGACTATCAGGGCTCAACTCCCTCGACATTCTGTAGCTCGATCGTTTGCTCATCCTCTTCTCAGCTAACTTCCGACTCTCGATCTCGGATACGGGTCGAGATGGATTCATGACCTCGTCCATGGCGTCGCGTCCACTTGATAGACTCCGCAAATGCTTGTGATGCTGATTGCCAGAGATAGAAACGCTCGTTGGTCGAGACCTGACTTTGGTAGGATGTCCACTTCCTGGCGAAAGCTGCCAGTTACCTTCCGGATAATCCTTGGGAGGTAACAAGAGTGAATTGAGAGATCGGGATGGTAGATGTCCTGGTTGGTAAGGCGTAGCCAGCTGTGCTGAATCCTCAGGCTCCAAAGGAAGTGGGGTATCGAGCATTCCGGGGTAGGATATAGACTGCCTCAACGGGGCGGGTGGGACGACTTGATTGAGTTGCCTTGCTCGTTGTACTCCCGCTCGAGGAGTAGCGGGTATGCAAGGTTGAGAAGAGATCTGATCAGCCTCCTCTGAGCTGCTGCCAGACAATGACCCCCTGACGCTCGTTCGACCATACAGTGGGTCCCGTTCCTCTTCACTGGTTTCCCTGTCGCTATCGCTGTGAACCGTGAATCCCTTCTCCATACGAATGATCTCATCAAGGACGTCCTTCATGTCAGTCCCGATTGGAGGTGCTCCAGCACTGACTTCTCGGAGGACGAATGACGGGCGTCTTTTTTTCGTCTTATTCGAGATGGGTCCCGTGGGCATTCCAAGGACATCCCCTTCTTGGCTGACAGCAGAAAGCCCAGTTCCCTCGGAAGTCGACCTATTTCGAAGTCCGAGTTTAAATCGTTTCGGGCCGCTCGAACCTAGTACTCCCTGTTTCGAGTAGGATTCGGGTGAGAACGCGTCGATGTCGAAAGAGCCTGGGGTGTTCGACAAGACCTCCTCTTCCTCCCTTATGCCATCAAATACCTCAACAGCCATTCCAGTCATCGCGTTCCTTCCTGCACTACCTGGTATCGTCATGACGGAACTGGCAGAAGAAGAAATTGTACTGGCCCAGCTCTCGTTCCTATCATGGGCACCGGCACCACCAATCAGATCAGGTACTCGGCCAACGCTACCTGTCCTGCGTCTTCGTCTCCTCTCATCCCGTTTGATCTCTTCAAGAGCTTGACGCCGGTAGTGAGAAGCGCTCCACTCGACATTGGCGTGCGCGTATGGGTGAGAAGCTGCCTCGTGCAGGGAGGCAGAAGGGGTATGAGAGGGGAGAAAGTATCTCCCGTTCGATGTGGATTGTTGATTGAGTTGAGTGAAATCGAAAGGAGCGTCCTCGAATCGGTCATCACCTAGGGGAGTGGTTTGCGAGGTGGATGGAGAACCAGGATGTTCCATGATAGCAGAGAGGGAAGGCTCAGAGTGCCTTGACGTGACAGGGGGAGGAGCGAGGGATGGATCCCTGAAGCACAGCGATGAAAGCGAATCTGTCCTTGCACAAGCTGTACGATCAAGAAACAGGGGTGTAAGCCGAGCCGAGTTGTTGCTATACGTGGAAGTTGGCTTCATACCGATTGAGCAATAGATATCTCCTGAATCGACAATCGCGCCGCAGAGACAAAACTTGCCGAACTCGGGAGAAGGAGCCATTGCAGGATGTGTGCTATTGAGCTAGTAGGTCAAGATAGGGAAGGATACCCTAGTATGCGCTGCGATCTGGCAGGGGTGTTGGTCGATGTCGATAGCTGAAGAAGCGATACTACCGTGCCAAGGAATTGGTTTGGTAACTGAAGTTGCCGATGATGATGTATGGGAGCTGTGCAGAGACTAAAGCGATACCGGCAATGATAGAAGGCTACGAGATCCTAGAAGAAGCTGGTTTGTTGCACGAGTGAAGTCCTTGAGGCGTAGTAGGGCTGAAGCAATAGAGCCTGTAGGCAGTGTAGGATGTATTTGACTTGGTTCCTTCCGACGCGTTTTCGATTCCGAGAGCGGTGAGATTTCGCCTGCTGATCAAGAAGAAGCTAGGAACGCAGGCCTAGGTGTGTTTCTATATGGCAGTCTGTTCTGTAGTGTTGGAAAGATGCTGGAGTGGTGTCAGCAAAAGAGATGAATATCGATGCAGATAGGGTATTATTGATCTCTGCACTGCGCACTACACTAGCTATTAGAGCTGGATGGACGTGATTCCCCTAGAGCGCGTCTTCGGTCGATCTCAACAACAACAACAAATTTGCAACCGGACATGACGAACGTTCTGACTATGGCCGCTTGCGGTCATGGCCGCGGCCACTCTTCGACACAGACGATTCGGCGATGGCAGCGTTCCTCGCTGCCTGCTCGACCTTGTCTAGGAATCATCGAGGCCAGGCTGAGATGCATCTGTGTTCTGTTCGAATGAAAAAGGCTCGAAACTCAAACTGACCGATCGAAATCCAAATACGCAGATAGTCCGAAGTCCCGTCCAATCGTTCCGTATCACCCGAGAACGCGCCCTGCGTCACACGCGATGCGAAGCTGATCATCTTCCGCGCTCGCTGTCTCACGTGTTTCGATAGGGGTCAATTCTCCGTATATCTGACACTTTCCGTTTCTATTTGCTGCTAACCTGGCCGCATCAATTGGGATCAGCGCCCACAGTGATATTCCAAAACATGTTCTCCGAGGATGAATCTGCGTATAGTCGACATACTGCCCAATAAGTCCGGGCAGAGTCCATATCGTAAAGATCATCGTTATAGTAATTGTACATCGACCGCGACATACAACGATCCAGACATAAATGTTTCCCTGATAGCTTACTACCAGCCTACGGCTGTATCATCTCGGTAATTCATCCTCTTCGCATATTCTAGTTTCTCCTGCTCCGTCAATCGATCCGCTCCCGTCCAATTTGCGCTACTACTTCGAGGTCGTTTCGCGATCCTTGCACCCATGAACACGTCGTCCATCTTAAACTCTGGCATTGGGCCGAAAAGACGGGCTGGGTCTACCGCGTTCTGCGTCTCGATGGCCCGTCGAAGAGCGGGAGACGCCGCCCAATCAGCGATATCTACTTCATCTTCCTCGGAATCTATACCGTAGCTGTAAAAATGAGGTAGAAGCGATATGGCATCAGACTTGGCGACGCGACCATCTCCTATTCACGACTTACTCTGAATCGATATCGGGTAACTCGATGTCCTCAGCTCGCAAGTCTTGCTCTCCACCTATATCTGTTGCCTTTACGTTCTGTGAGCTAACGGCGGCCGAGAAGACCCCACCAGCGATTGCGGGCGTAACGGTTTTGCGATCTGGTATGATTGTGGATCCTCGAACAGGGTGATGAAGAGGTCTTTGAAGACCTGCTTGGATGGACGCCTTGGCCGGTCGCATTGGTGCAGCATTTGCCAAACTAGGCTTACTAGGTGCACCGAGCGGTCGAGATGCAAGAGTCGCGTTTGCTGGCAAATTCGCCGTTGAAGAGACTGTCATGTTAGGGATGATGGTTTTCATAATCGGATGAGGCCGTGGCACGGTAGTGGTACTTTTGCCAAGGTCGGTAGGGGCTGGTCTGTTGTTACCCAGCTCCTTCGCCCTTACTGCACTAGGGGGAGGTCTCTTGATCTCCTTCTGGATTTGTACGCGTTCGGTCTGCTGGAGGGAAATGGTTAGATTGAGACTCACACGATCTCAACGCGCAACGCTTACCTTGGCTTTCTTCTGGCTCGCCATCAGGATAGCCTTCTCTTTCTCGGCAGCTTCCTTTACAGCAAGACCTTTCTCGTATCCCTCCCTTCGTTTCCTATCTTGCTCTTCTTTTAATTTCTTCAACCGTTCTTGTCTGATCATCTTCTCCTTGCGCTCTGCCTCTTGTTCCGCCTTTTCTCTTGCTGCGCGTTCCCTCGCTTCATCCCGTTTACGCTGGTCACGGGCTTCTTGCTTTGCAGCTCGACCGGCTGCCAAGGCCGCTTCCTATCAATCATAACGGATCAGAATGCTATGCACCTTATATTAAATCCTGCAACTCACTTTTTCGCGGGCCTGCTGAGCCTTCATGATACTATCGATTTGTCCAATGACCGGCCGTTGGCCATCGACCTTCCTAGCGATACTGGAAGATAGCATCATGCTCTTCTGAGCCGTGGATTTCGTCAGCGAAGTTGTTTCTTGCTTGGTAAATCGTCCCTGAGGCTATAAACGGTAAGAACATCAGACTGACCGTTATAAGTGGATATATTTCCACCACTTACTTTATCTCTTGAGAAACCCTGCTGCTGCAGCTCCGGCGAAGTCGCACGGCTGTCTATGTCTTCGTCGCAGGCGTCACTCAATCTCAAGCCTTTAGCTAATATGGCTACTGCTGCCGCCAGATCCTCCCGATCTTCCTCCGCTTCCTGGACCTCTTCCTCCTCGGACTCCTCAGTCTCTGCTGCGTCCGACTCGTCACTGTTGTCATCGTCGTCTACCCTGACAGCAGTCGACACGGACAACCCTGAACTAGGGCCCGGCTGAGCGTTGCCAGGCTTGAGCGGAGGCATTCGATATTGGGTCGCAGGCGTAGGCTGAACTGGAGTGGTCGTGGCTCTGGCTTTTGGTTGCTCGACCTTCTTACATTCAGGGGTAGTCGGGGGGGTCGAAGTTCGCTTGTCAAGGGTGATATTCTCTATAGGCAAAGCATCCAATGGCTTATTCTTGACCTCCATAGGAAGGAACTCTCGTGTTGGACTTGTCTTCAATTGGTTATTCGATGTTATCTGGCTAAGTTTGGAAGGAGATCGGTGTGCTTGCAGGACATAGCTGCCTGGCATTTGTGCGGTAGGAGGCGAAATCATGGGTGTCGTAGACTCAGCTGCTAGCATACTATGCTTGGTCTTGCGAGGGGTAGAATATGGCACATGATCTTCAAGGATCGGTAGCTGAGGCGGGATAGCGTCGAGTATAGCAGCCAGGTCACTTGGAACAGAGGGGTACATTCGAGCTGAAACCAGCGGATTGATCTCTGCGTCAACGATCACCTCGTCCAGAACGGTCTTCACTTCGCTTGATGTCTCTGGACTAGACTGTTCAACAGCTTGCACAACAATCTGGTTTGCACGACTGGTGGCTGCAGGGGATGCAGTGTCCACCAAGGCAGCCGGTATTGTGGCAGGCCTCATATCGTTCGCTCGATTGTCTGGCTGGTCAAATTCTTGCTCATCTGCCTCTGGAGAGATGTCGTCGTCCGACACATTGCCAACCTTTTCCTTGGCGGTGGTCATGCTGCCTAGATCATTCCTCGTCAACGTGATTGGTCCAAGCTCGTCTTTAGGCGTCATCGCCTCGTCTCGAAGGAAGAACCCGCCCAAGGTACTTCGCAAGGGGTTCCATCCCAGCATGTTGCTTGCTAGTCCATTTGTAGCTTGAGGGACACTTCCCAAAGTTGTACGGGAGGTCGAAACTGCCAATGAAGCGGCCGCCTTCTTCTCCTCCAGATCGGCAATCATCCGGGCTAGTTTGCTCTGCGGTATGTTCTCGGCGGTGGATTGTCCCAGAGCGGTCGTGAGAGCATGGTTGGAGTGCTTTGAACCTGGTTGATTATCGGGTATCTGTCTTCCACTGAGACTCGGCAATCCCTTGCGATCAGGTCCTTCGGCCTGCTCATCTTTATTCTCCTCTTCCTCGTCTTCCTCCTCCGGATCGTGTCCGAACTCACTCTTCTTCCTAAGCGCATTTCCAGCCATACTCTTCCTCATCCCTTGTTCGCCTCCTGCATTCGCCATGGCCTGCCTCAACCAGGAACTTCGAACCCCTGGACCGCTTTGACTGTTCTGAGCTGGGGCCGACTTCTTCTGGCTTTCGGTTGCAGAGATTGCAAGAGGTCGAAGAGAGACTGGAGCAGGCGTAGCCAGCGCTGCAGAGTTTGGTGCCTGAGTTGTGGGCATGGGTAGACTAGCTACCTCGCCACGGATCGATTCGAGGTGTTTGACGGTTTCCCCTTGTTTGTCGGACGGAGACTTTCCTACCGTTGTCAGTCTCTTCTGACCACCTAGACTTTTACCCCTCAAGGGATCCCTGGATGGTAACGCTGCAAAAGCGACGGAGGAGGGGGAGAAGATGGTCTTGACGATACCGACTTCGCCCAGCCTATCACTAGTAGCGGCTGATTTACGAGGCGGCGTCTCTGCGTCCCGTAGAGGCACAATGAATTCGGTTTGCCTGGACTGTGTCGATGAACGAGATTCATCACTATCAACAGCCAATGCCAACTTTTGGCTGACGATGTTCTCGCTCGACCTTTCCACTTCCATGCTGGCTCCTTCAGACTTGGCGACGGGAGAGAGCATATTCGCGTCCTCTACCGCAGGATGCTCGATTTCCATCGATTTGGCCGGACTTCCAATCTGAATGTGTCGCATGGTTGATTCCATCGCAGAGATCTCTCGGTCCGTTTGGTCGACTGAAGGTGTAACCAGACTGCTAGTCTGCTGAGGGATGACGCAGGGTTCGCCGAGGACGACAGAAGCATTTTGAGTGGAGGGTGTCAGAATAGAAGGAGTCTCGCTCCTTTGCTTTGCGTCTTGACCAGAAATGGCATGCGTGCCAGTCGCCGGAGTAGATACCACTTCATCCTCTCTTATTGAAGAAGCTAACGGACTTTCCTGTTGTTGCGCATACGCGCCGATGGAGGGTAACGCTATGATCGGTTCGACGAGGAATGGGTTCTCATCTGCTGTCATCGGTATTTGTGACTGTGGCGTCTTCTTCTGGCTAGAACTCTTTGAGGGAGAATCGATAGCGAACAGGAGCGATTTTGGCTTGGACTGATCGTCATCAAATCGATATTAAAAGGTTGTACCAGTAAGCCATGTAAGATCACTCACACGCTCCATACTATAGTCATTCTCTTCTTCTACCTCCATCAGATCTAGATTGGCCAATCTAACGCGAGCTTCTCGTTGTTTCTCCTTGGCAATAGCGGTTCGAGTTTCCTTCGCTGTTCTAGGTGTCTTTGAAGGGGTTTTAAGAATTTGTGCCAGATTAGCGCTATGAGTTTCAAGAACATGTGGTCAGTAAGGCTACACGTGTATGTAGCAGATATACTGACCTTGCTCCAGCTCGTCCAGCTTTGGCAATCCTTTCTACATTTGCCATATAATCTTCAAGCCAGTCGTACCCCTTAACTTGAATCAGGTCATCTAGCCCAGATAAAGCAGAATCGGCCTGGCTGTCGATAACCCCTTGAAGTCTGAATGTATACGGAGTGTATACGTGGCCGGGCATTCCAGCGCATATTGCTGTCATTATAGCTAACTCGCTGACCTGCTGCTGACTTGCTAACTTGATAATGTCCGTTGTTTTGATTGTTGTGATCTCGTTGACAGTAGTGTTCAAAACGTTCAAAGGACCGTAAAAATATTCATCTGTCCCGTGTCGTTTGTACCAGAATCTTGATGCAGTAGTAAGCTGTGCCCCAAATTTGGTCTGTAGTATGGATGATTCGGTGCGATGCAGTCAACAAGTGTCTAGCACAACGAATTTGCAGGGTGATAACGCTCTAGAGCCATTGAGTGTTGTATGTTGTTCTCGGTCACGTGACCTCGAAGTTGAGTGACTTTCCACCCTCTCGCTCACATCAATAACAAAAACAAATCGACATCATCCTTTATCGTGATCGTTGTCAACTTCGAGCTTCAGATCATCAGTGCACGGATCGGAACGGTCACTGACCCGCATTATCTCTACCATGTTGACCGCTCATACTCGGAAAGTGAAAACGTATGGAAAAAGTAATACGGTAAGCCGAGCTGAAATCCTCCGGTTCCGGAAACTTATGCTTGAAATGGTAACAGCGAGTGGTCAACGACCGCAAAGCTTTCAGCGGCGTAGTATCACCAAGTAAGAACGCTATTTCCATATTTACGGATTCGGAAAACGAGGAGAATGAGACTGTAGACAGGCAGCTGCCCTCTAAACAGCCGGGGCGGATACGACAGAAGGAGAACGTGCCTTTGAGACAGAAAGTGGCCCTGCGCCCAAGCAACATCAACGGTATCAATCCTAGTCCACAAGACGAAGAGAATCAAAAAAAGAAGCCACTCTTGCCTTCTCGTGTCGTCGCCGCTAAAGCTATCAAAGCACCCCTCGTACCAAGACGTATGCCTGTCGAATCAGGACAACGCAGCAACATCCGATCAGAAGCCCCTGTATCGTCAAGCTCAGCCAGTTCATTCCAGAGCACCTTTAGTTCTTCCACTAGCGGTTTTGTTACTGCCGACGATGGGATCATCGAAGAAGATATCTATCCGACTACTGTCCACAGCAATAGTTTGACGAGCGGGACCGGCAGCTTGGAATTGCGGGACGAGGCAGAAGCTATCATCGACTTGACAGCCAAGGCCAAGGTCATCACTCTGATAGATTCGGAAACAGAAGAGGAGGTTATTCAGCCTAGAAGAAAGAAAGCAGGAACGAGAAAAGTAGTCACTAAAGGAAAGATCGATTCTGGGCGCTCATCCGTACTCCAGCCGGAGCATGTCTCGGTCACTCGCATCAGAGCACCGAAGAAGGCTCATCGGGTAGTGGAATCGCCAGAAACCAGTGAGCGAAGCAATGCAACGGTCGTGATACTAGGAGAGGTAGACGAGGACGAGAATGAACCGCTTACGAGTGGAAATTCAGGTGGGAGGAATCAAGACGTGCAGCGAAGCGAGAAGAATCTTGTTGAAGATGTCGTTGAGGGAGCTTCCGTGTCTAGACAAGAACTGGAAGATCTGACCATCACACCAGCTACCGTTCGAGCTCCCTCCAGCCCTCTACAGTCGCTCTTAACGCTTTGTGAACAATCCACCCCCTATCCTTTCTCTGACTTCATAGTCTCCAACGACTTCACCTGTAAGCCAAGCGGAAGCGGACGAAGCAGCACATCAAGGAGATCCAGCAACCAGTTCCGTAAGGTGGGGGAGGCAAGTTACTCCGAGGTGTTTGCTGTGCGAAACGGCGATGATACGGTCATAGAGCCAGCGACTCGACCACCGAGACGGGGTACTAGAGGCAAAGATCAAGCTCCACCAATTGCGCTTAACCATGCCAGCTTAGGAAGCTTGGACGAAATTGTCCTCAAGGTAGTTCCCCTTCGCTCCACTATGGGAACGTCAGGGAGGAGCAATCTCGGATCAATCAGGAGCGATGGAGACAGTGAGGAGACCATCGCGTTCTCAACGATCTGCGACATCAAGAGGGAGATTGAGATCACCAAAGCGATGAGTCAAGTCAGCGAGGGGTTCGTCAATTACTATGGGTGGGTCGAAACTCCGGAATACACTCTCTTGAGCATTAAACTGACTGGGAACGCTCCTATTTGCAGAGCTTTCATTGTGAAAGGTGAATATCCAGAAGTACTGCTGAAATCATGGGACGATTTCGAAAATGAGAAGGGCTCGCAGAGCATTCGACCGGGTCAGTATATATGCTCCCACACATATCATGCCCAACAAGCTCATCTCTCTCCTTAATGCATGCAGATTGCTTGGGCGAGACGCAACTGTACGCGTTGATCGTTCTCGAGAACGCAGGAATCGACCTAGAATCATTTGTGTTCGACAAGAAGACAGGATGGAGGCAAGCATGGGATACTGTCCTACAGGTGATGCAGACACTGGAACAGGGAGAGGTGAAGGCTAAATTTGAGGTACGATAGAAAATCAGCCGAACGGTTGCTTGATTTTTTCGCTAACATGCTACGGGTTCATACAGCATCGTGATCTACATGAGGGTCAGGTTCTGGTCAAACCGAAGGCATACCAAAACTTAGACCCCGCTAAGAAGGCAACAATAGAATCAGATTATGCTGGGCTGAAGGCAACCATCGTTGACTTCGGGCTGTCTCGCGTTGATCTGACTGCTCCCGACTCGCCCAATAAGGAGGTCTATTCCACTCCAATCCCGGAAGACGTGTTTGAAGGTGCAGGGGAACAGTGGGACGTATATCGAGATATCAGAGATTTAGTGATGTCGGAAGGCAAAGGAGACTGGGCAGTGTATCTGCCGATAACAAATCTCCTGTGGCTGAAGCATCTCATCCGGGTCCTGCTCTATTCCACCCCTAGTCTTAAGAAACCCAAGATCATAACAACCGTCCGGGCGACGGCTTCTCGGGCAGCTACCCGCTCTTCCGGCCCACCAGCAGCAAAAGTCCAAACCGACCAAGAGTATGAAAAATATTACAAAGGGTTATTGAATCTAGAGACCCGCTTGCAAGAGATACTGGGTGGAGCTGTTGGCAAGCCCCGGCTTCGTCAGAAGCCGAAAGATACCAGGAAGGATTTGACTCGCTCGGGCGTGACGATGAAGGGGATGATTGACTTCGCTCGAAGCTCGGATTAGTAATGATCCGTCTTGTTCAGACCAATTGTATGCAAGTACGAATGAGCCTATCATATATTTCCTTACACACAATATGCTACACGATCGAGATACCGTTCTTTCTCACAGACACAAGCGCTTGCAGTCCCTTGATCCTGACTAAAGCGTTGTCTACCTATTGAAGAATCTCTTTCATAGCCCATTCAACGGTGCCTGCTGTGAATCTAGTGCCCGCTCGCTCCGGCACTTTGATGGGAACTATGCCCAACGTCTATCGAGAGCAACGGAACGAATGAGATTTGATCAACCGTATTGAAGGGAGACGAAATACTCACCATTAATTGCAACTCGTCAACCTCAACCCTACCGCCTTCCAGATATATCAAATGCGTTATGAGTCTGTTGTGCGCGTATAACCGGGATGACTTTGATCTGATTCCTGTCCTTACACGTAGTTGCGTGTCTTGTTTGGTCTTGTTGGTAGCGTTATTTAAACTGTCGACGATGGCTTGTACATAATCTAGAGCTGTATATCCAGCAGTTTCTCTGTCGTTGTCACAATTGACTAGAATGGTTTCGGTCAGCTGCAAATTCGTTGTTTCATTTGCAGCATGGGAAAGAGCGTACGCAGTAGGACCTTGACCTTTAGAGATTTCGACCTAGCAACGGCCGATCCGACGCCCTTCAACGCTAAGCATGGCACGATGCTGGTCCAGAGACTTCCACAACTATATACCAGAACCTGTTTGGTTGCCAGGTTCTGGAGCATCTCACTGTTCGGATCGGGCTTGATCTCTTGCCCGTAGTCATTGATGTAAAAGACGCCTTTTGCAAGAGCGATACTCAGTGACACGAGACAGGAAAGTATAACGCGTTGGGCATCGAGTCCGCTCACGTTGAATTCGCGAAGGAAGTGGCACCTCGGCCGTTCCTTTGGTATATAACGCGTTTGAGTCTACCTCCTCGTGAGCGACTTCTTCTGTGATCGTTCGAGTTCGTCCATCAGACGCTGGCTTTGACGTTATGGTGCCTTTCCGTGCCAATTCCTCTTTCGCGAGCGCCATCGTCAAAGGGGATTCTCTCCAAGGGGAACCCTGATGAGCGAGCATTCTAGTAGGCGTTTCTGATTGCCTCAGTTCAGACGCCGTCGCCGATGTGGAGACAAGTGACGAGGAGTAATCGATATCAGTACTGATATCGTTTTCCTCGTCGTTCGATGAGGAGGATTCCGATGAAGATGAATCTGCTGTTGAGAAAGACATCGAGTCCTTCCTCCTGTGGGACCGTTTTGTTGCTGGTGGACCTCTACTAGAGGAGCCAAAATTGGCGACATGGGTCAAGGTCGGAGCTGGGTGAGAGATTTCGCACCTGGTCGAGCATTATAGTCAGGTTTAGGTCGTATCGCTCGGGTGGGTCAACGTACTGGCCAGTAATTACGAAGCCGTTCTCCTGATTCGATTATAAGAACCAAGTGACCTGAATAAACTCTCAGTCCGACTCACTAGGCGAGCGGCTATGGTGATTCTTTCTATGGGGACAGTTGTTAGGTTTGCTGCCGTTGAAGATTCGGAAAACAGACACTCACGGTTGGTCAATATTACTGGCAGTACCGTTCCGGCCTTTTGTGAGTCTGATACAGCTCGAAACATGAAGATCGCTCCAGGTAGACCACCTAGCATATCACGTGCGGCGGCCAGAAAGGCGTTCCCAACAGAGCAGTTTCGGAAAGAGAAATGTTTGTGTGACCGCTTGAGAATGAGGGTATTGAAATGGACCAGGAAGGCTAAGCAGGCGAAATTTCCTCTCGTCGACAAAATCTATATGGGATGGTTGTGAAACAAGAACTTACATCTTATACACTCCCTTCTATCAGCTGGGACACCGGTCCAAAGGGAACTCTTTCCTTCTACCAGATCAGCCCACATTCCCTTGGCCTGGTTCTCGGTACAGTTGGTTGGGAACCGATGTGCAAAAAGATCATGAACTGCTTGCGTTCCTGCTGTGGCCCCCTCTGGCAAGTGATCTAAAGCGAGTGGGTCGTCCGACAAGGTAGGAATGAGTCTGATGAGACGAGACCTGATATCACCTATCGCCGGGCCTCCCAGCACTCGAAGGATTTCCGAACTGCTACCCCCGTCATCACTGACTAGGGCGTATGGTGTATCAGAACTCCCTGCCGTGTGTTGTCTCGAGCGATGACGTCTCACCGGGTAGTACGAATGCACAATCCTTCCCAAATGCATGCACAAAGTCATTGGCCGCGGTCCCTCCGGAAACTACAACATAGCTTGGAATGCGGTCGTTTTGGCGTTCGAAAGAAGTAGCATCTTGTGTCATTTCGTATACATTCTGAGGGCTGTTCAATTGCACCTCTATGGGTACTTCCTTCGGGAACGTAGAGCCTCGATGTGGGGACATGCTATATCTTTGCATATTTTGCAAAGAGGTAGCTAGACTGTCCATTGTCGTGTCGTGTCGCAACACTCAGTGGTTCGACTTCTGCGCTATGTCCAGCGTTGTGTTCGAGGCTATGGTCAATCGCAGCTTGTGAGTTGGCGATAGGCAGAAGGGTTCACGACTGGATATGTGGTAGGAGATGTGCATCCGGTCGCAAGGAGGATACTGCCGGAAGCCGGTGTTTTCGTGGGTTATTATATTGTTTTGTAGCATCATAAAAAACGAATCTTCTGCGTAGCACAGTGGTAGTTGCACCGAGCTGTTAGATAACTTGCAACTCGGGGGTCCGAGGTTCGAAACCTCGCGTGGAAGAACTGTGAATGGAGGGTTTTTCACGAGGATCCTAGGTTCGAAAGTATCTTTTTGCTCGGCTTTTTATGCGAGTCACAGAGTCGCTATCTCCCCGTTCGAGTTGCTGCCTGCATGTCAGTACGGCTGTTCGAGGTTGATTTGTACAAGCACAGGATTGCATAATGGAACGGTTGTTGTTATATAACGTATCAAATTTGCAACTCGTTCAGGGCGGGCAATAGATGCTATCACCCGTCACTATCTCCATGGTCGTTGCGATGATCAATCCGGATATCAACGGTCATATGTGAACCACTCAGGTATCTCAACTTGACCGAACCGAAGCTCACGACTAGATGTTGTTGCGAAACTTTAGATTTCGTTTCGATTCGCCTCTTCGGGTACCCCTTGGTACATCTGTTGTCGTCATGACGATCGAGTGTTGCAGAGTCACAAGCTGGATGGTACCCTGTAACACCAATCGAAAGGTGCCTGGGAGGTAACTTACAATGGCCGGCGACAACTCAGCCCCAATTGCCGTGGTTTCCACTCTGGGCAAACATGGCAATACTACTGACGACATTCTATCTAGGCCAGGTCATTCGTCATCTGTTCATGCTGGACGAACGGTTCCCCGCTATTATGCACTATTTGCAGTGGTAATTTGCATTGGACAATCACGAATAACTCAATCATTGCTACTTCCTCCTTGGTAGACATTGTCTAAAGAGCACTGCTGCCGATTAACTGCGGGAGTGTTCCACCAGGGCCCCAGTGGTTTCTGCAACAGGCTTGCTCGTCTGCGTGCTCACCGTAACAGGCTTCTTCCGCCAAACCTGTCAATTATCAAAGATGGAAATCCAAGTCAAATGCCCGTATGTCGCAAGAGTACGAGCGCGCCTAGCCATTTTGAAACGTCAAACAGTTCAGTGAAACGGTGAGCGTTTCGTCGGTTCGGTTGCATAGATGCGGTTCCGCATGGACGAAGAATGGCGGCGATATGAAGGCGAGATCCGAGAGCGGTCATTGTGCAATAGTTCTATGGCGAGATACCCCTGTGTCAGCAGCACCTGGCCCTGACCGGAGGAGGAATCAACTGGAAGCGACAGAGTCGTCCCTATTCCCCGTGACCGTGCCGGCGTGCGTGTACGTTTCGGAGAGAAGGCGGAGGAGCCAGGGGGTGACGTCAAACGCACCATGACCCATGCTGTGACCTGGGAAAAGGGAAGGAACGGGTGAAACAGCGTGGCTGCACGCGCGCGGGGCACAGGCAGCGATCGAAAGAATGACAACAACGGGCAAGGAAAGAGGGGAGTCAACTTTGAGTCAAGTAGCAGCAGCGACAGACAAGAAGGGAATTGGATTGACAATTGACAACGAAAGAAAGTTTCAAAGCTTCCTTGGACACTTCTGACCGTTACTCTGACTACCACCACACATTCGTTTCACTTCCAACAACACCACTACTGCTTACACCGCACACAACCTACAGAGCTTCTCGCCCAGCACAGCAACGCACGCTACTCTACTTTTACTACTGTCACAAATAAACAAACAACCCTCGCCCGGAATCACCTCCTTTCACCCTTGAAATCGTGTACGCGAAATTGACGTAGTAACTCGCGAACAAGCACAGCAAGCAGTAAACGTCTCCATTCCAGATCCCTTTCGGCATCGCCTGAACCTGGAAAGCTTGATACAGAGGTTCAGTACAACTACTACTCTATCAGCCTGAAATCCGCGACCACTTCAATCTCACCTCGTCACCCAACATACAAAATGAACTCGGAACCCGCACCTGGAACTGAGAGACGTGCTCTCATCTTCAATCTCACCCTGTTCTGTATCACTGGACTAGCATTGACCATCTACTCATGGGTATTCGCTGCTCATATCGCCAACGGATTGGCAAGTAGCACGCTAGACGAGCTCGGTAAGCCTTTGTTCAGTCCCGGAACAACCCAGACAACGTACTTACCTCCTTTGTCTTGTTCAGTATGGGCTGCCACTCTTTGTTCGACTGTGTTCTATGGAACAGCCGTCTACCAGTCATACACTGCATACGTACGAAGGAACGGTCCATCGTTCTCTATTGGACCCTTCACCATCCTTTCATCATCCCTTCTTCCTTCTGCGACCACCGCGACCGTGCCTGGAGCTATCAGCATATCTTCCCCCATGGTGAACTCTACTCCTCGATCCAACTCCAACTTCAAGTTCGAGAACAACATCGCCAACGCCTATCCCGACAGTCCTTCTACCCCTCGGGCGAGCGTCGAGCTATCCGTATGCCCTCCTACTCCGGACACCCCCATGTCAAATCAGTCGACCCCAATGCTCATTACCCCTCAAATGGATCGATCGTACGCTCCTCACTCGCCATCCCCAGCTGCTCGTAACAAGATCAGGTTCGGAGGGATGATGAAGAGGAAGAGCGATTCTTTCGAGGACGATATCGAGAGGGGCTCAGAGATGCATGGACTTGGGATGGGAGCCATCGGCAGCGACGTACACCTCGTCAGGGCATAGACAGGCGGACCGGATGAGACGAGATGCAGGAGGATTTATACGAAGGAGAAGCACGAGATGTCACGGACGGCCGTTCTCTCCGCCGCTTCGTTCACGAGACATTTACGACCGATTCATATCACATACTACCTTTTCTTACTAGGTAGATATCACATCATGTACCTAGGATTCTAGTTTGTAAGGATGGCAGAGCCCAAGGTGGAAAATTGTGCCGCTCAGCTATTACAGCCCGAGTGAACGTTCCGCTGGCCTCGATCCGCAAATGATATTTTATGACATACCTCTTACGGTGCAAATATGGAGCACAAACCTGATTGATTTGCAACATATCAGCCGGCATCGTTAGTGTACACTGACCGAGCCACAAACCGCTACCGCTACCTCGGTATGCGTCTATCTTGCACCCTATCATCTCAAGCAAAACGAAGAGTTTGACGCGTCCGACGCAGAATGGACGGAAGCTAAGGGCAATGCATCGCGGTAGAGATTATTGGATAAACAAATTCAATACAGTTTCCACAAACTAGACAAACAAAGCCTCTTGGGTAACGCGGAATATTCTACGAAGTTCATCAATTCTAAGCCTTGCCCTCACGCTTTTGCTTCCAGACGTTGGCAGCGAGACCCTCGACGGCACTCAAACTGACCAAACCAGAAGCAATCCCGGCAATGATCTTTCGGTCCCACACTCGCCTGTCCCAGTTCTGGTAACCGAGGTAACCGACTATAGAAGACGAGCAAGATCAGCTCTGGAAGTCGGTAGGTAATATTGCGATTTCCATGCTTACCAGCTCCGAGCACAGCAACGTTGACAGCTCCCAAGAGTCCTCCAGCAACACCGGGTCGAAGGACGAGCTCACGAGCGTTGACGTAGAATTTACTTCCCTCAGCCTTTGCCCGGTTGATCTCGTCTTGACCTTCTGGAGTGTTGGCAAACTGTTCAGCGACGACACCCTCGATTCCGAAAAGAGCGACGACGGAAGCAGCAGTAGCTCCGACGTAGTTTCGGTCCCACGGAATGTTTCGTCGAGTGTACGCGTAGTAACCGATGGTAGAAAGGAGACCGACGTTGGCTATGATCGTAACATATCAGCTGTCATATTGCAGTCAGGTTGTGCATACAAATGTGTAGACACTCACCGACTCCCATCAAACCACCCAAAGCACCAGGTCGGAGAACGATATCCTTGGCCTTCTCGTAGTAAGCGGCAATGACGTTCTCGGCGTGCTGGATCTCTCGCTAAACAGCAGACATTACGCGAAGTCAATAACATGATCCGGAGAGTATTCTGGGTGATCAGAAACTCACGGAAGCCTCCCTCTTGATCTGCTTGGCTTTCTTCTCGGCGTCATTGGCCAACTGCTTGGCCTTTGCCTCAGCATCATCAGCCAACTCTTTGGTCTTTTCACTGGCGTCGTGAGCAAGCTGCTTGGTAGCGCCCTTGACCTCCTTAGCCTTCTCCTCGGCCTTCTTCTCGACCTCCTTTGCCTTTCTCTCAGCGTCCTTAGCGGCCTGTTTTCCCTTCTCTACGCTCTCGTCTACCTTTCGGCCAGCCTTGGCTCCAGCTTGTTCGGCGGATTCGGGCATCTTGATTTCGGAACCCTTTGGTGCTTGGGTAGCTTTAGGGGCAGCGGAAGACGTAGCGGGCTCGTCGTTTAATGGGTCGTTGGGAGAACGCTTGGAAGAAAGGTTGATGGGCTCGATGGATTGAGCTTTGACGGGCTCAACGGGCTGAGGATGTTCGAAAGTTTCTCTGTCAATGACTTGTACCTGTGAATCGAGGAAGGTTTAATATCGTCGCTCGTACCCGTGCTGATCAGGGAGATTCGACTTACGCCAGAGTCGATTCCGTGTTGGGCAGGAGTTTCACCTTCAAAATGTTGTCCTTCAAGCAAGGCCTGGTCAGGTTGAGGTTGATCTTCGGGAGCAGGAGCTGCGGGAGGTAGCAATACGCAAGTTTAGTGACTGATTTGCGAGGGAAAAGTCGCGTGACTTGCCGTTCTTAGCAGCGACGTCGGCCCAGGACATTGTGGTTGTTCTTGGTGGTGATTGAGAAGAAGTAGGGGTAAAGGGAGTGCAAGGTTATATGCGATTGAACGTTATCGAGCTGGAGTGTGTGTCGAGCGCGGGAAACGAGGAGAGCGAGAGCGAGGGTGAGAGTACAAGAAGGGCGGCAGCGAGGGCGAGCGACATGATGATGCGGTTTGCTGGTTGGGCACGAGCGGAAGGGAAAGAGCGGAATGACGTAGTAGCGAGCATAACAATCTGTTTCTCACGGGTAGTCACGCTCATGTACGCTCAGTGTCAGTCACGTGATGTATAGATCTTGCTTCAACATCAACTCTTTACAGCACTCGTCCATCCGCCACCGGTACGAGGGCTCCAATCTAACGGTATGTGCTATCACCTTGCTCATCACATCCAATCCTTTAGCAAAAGGCAGAACATGCTTCAATTCGGTGGCTGACATGTCGTAGAAGCCCATCTTGTTGGCGTCCGGCAGACTTTCGAACGTCTTCGAGGATCGATCAGTAATCGTTTCGAACGATAGATCAACCAGGACATACCGGCCAACTGTCACTGCTTGGGGTTCCTAACAGCTTGAAGATACTTGAAGCAAGTCCCAACTCTCCCCAGCACCCTTCGAAGAGCGCTTGACGTTGCCATACCCCTCGGGTGACTGACTCGTGGCCCATCGTCTTTGTCACAACCATGGCTGAGCACACCGGTGCTTCGTCATCGTTGGAGTCGTCATCGGCATCCTCGTTCATGGCATGACGGAATCCATCTTGAACAGTCTGATAGCCGGTATCGACTGTTCGGCTGACGTCTGGAGAGCCATATGCCAATGGTGTGAACATCTCGGCTATAGTTACGCCGAAAGCCCAAAAGTCCAACGCAAACGGGTCGTATCGGTCTGATCCAAAAAGCAGCTCAGGGGACCTATATGGTCTGAGATGGATTACGTTTAGGCGATCATCATATCTGATCCAGGCCGGGATCTGATGAGACTCACCCAGTGCCGACTTGCAAAATCATATTTTGATATCCTCCTTCGCTCCGGCTGCATCGCTTCCAAGCGATCCCAAAGTCTATCAGCTTTACCAGGTCTTGCCCCGGATTTTTCGATCCAATATTGACCGCCGAATCATGAAGGAGTATGTTGGACGGCTTGATGTCACGGTGAGCAATTCCTTGGCGATGCAAGTATGCGAGCCCTTGTGCGATTTGGAGGGCAATTATAGTAGACACAAGTTCAAATGATGATCGCCTACATTGTAGCGATGTCATACACAGGAAAAGGTCTGCGACTGACGTTTTCGGTAGGGCTGGAGGCATGATATCCTTAGACGGGATGTTCATCACTGTCTCGTACGGAACTGGCGTGAAGTTCGGATCCTGCACAAGTTGGTAGAGGGTGTATGGGCAGTACGGGAAGAAAAGCCGGTAACGGCAGTTGTCCATATCCAAGTCATGCTCTAGAAGTTTGATTACCTGCATATGTCGCAACAATCCCTCTTCTAGCAGCGATTCTCTGCTAAGAGTCTAATGGCTTACATTCAGATGATCCAGGCTTTCCAAAAGCCTGATCTCCTGATGCATATCGTGAGGGGGTAGGATCGCATGCTCTGCTTGTATTACTTTGCAAGCCAGAACGTTGTATCCTGAGTCCTGTAGGTTCGGTCTTGACACTGAAGAAGGCTCGACTTGAGCCGTCTCGACTCGATAGACTGTTGAATGGGTTCCTATGCTTGGGAAGAGAGATAAGCCACGGGCTCAACTCGCCGTGCGTCACCCAAGAATCATATGAACGAGGCTGGACATTACCTTGCGCAATCAATCGCATTGCAATCCTGATCCGGCACCAGCAGACGGTAGTGTTATGCTATCCGCACAAGAACTGACGACGATATATTAGAAGCACATGGAATGATGCTCGTGGCCATTGAAGCTGGTGTCATGCTGCGTATAAATATGGAATACATACAACGATTTCCATCTTCGAGCTATGCGGGTCGATCTAATCTAAGTGGGTCTCGAGCGCGCGGAAGCAGATACAAGATCCGGTTCATTCATATCTGTTGGATCTGTTGAAGGTATCGCTAATTCCAGTCGGTTCATCGAAGGTACGAAACTAGAGCTTGCCATCACGACGAAGTCTGTTCTAAGGATCTATGCCCCGCACTTCCCAGCCTTCAGCAGTAGTAGAACCTCGGAGAGCTGCTCAGGCTCAGCAGGACGGTGCAATGGTGGGCTTAGCGGATCTGGATCTTCCGAGAACTATCGTGACTAGGTTGGTGAAAAAACAGGTATGCAAAGTGTTTGGCGTGGTCTTGAACTGGAGCGGAACGTTTACGTGTATTTTTAAACCTTTCTAGTTAGGGGATTCTGCTAAGACCTCGCCTGACATCATTCTAGCTCTGGTTAAATCATCGACTGTATTCATTAGTCACCTGAGTGAGTGGGCTTTGATTTACAGCCTTGGAAGCGTACCGTGATTGATGCAAATTTCAATCACCTTGATAAATTGTAGTTGCTGCGTGAGTGACACAGTAATACAGTCTGCCTCATCTCATAATCTGATAATTTTACGTCGGACTAGAGCTCATGACGAGACCCGACGTCGTAATGCAAAGACGATCACTCCGCAAGATGTTATACAGGGAATCCGAGAAATAGAGTTCGGAGGCAACTCTGATAGCGCTGAGCAGTTGGCGGAGATTCTTATGGAGGAGCTCGAAGGTAGGTCGCCCGGTTCAGTTTCCGAAGTTGACGCTAACTGGTACCTTGTAGCTTTTAAGAAGATACAAAGAGAAGTAAAATTACGGACCGCAAGCAAAGATAACAGCAAGCGTCCGATACAAATTGAAGGCGAAGAAGGTATCCCCCTTGATGCGGATCAGACATTAGAAGTCGGCGAGGCGAACAACGAGAATGATGATTCGACTGCAGAAGACGCCGACGCAGCGACCGGAAATGAAGACGACGAGGCAATGGATGACGACGGCTCGCTCGATGAGGAAGATGTCAGAATTGAGGACAGACAAGGAGACATCAGTATGAATTCGGATGATGACAGATGATACATGGACGGCACCCCTAGAGGTACTTATTGATTCGTTTATACCCAACTGAAACCGATGGCGGACGCGATCTTTCTAGTTATGACAGGCAGCTTCCTTGTGCTGTCTTATTCGACCCACAAACCATGTTTCTTATGCCAAGCCTGGGAAGTTGATCATAGTCAACAGTGAGCAGGATGGTCACATCCAATCACAAACCTACCTCGATTCCTTTTCCAGGAGGGTACATGTCGTAGAATACACAACCTTCTGGTAGCGGAACGTGTTCTGGAGCAGATGATCGCATGATTGATACAAGAGTTGGAAAACTCTCTTCATCTGCCGAACCCTTCCTAGACGTCTGTAAAGCCCCAACATGCGGGAGAGGAGTATCGATTGCAGCAGCAAAGGGATAGATCCACTGTCCCGTACATACAGAGCAAAGATGGATATCAGACTAAGCATCTTCGATCCAATCGGTCAACGGTAACGTACGTCTTCCCACTTCTTGTCGAATACCCAGAGCATGGAAGAGCATACGCTGCAAAACGATCGGGTTGATTCGCATCGTCCTACGTTTTTGCCACTTTCATACTTTTCAGCCTGGTAAGTTCTACAAACGAATATGCGGGGGTGAGATTCTCAGCTTGGATGTGTTTCCACACAAACTTTCCAATAGAGAGCGTCTTACCGAATCTGCTGTTCTCCTGTCTTGACTTGCAATGTTGCAGCTTGTCCCACTAAAAGAAAGCTGGCTGCTTAGTCAAGTTAATCAGCTTATAGAGAGGACACCTACTTATGTTGACGCTGCCCATATAACCTCCCGTCTTCCTACAAATACTGCATTGACAATTTTGATAAGGAGCTGGGGTGTGCGAGTCGACGGTAAACTGGACTGTTTTGCAATGGCATGACCTGGCAACGTTACGATATTATCGATGAAGGTCTTGCCGGAAAACACCCGTGACTTACCCTTCAAGTGTCAAAGGCATAGTGGGCTATCTATTGAAGCTATCGATATCGTAGAGAAAGATTGAGAATAATAATAGGTAGTAGGTAGTCTTGTTGCTTGTTGACAGTTGAGTAAGTCGAAACGGGATGGTTTGATTACGAATCTAGAGTCTTGCGCCTTCTTGTTTCACGTGCACACATCAAACAACGCTGGTCCAACAACGGAAGACTGAGTGCCACCGTCATCCAGTCACGTATCGGGACAGTAAATCGGGGCAGCCAGACCAGCGTTTGCGAACGTTGGGTGCGAGTGGCTGTCAATCAGCGCGATAGTTGAATATCTCTTTAGAAGTTCAGATAATTGCACATCAACGGGCAATTCACTTTGCGAAAAGGCCACATATCCGGTCCAAATCTTTCCCTACCAGGTATTCATATATGTCTTGATACAAGCAGCGTCTTTTTGAGGACCATTCCTAGAATGCCTAATTCCTCTATATGTGCTATGTCTGACAGGCGTTACCGAAATCCAGCTTCGGGATTGACAGGAAGTAAATTCCCGATTTCAGGAAGCAAATGAGGCGCGATAAAGCTTCCTAATTTCTGCTCCTCTTATATTTTGCTTGCTTTATAAAGTGCACCAAGTGTTAGCACGTAGTATGCATCCTGATTTCTAGCTTCTGATACATATCACAATGTCATCGCCGTTTCAATCGAAAATCCATCAGAAGCTTGCACAAGAGATTATCGATCTGGAAGCGTTGACATCGAGTGTGAAAACCACCACACTTCCCGATGAGCAACTCCTTCGTATCAACATCGGTCAGGAGTGGTGGGTGGATATGAACCGGACCGATCTAGCTACGTTTTTAGGACGGAGAAAAGCGGGTGGGTCTTCATATGTAGCTTTCCCTCTTTGTTCGCGCACCAACTCGTCTCATTTGCATCAGCTTACACAGCGAATCTGCAGGGTTTCTCATGGCTAGATGACAAGCGACCTGAAGAGACATCAATTGATAACCAAAAGGGAAATGAAATTACCACCCAATCCACGGTGTCTGGCATCACTGTACAGGAAGGACAGGCTCTTCATTCCGCCGAATCGGATTCTGTGCAATCTGGCAGTGCAATCCAGTTCGTTGAGGCTATCAAGTCTTTACCAGATGCCCTAAGACAGCCCCTGGAGGAAATGCTAAGCTCGAAAGACGGACAAGAGGTTCTAAACGAGGAGGGTCTTCCTGTAGTCGAAATAAGAGAACAGAACTTTGACAACGGAGCAGCCCAACCAAGGTTGTTACAAACCCTTTCAGCCTCGATTTCTAAGGAGACTGAGGCAAGTGGATATTGGTCACCTGCAGCAGTAGAAACGCGACGGAAACTTCGCGAAAGGTTGTTTGCCGATGGTTCCGATTCTGACCAAGAAACCGAATCATCAATCGAGGAGATGCACGTTGTCCCGGTAAAGACTACCCCTTTACGAAATATAGAGCAATCATCGCTAAAGGTCAACGGAGAAACCCAGGCTGCCAGAGTGGAATTATTGCCTGAAGAGCTGCTTGAAGTTGGAGGGCGAAAGAGTGTATCATTCGCTCCTCATACGAATGTCAGGACCTTCGAAAAGGGAGCCGCGATCCCCACGCCCCCTTCCGGTTCGGTCCCTTCCACTCAGAAAAGCTCAGTGCCTGGCGGATCGTCCGATGATTCGCCCTTTCGAGGGCTGAAAAAGGGATTTCTGGCTCCATCCCGCGAATCTAAACCCTCAAACACTTCCGGCATCTCAGCAAGACCCAAGGATTCTTCCGAAACAATCGAGACAAACAGGTCAGCATCGACGGCTGATGCACCATCCAAAGTTTCTTGCCCAGAAATCGTATCCAATTATAGCTCGTCCAGAAGCGAAATTTTCCCGGATACTCAGGAGGGACCTGTATCATTCCCGTCATCTCTTCATGGACAAAGCGATGAACGAACGAGCGAAGACACTTTAGAGCCTTTGGCACCCGGCCATGAGAATGTGCAACACAGACAACCCAGTATCTTCTTAGCGCGCCAGGAGGCTTCTCGAATGCCAACGTTTCCCAGGCGGTCAGAAGGAACCCCAATGATTAGACACACGGATGCAACTGGACCCGAACGAAAAGGCGATCCGATGAAATTTAAAGTTATGGAACGCCCACCTAAACCATCAGCAAGCCAAAGAATCCAAAAAGCTCCTGAAAATGGTCGAGCAAACAGAACGGTCCCAACGGACGTCAACGCTGACCGAGCGTCCTCCTTGACACCAAGTCCCCATCGCGAAGAGGAGCAGGAGTCTGACGGATCATTCGAATATTCTGATTCAGAATCGATCAATTTTGATATGGATAATGGACTCTTGGCTCGAGAAGCGGCTATGGCTTATCATCAGAAACGCAGCCAGCTTGGCAGAAGAGCTTTAGGGGGTTGGACCGGCCATGTTGATGAGAGCGGAACGACGGGTTTCTACAGCGAAGAGATGGACGCAGCTCGAGGTTCGAGTAACGTCGTACCGTTTGGTGGAATGGTTCTACCGGGTGCCGATCTCCGAAGTCTCAATGTCAGTACTGATGAGGACGATGCACGAGACGCGGAAATGCCTTCCATCACCCTTCCAAGTCTGATACCGGGAGCAGAAAATCTGCCATCTATGATTCGGATTGGCAAACTCGAAAATGGCAATCTGATCTTGCAAGACGAGGAGAACTTGGTCGATGAGGGTGAAGAACAAGGCGATCGTAGTACCAGCCAACCCCAGACAGCGGCCACAGAGAAATCGATGAAAAAGAGGAATAAGGCGAATATCCTGGCACGTTTAAGCAAGGGCGAGCTGGAGGAGATGCTCAGGGAAGAGGCGATACAAGAAAAGGAGATGAAAGAGGCAAGGGTGATCGTCGATTACAACGCAAATGCGCTTCCCCAAGTCAGAACGGAGCCAGATCCTGCTACAGAAAGGTCGAAAGGCGAAAGGGATAGCAGTATTGCTGTATCCAACATCGTCACCGAAAGGAAGACGACGGCAGATTCCTCAACGCAACAACAGATCAAGGAAGATACGACAGCCAAACCTATCAAAATATCTCGCTTCAAGGCCGCTAGATTGCGCGGTTCCACGTGATATATATGTATATTTGTGTGTATGTCGTCCGCAGATTGAGAGTAGTATGCGTCCAGATAGAATTCACTACAACATGATCTTACATCTCGTCGCTTCCAAGGTAATTCCCATCTAGATGGGCATGCCTTTACGCTTTTCCATTTGCGCGTGGATATCGTTCAGCTCTTTTGGCAAAGCTCCTGCAAGAATTGAGAGGGGGAAGACCAGGCCATTCCTGATCAGAACTGTCCGGTTCGCTCAAGCAGTTTCGTGCCATGACTCACCTCCAGACATGAAATCCTGCACATCTATAGTCTCATCCGACCCAGCAAGAATCTCCGCATGGACGTTCATACTCCCTCCTAACGGCAACTCTGATGCTGTCAAGGCGGGGAAGTGGTTGTCCTCGCTCTGCGGTGATTGTAAGTATCAACATCACATACAAGGCCAATCATAGAGTCTCAACGATACTGACTTCAGCGATCAGACGTTTCTCCATCATCGTTCGCAAAGGAAGAGCGATACCGAAGACGTTCCGCTGCATTGTCATCTTGGCTTTAGTTTGGGTCTCTTCCCACTACAGAGGGAGAGAAACATGCGATTAGAAGGGGTTCTGCCTGATACTTCTAAAATATGTCGGAGACTTGCCTGTTCAAGGCGAACTTTAAGAGCATGGGTGTTGCCCGCTTCGCCGTTGCTCGTCTTTAGCCCATGGCGGAAGATATCACGGGTCCCCGTCGTTGGGTTAGCAACATCCTGTTCATTTCAGATTCAGTCAGCCTAAAAGTAGGATCGTGTTAGATGTACAAGGACATAGCTCACCTTGTTGGTAACGACATGGGAACTGGGCGAGGCCCCCATAGCGGAAGGAACAATTCGGTAGGACTTAGTGATAAAGACGAGTCAATACCAGTTGAGAGGGCTAAAAACTGATGCAACTTACCATAATAAGCAGTGATACGGATTGGTTGTTAATGTACGAAGTCCCCGGCGATTTCCCTAGAACGACAAGAAAGCAGCAAGTAATCGACTTGACCTACGCTGCATCAGCGGCCGGACATTGATGTGATGACGAAGTAAGATGTCCGTTCGTGAACCTTACGCGTCTGTCCGAAGATAGCAGCTGATAATGATACAGGTCGAGCAGTAGCTGCATAGCGATAGTAGAGCCGGGGCTTGTACTGATGTAGCAATACGTAGCGACAACACATCATTCAGATTTCAGAATCGTCCTTCTCCGAACGAAAGAAACCGCCTGATCTCGGGATCTGAATCTCCGTTATACAAGATGGCCAGCACAGACACAACTGCTCAAATCAAACAGTCTCTCTTCTCTCGCCGAGGAGAAGACGGCCATCTGGATGAGAATTATATAGCTCATCTTAAGATATGGGAAGAGGTGTCCGAAGCGCCGGGTCAGCCTGATGATGGGAACAGAAAGGCAAGGTATCTAATGCTCGCAGTTAACAAGTACGGCAAGGTGTATCTACATAAAGCAAAGCGCAATAATAATGGCTCATTCTCCAAGGGGAAAACTTGGAATCTGGAAGATCTCCGGCAAATCGAAGTGATCGGAGTGAGTATAGAAAACATTAGTAGCTAGCAGAACAGGGGGTTGACGTTTGTAAATACAGTATCAAACATTTGCTCTCACGATGACCTCGAGAACCTATGTCTGGCATACCGAACGTTCTCAAGATCAGCAATCCTTTCTGGTTACGATGTGCAAGATCTACCAAAAGTATACTCAGGGACGGCTTCCCTCGCTAATAAATCTGGACCTTCAACTTGACGACGCAACGAATCCTTATAGGCCGGTTCAAGGAAAGGAGAGCTCCCAGTCTAATTTGATAGCCTCTGAGCCTTTGATTCCCCCTCAGCAGAATAAATCCCGACAGGGCAGCCATTCTTCTATAGCTTCATCGCAAAAAGCTGGAGGTTTAGATTCCTCACGATCGGGGCCGTATCGTAATCGTCCAAGCCAGGATGAGGGTAAAGATTCGTTCCACAGCCCGGAGTCATATAGTACTTCTTCCAGTGCAATCCCGGCGTCGATCGTAACGGAACCCGGCATGATGTATCCACACCCTCGAAACCAAGCATATCTGGATGGTCCGTCCAAATCCCTCAAGACCAACCCGGCTACGGGTGTATTTCAGCAGCAGCAGCAACATCAAAATCACATTCAATATATGCGAGAATCTGGAGCACTCGAGACTGAACCCCCCATATGTATGTCCCGCAACCAATGATACCCTGTCTTGACTCTAATAAACTTAAGCTTGGAATGCCTATCGATACAACAGCCAGAGATCGACCAGCGCCAAGCGGTAGAAAATTGTCCGGAGCAGAAGAGCGCACTCCCACTCAAACATCTTTCGACTATCGAGAACAGTCTGTTCCACCACGACCGTCGCCAGGTCCAGGCTTAGCAGGGCTCAAACAAACCACTTCACATCGCGGCAATGAGCCCGCTGTGTCGAGACTCAAGCTTCACGAACAGGAGAAACAGCCCGAGCCATCGATTCATACTCCTTATGCAGCTGGTTGGGATTCAAAACGGTCAGACCCTAGCATCGGAGGCGCGGATGATTACCAAAACGAAAATAGAACTGAACTGCACGATAGGAGGGGACTAACTCCAATCATAACATCGATACCCGTCAAGCCACTAGAGAAAAGGACCCCACGACCGGAAAAGGCCCCTGTAATTCCGGTCTTGCAGCTCCCGGAAGATCACACAGATGTCGAGAGCGAAGTTCCTCGAGTCCGTCGTGCATCTTTTGTACCGCCTCCTCAAGATACGCCGTATTCACGAGATCTGCTACTGCGAGGGGGGACGTTCTCCCAGACAGAAGCTTTGCTAGGCAGAAGCATCAATCCAGAGGTTGAGCTAGAAGATGCAACAATGGTCAATGTGGAAGAGATATTGGAAGGCTTCGATTGGAACAGCGAACATTTAGGCAACCAGGGAGCAGAGGCTATCGAGGGCAGGCTGTTAGATGAGCTCAACGCGCTAGAAGCTGTACGTCCAATATCCTCTTAAATAGTCGACAAGAGAGCTAATCAATTTCCTTAACCATGGGAAAAGGCTAACATCCACGCCTTTCTTGAGAGCGATGATAGGATATCAGGTGTCCTCAAAGGCATCGAAGACGCCATCGCTGAGATGGATATGATGGACAATCGAATTTCTGGCTACAAGATGCAATTAAGCGTACGAGAATTTGGCTCTATTCCGGCGCGCAAAGGTTGACCATTCGCATCTTTGTAGAGTGTAACCGAGGACATCGCGTTCATCGAATCTCAGAACAGAGGCTTGCAAGTACAAACTGCGAATCAGCAAGCGCTTTTGAAGGAGCTTGAACAGCTTTTGGTCCGTTCGCTCTGGTTCGAAGTAATGAATAAGCCTAACATGATCTGCGTCGTCATTCAGGAAAACGTGTCTGTCGATCCAGATTCTTTGCGATCGCTTACGCAAGAGTCCTTGGAAAGTGAACGTGGCATTCAAAATCTAGAATCGGCCCTAGCCACTCTGTACAAAGCCCTGCTTGCAATTCGCGACCGAAGTGAGAAATCGACTTTGTGCCTCTTCGAATGGACTAATGAATTACTCCTCTCCATTTAGACACTAATGACCTAGTGGCCGCTGCAGGAAGGAAGGATGAGTATGAAACACACAATTCACAATTCTGCCAGCGCTTGATGGACTATCTGGTTATAATGATTAGGTTCCAGGTCGGTCGGTATTGGCAAGAGAACGATGTGGTCTAACACTTATTAATATTGTCATCTTCAGGCAGATACAACCGCTGCCGATACTGCAAAAAACTCTTCGACAGGTGAAATTCAACCGCATGCCTCCATGGAACAGAAGCTGGGCCAGTACTGTGGGCTCGTCCTCTATATGATCGAAATGGATGAAGAGAGATATCAAAAGCTTTGCACGGTAGGTCGCGTTCATCCTATAACCGTCGCCCTTCTTATAATTGTCATTCCCAGAACTATTTCAGCAGTGCAGCGGAGCTTCACTCAAAGGAGATAAAAGGCATGTTTCTTGCCTTGATAGGAAAGTTGAAGCGTCCCGCCGAAGATGAAAAGGATGATAGTTGTAAGTTGATCAGAGTTGGTACGGTGTCTTGGCAATCGGCTGAACGAATTTTAGCGTTTACCTCGGCTTCTGCGCCGGGAGCAAGATCCGGTGCTATGCAACGCTCCAGGGCGGTTATGGTCAATCTGAGGGGAAGCGAGAAGAAAGAGAAACGGTCGGAAGGCCACATAAAGGCAGCTGAGGCAAGTCCAAGTCGCATATGGTCTTTCGACAAGCCTAATTAAGCATACAACTTCCTAGGCATTAGACAGAGCTCTGGCAACTATCGCTGTACAGCTGGCGCGCGAGGAAGCCTTTATATCCGATTTTCTGCACATAACCGACTCTATGCTGACGTATGCGGATTACATGGACCTCGAGAGTTATTTTCGACGGCAAGCCATGCGATCCTCCCTAAGGGGGATGCAGCCTTCAACAATCAAGTTGCGCAGGTCCGCACTTGACTTGATCTTCGGATCCGTATGGGGAGAAATAAAGGATTGGGTGGATGGGGCGCTGCAACGTGACCGAATGTAAGTGGTAATGATGATGGAAGGTCAGCTTAGACCTAATGGTGCATTCCACAGCCAAGTGTTCGGGATGCTAGCGGTATGCGAAAAGGCTATTCAGGACGCAGAGTCTCGTAATGCTATCTTCTACATGAACATTCTCCAACGTCAGACTCAACGGATACAGAGCCTAGTTGAAAAATACCTCGCAGACCAAGTCAGGACCATCGAGAACACACAATTGACGAACAAAAAGGGGAGAGGTGTCGTCTTTTTCATCAAGCACTTTCCCGTAAGTTTTTCCCAAATATTCTGATTCATTTGTGGTCTAAGGGTTCCCGCAATATCTAGGTCTTCGTTTCTCGTATCGAGTCTCAATTGGTCGATTACGCAGATTCTGCCGCACGTAATATCGCCAACTCTGGATATGAACAGGTTGTGAACGCTATGTTTGATACGCTGCAGCATATGGCTAAAATGGATCGTAGTGAGGTAGCAGGCGAAGACAAAAGCCAACTGAACCATTGGATCATAATGATAGGTGATTCGTCAGGAGTTTTCCCGTGGTTCACAGCTGACTTGTCACCTTAATAGAGAACCTGCACTTTTACGTGCAAGACGCGGCGAAATATGACGTGCCCGCATTGCATGGATTCATGGAAAGAGCACAAGAGATGTATGAAGGGAATATGTCTGCCTACATACGTGCGGTTCTGAGAAGATCGTTTGGACGGCCATGGGTATGGATTGGCGAGGACCGTGTTAGATAGGAATCTTGACGTTTCCCTTGCATTTTCTTTAGGATTTCTTCGATTCAGTACAGGTTCAACTTCAGACATCAGCAGCACAAGATGTGTCCTCCAACCCATCGTATAACCGATCTGCACTTAAACGAGCCGTTAAGGATATTAGTTCCGGAAAGGAGATGCGCAAAGCAGTCGACGCACTGCTCAAGAGAGTCGAGAAGCACTACTCTTTGGACGAGTCTGATCTTGCCGGGACCGACGATGCTGCAGCTATGTCCAATGAAGCTGCAGCGTTGATCATCTCCGTCTCCCAGTCGTGCGAGAGATTGCTCAAAGCGGAAGTAGCCAAGTGGTCGGCGTTGATGGCACAGTGCTACTCTGAAGCAGCGGCTAGTGGTGTCGGATTGGAATACGGTCCAGCCGACATAGAGGTTGCATTTAAAAAGGCTCGAGGCTGATTTGAATGTGAAATATGATATCATGGTTGTCAGAAAATTGTCGAGGCCTTATGCATGCAATGCGCAAAAATACATGTAAAGGATGCGTCTATTTTGCTGCGTAACATAACTATGCAACATCTCAATGGTATCAAGGTACACGGCTACAATCATTTGGATACACTCGTTAAATTTCTTTGACCATTATGGCCTTTACTTTCGTCTTGCTGGGCAATATCAATATAAGTGAGAGAAATCGAAAGATTCGAGAGTGGTCGATCTCGGCTAAGATAGCCGTTTAATCGAGTTGTAATCGTGCTCCGCAAAACAATAAGGCACGCGAACAGTGTCATTCGCCGTGTGAGCGGGATAGGTCGTAAGGATCGTGATATTTGGGAGGATAGTCGGTCAGCTTCCGCTATATTGCGCAAGCGAGCTTGACCAGCGTCAGGAGGCAGTCCAAGATCAGCTTCACTGACCCGGTCCGCCAACGGACATGGTAGTCTGTGCAGAGGTCATTTGTGGGCTGTTGTGAGCGGTGATCGGACTGCCCCCGGCACGCATTTGGCCTTGAACTCCGTTCGGCGCCCCCCGCTGCGCAGCCATCATTTGATTCATGCGATGAGTGGGCAACTGCAAGTTCATCTGGCCGTTTGCAGATGTGGCAGGACCGCCCGTCTGGGCACCAAGGCCCTGATTGTTTTGCTGCTGTTGCTGTCTCAACATTTGCTGTTGCTTCATTTGGATGAGTTTCTGTTGATATTCAGGAGGGAAATTCTGGGGTAGGCTCCCGTTTGCCAGGGAAGCTGACGCGCCTGTCGAAAGGAAAGGAGGCTGGCGCGGTGAAGGTTGTATTTGGGTCCCGTTTGATACCGGCGAAGCAGATTGCGGAGGGCGACCACCTGTCACGTGCACTGCGCCATTGGCCGTGGGCCTTTGTGTTTGGTCTGGTTGCGTAGCGCCGATCTGTTGTCCTTGAGAGGTTTGATTCGCCGCACGAGCTGCCATAGCATTCAGCAAAGCAGGAGAGTTCGGTATCTGCCGTCCTACCGGAAATTGTCCGGAAGGAAGCGCTTGAGCGGCACCTGCGGGAGACCCAGTGCCTTGAGGGGGGCCCATCTGGCCAACATTGCCTGAAGCGATACGTCTCACTTGTGGGATTTGCATGGGCTGCCCGCCGCTAGCTGCGAGAACAGCCGCCAGTTGAGGGTTGTTCTGAGCAGCGGCTTGTATACGCCGTGCCGTCGCTATTTGTTGCGAAGCATATTGTGTTGCAGTGTTACCCATGTGAGGGGTCGCGCCATGACCCAGAGCTTGCGCCTGTGCAGCTTGCGCAGCCTGAACTTGAGCATGCTGTTGAAGAAGCTGTTGAGCCTCACGCTGCTGCTGGTAAAGTTGGGCTTGAATGTCCGCTTGCTGCTGCTGATAAGGAATCTGGATCGCCGAGGGGTTCTGGATAGCCTGAATGGTCTGTGGTAGCTGAGGCGGGACGGCGCGAGTAAATGTGATGGGAGCCGGTTTTTCCTCAGGCTGTGCAAGGATACTGCGCACTTTATCGATGACTGTAAGATTGGCTGTCATGCAGTCGAGATCCTCCATCTTGATAAGTGAAGCCCGGGATTGTATGTACCTTTATGTTGCTCCAAAAATCAGCCAAGTCTTCAGTCGTAATTCTTGCAAAGTGGATGCTTACCTCGTCTCATAGTCGTCAATGACTACTTGATCCTCATCCTTGACACCCATACCCACACCAACTAGACCTCCGTCGTAGTCGTACCTCCACCGCTCGGACAACTGTCTCGACCTGTCCTCTTCGTTGTCTTGAAAATCGAGCGCATCCCCTGCGCCTGAACGCGCATGATCCAAAACCGAGCTGTTTGTATCCGCCAAGTTTCGTTTGGCAAGAGGATTGGTTGGAAACCATCTCTTTGCAGGCTCTTCAATGATTGCAGAGCGCACGTGAGAACGTGCGAGATGCCGCACGCTTGGCATTTTCCGATCCAAGCGAGTGAGACCTCCTCGACCTCTTCGAAGTCGAAAGCACATGTGATGGTTTGGACGAGAAGGGATAGAGTCGGGTAGCGAGTTGTCTTGCTCTTCATCTGAAACCGTTTCCGTAAGATGTTGGGGCCGTAGTGAGAGATCGCTCGCTGGCAAACATCGAAAGTGCTTGAAGGGAACGGGTTGAGGGAAGGGTTGATAGGCTAAGGCGGTAGTCTCTTCAGCAAAACGATCCATCTCGATCCTCCTGCTCATTTCTCTTTCGACCTTCTCAGCGAACATCCCTGCAAGCTGTTCAGGAGGAACCCTTTCCCCTACGGGAGAGACCGCTCGGCTCCGCATGCCTCTTAGCATAGATACACCTTGCAGATGAGCGACACGCGCAGCATCTTCCCGTTCCCGCTGCTCTCTATCTCTATCTGCAACCCGTTGACGCTTCACACTCGGTTGACCACTTCCTGACGAGATCCTATGGGGGAACAACAAGATCTCCTCGTCCTGGGATAAAGGCAAGCCAGGATTTTTCCGCTTGATGTCCAGAAGACTCCATCGGGCATCCCACAATTCTTTCTCCGCTTTCAAAGTCCTCTGTTTCTGCCTCTCTCTCATCAAGACCATATTGACCAATAGTGTGGCAGAGTTCAATTCGGCCTGAACCTGATCTAGCCTACTGACAGGTGTTGTGTCTTTGATCCGAGTTTTCCGTTGCACCTTAAGATCTCTTCTTCTGAAGCAGAGATAAGGGTCGGATTCGTTCGCCTCATCAAAGTTCAGCTGAGGTATGATGCTCTTGCCTTTCCGCTGTTCCTTTCTGGCTTTCCAGTGCGAGTAAATTTTGTTGGCGTATTTGATCAAGGTTGAAGGAGAGGGAAGATCTTTGGGTTGCTCGAAGGAGGGAAAGTAGGAAGCTGGTGGAGTGACCTTCAACACGCTCTCGATAGAGCTTAGCGGAGGTAAGAGTGACAGGTCCGTGTGTAGCATAGGCACATTCTTCTCCGTCCACAATTCGAATAGCCCCATAAGATACTCGAAAATGTCGGCCGGCAGTTTGACAGATCCTCCATCCTTTTCCTTTTCCTTCGTCTTTCGATTCGATCGTGCATTCGTGACCTCGTTGCTCGGCCCGTCATCTTTCCCGTTGAGTTGTTCTAACCACAAGATGTCGGTGTCGTCCATCTCGTAGTTTAGCCCTCCTCGACCATAACAACATTCTTCCACTTTCTCCGACGATTTGATCAGCTCGCTAGGATCGGTCCATATTGGTCTCCCAGTAGGAAGCAGTGACTCGTAGTCTTCTGCTTTACCGCTCGCATTAGGTGTGGGGATGAAATATGCAGGAAGGGGTTGCGTGGCTGGTTTCGCAGCAGCACGTGCAAATGAGGGAGAGGCAGGTCGATTCTCGCGGTTGTGAATCACATTAGTGTGCGAAAGGGCGGCCTGTAAGTGATGCTCCTATATATGAAGGGATAGCAACTCGTAGTCAGCTCGAAAGTCAACGAAGAAGGTTCGCAACCGTAGACAGAAAAGTCATTCTCACGAGCCCGTAACATTCTTCCTACTCCAACTTTGACGTGTTTGCTTGCACTTGCCCCATCAGGCCTGCATCTGACACGCACGTCTCGATGCTGTCGCTTGATTATCAGAAAACTCGGTCCGGGTCGAAGTTGTTCGAGTTTCTACGACAATCTCGGTCATTGCCGCTTTGGTCCTTTTCCAGATCACGCGCCACGTCAAACAATAATCCCCCTCTTGGAAGACATCCGGCCTTTTTTTCGAGAACGACTGGAAGGGGAGGTATGGCAACAGGAAAGCAGACATAGCTGGTATACGTACATTGCTCTCTTCTCTTTCTACTCCCAGGGCCGATAACTGTTTGTGAGCCTCTTCATTCGATTCGAAGATGTAATCGACAGCATCCGGAACGTTGCCCAGCAGAATCGAAAGGGGTGCGCGCGCGCCGAGCTTCGGCCTGCGTCTGATTGACATAGCATTCGAACGAAAGCTAACTCGATGTAGGTTGTTCTTCAGCAAGCACGGACGGTATGATCGGAAGGACGAAGACAAAGTAAGAGCCGCCTGTTTAGCAACTCAATCGAGGCAGACCAGGCTGGCGTGAATGCTAGTTAGACCAGGGGAACCACAGGTAGCGTGCTGGTGGCGGTGTGCTGGCGAATGGGTGCAGCTACAGGCAAATGGGCGGACACGCGAAGGAAAAAAAAAAGCAAAGGAAGCTCGACACGAGCTGAAATGCGCTTTCTCACGCGTCGATGTTTTACTCGCATGCTGCTCCATCCCACTTGCTCTAGCTCTCAAATATTGCCAGGCACTGTACGAACGAATCTAAAGGACAATGATGCTATGATCATGCTGTGCGTGCGCCTTCTAGATACAGCTATGAAGGAGGTTGTTGAATTATGAACTGGACCTGAAGACCAGCGAACATCGGCACCACTGAGTTCAGGTGAATTGACCTACCAGATCATTTCCAACTTGCTCCTTTCCTCTTCTTCCAACCTTGACCCCTTCCGTGTTCCATCTTCTTACCAGCAAAGTCGTCAAACTTTCTCTTCGCAAATACTCCCAGTTCGCTGTCGTCCACAATACTTTGTACGATATCACCTGGTCTATAAGCCCTTTCTCGCTGTATCGTGGTCGATTGTAGATGCCGAGGTGGAGCGACGAGCGTTCCAATCTATAGAGGGAAAGTACGCAACAGTCAGCACTTGATGTGAAGCCAGTGAAACTAGGAGACCATACCGCGAAGTGTTCAGGGACCGCCTTCGTTTTTCCTTTCATGAATCTTTTGGGGTCTAAAGAATCTCGTAGAGCTAACGCCTGATAGTCTCGCTTCATCTGAGGCAGTAGGGCGGAAGGTATCGGGGGCAGTGATGACCAGGCTTGAGACTTGGTCTGTCTCGGAGCAAGCTAAAAGTAAACTGTCATCAATAGATGCATGCGACCTAGTTAGCCCGAACTTACTTTGAGCTTATCTTGTCTGCTCTGTTCCTTCTCATACTGTCGATCGTCCGTTTCGCGATCTTTTGTGGTTTCAATGGGATGCGAACCTGACCCAACAACGCGACCGGACTCCCTTCGAGTGGCTCTTTCTGCGACCAACTCCAAGCGCTTCTTCCCTTTTTGGTCAGAGGGCCCAAGAGAGAGGTGATGCAAAGGCATACGGGATGCAGATGGAATTGACACACCAGGTATGGCTCTTCCATTTATAAGGATAATCAGCAAAGAGTTGAAGTCAAAATGAAAGACAGATCGTACTTCTCTTGCATCCGCTTTTGCTTGGATTCTGACGACTCCGCCTCCAACAACCAGAGATCTTGTTCATCTCCCCCTTCCAGTAGGTTCTCATGTACTGGCTGCGCGTCCTTGCCTTGTAGCACAGCTTTCGACCTGCTCGCCGCCTGTATAGCACGGCTGAGGAGTACCTCGGCGTCGGAATCCTCATCTTCTTCCGACTCAATATCCGAGCTGATGCCCGAGTCAACATCTGATTGCATGTCTTGTGATAGGTTTGGTAGAGGAGGCTGCAACGCTCTGGGCGTCACTTCCTCGTCCTGACTGTCAGAGTCAATCGCGATTTCTTTGTTTGCAGAAGGGGTCGTATCTTGATTCATAGTTTGAACATGTATATTTGGTGGAAGACTCGTTGTGGTTATGGTTGGAGTGAGAACTGTCGGTGAGACATCGTTCTGTGCAAATTTCGAATGATTAATTCCTACGTGCTCGTAAAGCAGTCCCGCAGACCTATCCGTTGAAGCTTACTGAATGAGATCGCTTTGTAAAGGCATTCCTGAATCCCTGACGACCCCGATCTCGATCGGCAGACGCAGGCCGTAATTGTGCGTTATCAGTAGCTTCGCCTGCAGCGCTACCTTTCATGTCGTGACTTCGAGTATGCGCAGCAACAGCTTCGCCCGATGCTACCTCTGGGGCTACGCTTTCTGACCGCATCCTGCTTGCTCGACGCCTGGAGGAGCTCGCGGTGGTATCGACCGGAAGGTTCATCGGTGTGCGAGACATAGATCTCGTGCTTCGTCTAGAGGGAGTTACCGGAAGCGTTGAGGTTGAAGCATGATTGGCTTTCGAGCTCGACTCTATCGTTTCCTCATTCCTCGCTCGATTTTCGATGCTTTCCGTTGTTAGGGACACCTTGTCGTCCAATTCTTGCGGTAGCGCTTTATCGACCAGGAGCTCTTCTGCCATACTGACAGAAGACTGTTTGTTCAGAGCTCTACTGGAGCGTTCACGCAAAGGGGACATCGACACAGAAGGGGATTCGGTATCGTGGGCAGTCGAGAGTCGTTGAGATAGTCTGGAACTCCTTCCAACGGTTCTTTGGGGAGGTGGGGATGTGACAGTTGTGCTCAGAGGAGTCGGCGTCGATGGAGCAGTGGGAGATGATCGAGATCGCGATGCCGAGCGGGTCGTGGGCATGTTGATGGAGCGGATCTTCGACTGGAATGATAAGAATGGATGATGTGAAGAGCAAATCGGTAAGAAAGCTTATTGTAGTGGTTGGAAGCTTTGGAAGTAATATGCTACTACCAGAGTGGCCACTGGTCTGTTAGCTGTTAGCTCATAAATCTGCAGCGTCAATCTTGGAAATGCAAGATCAATACGCGGAAGCAGATCCGAAATCGTGAACCAATTTTCAGGAGTTATGCATTTCAGCCTACGCAAATGATGCAAACGTCATCATGCCAAATCAATAACAAAGACCTCACCTCGCCTGATTTACCAGAGGTTCGTCCAATCGACAAGCATAACCATAGGGCTGCAAACATCGCTAGATACCACCATCACAATGCCAATGAATTCGCAGCCGGAGGACAAGATCGTTGAATTTTCGGGGCTTCGAGATGTGAGTTAGTCGATTCGATAAGAATATCGGATCCATGGGTCTAAGCCAATCTTCCCAGCAATACGCAGACAAGTTGTCATCCCTCATGGATAAAAGTGAAAGTGCCGAACCTGCAATAGCAGGAACACAGAACCCTACTCCTTTTGATAGTCTGTCGGAAGCATTTGAAAAGGCGGTAGCGTTAGATCATCCAGGGTGTCAGGGCAATAACCGAACGCAAGGTAAAACCGATGTGGACAACACCTTCCATTCAGCCTCAAATCGAGCCAGAGACAAATTTGGACCTCTCCAAAACGCAACCTCTGAGATATACGATGAACTTGGGAACAACAACCCGATCGACCCGGACTTTTTCCAAGACTCCAAGGACAGTGACTCCGAGTCAGACATCGCCGGAGCACTTCTCGACGAAGATTTACGACAGAAGAACTTGTCCGACTTAGAGGAGATCGGTCGTCTCATTAAACGCAAAAATGGTTAGCGAGTGTTATCCTGGGCCTCCTCATTGAACTCAGTTTGACAATCGCGCAGTCAAGAATATTATCGTACTCGCAGGGGCTGGCATATCTACTTCTGCCGGCATTCCAGATTTTCGCTCTTCAGACACCGGCTTATATGCCAACTTGGAAAAATTCAACTTACCCGTACCAGAGGCAATATTCGATTTGGCTTATTTCGTCGGTACTAGTCTATTCTTGCTTAGGAACCATCCCTTAACTCTTGACTTTACCAGAAACACAATCCCGAAGTAACGCACCACACTCATAGTTTTTCAGCGGCTGAAAGAAAGAATGATTAACTTGCTTGGACCAACCAGGCTTTCTTCGTACTGTGCAAAGACTTGTACCCGGGAAAGCATATGGTATGTCGAATCGGGTTATGTCATATATCACGTGAATGGAGATCAGGCTCGACACTTACGCTCTATGTAGCCGACACCGGTTCACCGATTCTTCAAGTGAGCTTTTCCTGATAGTCTTGTAGCCGAGTTAGGTCTAAGTCTTGAACGTAGACTACTAGAGGATCGCCAGCAGCTCCGAAGGGTATACACGCAGAACAGTGAGTGAAACAGAGCTGACAGTACATGTCTTTATCACATGGGACACCTTCGGACAGCTAACGTCGCTCATAGTCGACACTTTGGAGAGAAGAGCTGGTCTATCGCCAGATCTGCTCGTAGAAGCACATGGTTCATTCGCTAGTTCTCATTGTTTAACATGTCGATCAGAAGTCGATGAGAGCCGAATGAGGCAGCTGATAGGATCTGAGAAAGGTGCGGTCATCTATTGTGAACATTGTGGAGGACTAGTCAAGGTGAGTTGCAGTTTAAATACAGCCTGCGGTCATTTGGCCTGGAGCATTTCTTATGACAGCCAGACATAATCTTCTTCGGCGAAGGTAAATAATAATATGAAAATTATTGCTTTTCTAATATGCTAACGTGCTATACTCCAGACCTACCTGCAAGATACTTTGAGCTAGCAAATGTAGTAAGCATCCAATGTCCAGGGAACAGGCTCTACGACCTTGTTCTGAACCAGAGAGAACAGGATCTACCCCAATGCGATCTCCTCATCGTTATCGGCACCTCATTGCAGGTAGGTGATCGTGTCAGCCCTTGCTTGTGAAAGAAACATGGTCGATAATGTTGCCAATGAAGGTCCAACCATTTGCTTCCCTCATAGACAAGGTACCAATAGACTGCCCTCGATTGCTTATCAACCGGAACCTTGTGGGACAGAGCGAAGCTACTTTTAGAAGGCCGTTCCAGTATAAGCAACCGACTCGAGACAGATTCTATCTTGGCGAAGCAGATCACGGTGTAAAAACGCTGGCTAGCCAAATAGATGCGACAGTATTTTGAGCAGCGGTATCTGCTTTCGCCGGTAAGCATGTTGGTTTGAGCACTTACAGGCTACCCAGTGGGAGTTCAATTTGAATTGATGGTTGATTGGATCTAGAACAGCGCTCATGACTTGCACCTTCTTGATAAGCTATACTATGGGAAGAATGAAACGCGGTATGCCACAAGCAGTCGGGTTATCCTCAGGGATAGTCATCGCATTATGGCTCAAGTTCTTGCATCGGCATGATACATGGACTCCTCAGCCGAAGAGGATTTCGAATCTAACTGAGAATAATCAAAGGCTGCTTCTAGTTGCATGCCTGCTGCGCCGACGCCGTTTAGTGTATCCATTTGTATGTCCTGGCCCACTTCTATCCGGTCGGTCCCATCAACATTGAAGAGGTCGGGGTATTGCAAAAACAAGTCTAGGTCTAGACCATCCAAACCTGAGCCATTTAGCACGTCCGTAGAGTCCTGATCGTTCATGGTTAGAGGAGGAACGAGCTCGTGTGATTGATCCTCCAAAGTTACAACGTTTGTACCCGCTGATAATTCGGTGGGGTTAATGGGGGTTACGGATGGGAACTCCGCGGGCGAGTTGGCAACGCTGTTGATGAAATCGAAGAGAGCCCGCTCATCGGCATCCAAACTGGGACTTCCGTCCGTGTTCATGCGTACTTCTTCTAGGGGCGCGATCTCAGTAGACGGGAGGAGCGCCGGCACCTCTGCAAGCTCTTTGTGCGGCGGTGTATGCTCGGTCAAAGAATCCCGAGTATCACTTCTTTCTTCGTGCTTCATTGCATGCTCCTGTAGAACGGAAAAATGGGGTTTATCCCTATTCTACAAAGACGTTATTCTCCCTACCATGTATTGATCCGCTTCGGCTTTGTTACGAAGGAATGTCGCACATGCGGCCTGATACTCTTGTCTCAAAGATTGTGGAACATTCGATCGTACGGATAGCATGTGTCTACCGAATAATAGTCAGCTGGTCAGCGACATATCCCATTCGCACTTGTTATGGGATGCAGACCAACCTATCCAATACGTCTCCATGGTAGCGCATGATGGCGGCGCGCTTGACGCAGGCATCCTGATGATAGAAGTGTCCGGAATGAACAGTGCAAACAGGAGGATTCTGGTCAATTCTGTGCACTCACTTTGTAAGTTCGCTCTACCAGTTCAAGCTGCTCTACTAGCCAAGTCTGTTTGGAGATGCCATTTATCATGACTTCTGTCCACCCTCCAGGGCTTCCAGCCTTCAGATTATCAATCCCTCGCAGATTGGTGAGACATAAACGAACAAATGGGAACCAGAATCATGCAGTCCGCATGGTTAGTCAGGATCTGTTCCTATCGATAAGTAGGTGGAAATAGCCTAAGATGCGTCGAAATTATAGAAGTACTACTAGGGGGTTTCAATATCAGATCTTGTTCCCACGCGCAATCATCTTTATATGCCAATAGACGTCTTTTTGCGGGGCCCCACAGCCGAAAACATGAAAACTCATCAAAATAGATGATCATGCAAAATAGGTCGTACAACTCATGTTTTCACCTGATATCGCATGAATTCGGTGACGAATATGCGACCTCAGAGATCGACTTCATCTTTGACTTATACGACATACCCTTCACCGTCCTCTAGACATCTACCATGCCCTCTATAGAGCTCTCACTTGGTCAAAATGGCCGGTCTTCCACTCCAGGTAAGTTAACAAAACGCTCAAAGCGGTTAGAGCCAGCCCGCCATCTCCCTTTCGACGAATTGTTCGCTAAATTCATCGAACTTGCTTGTTGCGGACGTTGTTAAACAATTAGGTCAATCCCAGGCAGGAAGGGTATATAAACCAAGGCTCAGAGGACCACGTACTTGCTCCTGAATCCTATCCTACCAACTCTTCATCTCATCTGAGCACGGACACCGCCGACGCTCCCGCTCGACCTTCTCAACTTTGAATACGATTACAGACAAATCATTCTCGTTCACCTTCTGTTTCTACTTCCACCCTACCCAATAATACCGACACAGCTGCAATGCCACCTCCCTCCCAAGCTCCTTACACACCTATCCCACCCGCTATCACCCGTAGAAGGCGCTCTCTCTCCCCCGACGAATCTCAAATATCAAACAAACGTATCCGATCAAGCTCAGACCTTCCTGCTCAACATTCCAATCGAGCTAGATCAACAACCCCCATCTACCCACTCGAGTCGAACCCAGTCCAAGCACAGAGTAGCCAGAGCAGTCTCTCCAGTACCCAAGAATCCAATTCAAATCGGTACACTCGTTGGGATATAGTGAAAAACCCCGATGGACAGACAGCGCAGGATCTGATTGTCGAATGGATGTGTACGGCCGATAACTATTCTAGGTTCAAGAACTGCAATCAGAAGGGGAGGGAACACCTTGCTGTATTGATACTTCAGAAGATTCAAGATGGAGGGCTTACGCCCATGAAGGACGTCCCAGCCTTGGTTCAGAAAGTGAAACGAATTGCAGAGAGCTGGACGAAGGCTCATCAGTCATGGAACTCCACAGGCAATGGTACAACCAATGAAGAGCTTGATGTCGAAGAGGAGGGTATCACCGGAGAACAACACATCATTCGAATGGCCAACCGAGCGAAGGGGGCGACTTTCGTTGTCGCATTTGAGAAGAAATATCCTTACTACCAAGCGCTACTCCCTGTCCTCGGTTCCCGAAGCTTGAATGCTCCTCAGCTCGTGCTAGACTCCTCTCTACCTGATGCACGATCTGTCGAGTCACAATCAGGACTGAATGATGACGATGACGACGGTTTCAACGATAGCGGCGTTGCAGGCAGTACCCGCTCGATCGTCCGCCAGGCTGTCAAAGAAACTGCTCGTCCCGCTCTTGCTGCTTACAACCCCTTTGGAACACCTACCAGGAACGCCTCTCCTGGTCCATCCAAAGCTTCTGGCAAAGCCCCTGCTTTCCGCTATCAATTGGGAGGTGCTTACGGCGAGATGGAGGATGATCCTGAATACCAGGCAGCTTTTGCTGACCCTCCAGATTCGGATGAAGACGATGACGATAACCCACATCCCGCCTGACGAACCAACACAGTTACACCCTCCCCTTCTAAATCTGTTCAGTCCTCTCGCTCGGTTGGGAGTAGTGCCTCTAAAGCTAGCAGGATCACCGCCCCTTTTAGTAGGGATCTAGGGCTGGTAGAAAAGGCCAGTTCGTCCAGCAGAACCGCTCGTATCAAGGAGAAGGACAAGGGGAAGGCTTCTGACTCGTTCGCCCCACTCGCTGCTGCAATGGTCGCCGATACAGTACTTCAGGAAAAGATTTGGCAGGCTATGGAGGCGTCGGGCGAGTTGGATCGTACCTTGCGAAGGGAGTTAGAGGATCGCAAATTGAAACTAGAAGAAGCAAGGTTGTTGTCGGAGGATACAGATAGGAAAGCTAGAAACGAAGCGAGGATGAAGGTATGTGTTTGTAGATGGAAGCGGAAGGATGCTTAAACTGAACATTCACTGCGTGTTTGTCGAACAGGAGGTCGATCGAGAGACGCTGATGGCTAAGGCTACAGCCTTCAAGATGTTTAAAGACGGAGGAATGGATACAGAAAAGGCCAGGACTTTAGCAGGGCTAGATTAGCAGGACGGAATGATATCATTTAAGAACCGTACGAATTGACAGGCTCGTAGTTTCTCTCCTCTGCAAACGCCTTGATGAACCTTCGCTTACTATCACCTGCACCTACAGGTACAACCCCCCCTTCCCCTGTTCCACCTATGTATAGATCGAAGCGGCGCTGGACGTTATTCGCCTCTCGCTCAAATTGCCGGTATAACCGATCAAGGTTGTAGTCCTCCCAGAAATCATCCACCATGCCATCCAATGACAAGAAATTATGCAGAAGGACGGTGGTCCTGATCCAGTTCAACGCTCTTTCTAAATCGAGTTGACAGTCGATCTGTGTTCGTAAGCCCTTCAACGAGCCGAACCTCATCTTCAACATCCCGAATGCGTGCTCCACTACGACCCTTTGCGAAGCTAACTTCTGGTTAAACCGGTGTTGATTGGGTGGAAGATAGGTGGTGTTCCTTGTACGCTTGTAAGGTGCGATCATCCGATCGCACAACGTAAAGGCGCTATCGCCGACGAGGTATTGACTGCCGTCAAAGAACTGTTGCGGTTGGGTGGCAACCTTCTGGAAAGTTATGATATAGCTGATTAGATATTGTTCCTTATTCACGCAGATCTATGGCTTACCTGAGAATGGCTCCAGGTACGTGAGTCACTCGCAGAACCTGGAAAACCTAATACTACGTTCCTGAATCGTCTGTTGTTGTCAACGATCGCCATAAGCTGCAGGGCATAGAAGCCCTTGTAGTTATAATAGTCCACTGCATCTGCTACTCCAGGACGGTAATCGAGGGGGATAGAGGAACCATCGACGAACCCAACACAATCGGGAAACGGAGATCGTGAGCCGATTTCCGTAGCGATGCGCAGACGTTCATTTGCGTCTGGCCATTGGATATATCCCGCTAAACCCCTGTTGATCGCTGCAATACACCGTAGTGTCCACAGCTCTACGGTCCCTTCTAAACCCAAGAAGCACGTAGAGAGGCGCAGACGTTAGTGCGAAGTGGTGCCTTATGACTCACGTTAGTCTCACTGACCTGATACCGAAAAGAACTGGCTCATCTGGCCCACTGAAACCCCATTGCCAAACATTCCTAGACGTCGCAGTGTGAGGAGTAGTTGATACTCAACCGGTGCTTGTGGATGGCAACCGTCGCTATGGAAGACGTCGTCTTGTTTGATCGTGTCAACCAGTCGATAAAAGGACCCTTGACTCATACGACACTGCATACGCAAAGCAACGGTTGGTACCGGTAAGTTACAGAGTTATTACTGAGGTACGGAGAGAACTAACCATCTGTTTAAACTCCTTATCGTCCACATGCAAGTAATACTCAAAGAGTGGTGCTCGTCGTGCCACGAGATTACGCCCTACTGGACGGCTAAGGTAACGTTTGTTCTCCACCTGTCTCAGTGCATCGTAAGCAGCCATGAACATCCCCTGAACGAGCTTTCTCTTCTTTCTGATTGCTATTTCCCTGATCCTTGAGAGATCCGTAGGTACAAACAAGGAAGATGACCGAAGACGTCGAAGGGCTTTGCGACTGTGAAAGTTGATCATGACGGCGACCGTGGCCCATTCATGCAGCTCTTTGGTGAGCCGTCTTAATAGCAATTGACGCTCAGAGTGCCTAACCATAATCTTATATCGTCTATAGCAGGCTGGTTGGTGTTGAGCGTAAAGGAATCTAAGTAATCGAGAAGTGGACGTCATATCTATCTACGTCGAGCGTTGTTATTAAGGCGATGTGGAGGTCGATATGCGGACATAATATAATACGTAGTCCATTTATACTACCGGTTGCCTCCGGTTGCCTCCGAATACATCCGGTGTGGGGGGAAAGTTGAATACCGGTACTTTGATCGCGGACATGACCTAAAAGATGTCCGGGGGGTTACATTCTAGATCAACTAATATGCTTATATACACGTCACCCTCTAAGTTGATCTCGCGTCAAAAACCTGATATTGAAACCCCCTACTGTACGCGACTAGAGTTGGCAGTCATCTAGCCCAAACGCCTGAACGTAGACGTCAAACGCTGAAAGAGAGAGACGGTGAATGATGAGATGAGCGATGACTACTACAAGCAGTAAGTACTAGGTGCGAGCGAAGATATATGCTACTACAAACGTGTATGTGTGAGAAAGCAAACACTCCCTCCCCCAGGTTTTTTTAAGGTAGACTCTCCCTGCCCCATCTGACTCGTTTCTAATAGGTCGCTATCGGTCTCTTTTATGTAATCGTAAGTTTGGCGTTATTTGCTTTTGTTGTTGAGTAATTTTTTTTGTTTGTTTTCGTTGTAGAGTAATTTTTTTTTTCGTTTGTTGTCTGTTTTGTTATTGTAAGGTTGTTCTTGTTGTTCTTGTCCCAATTCTATTCGTCCCCCTCCCTTCTACTGTTCACAAATCCCCTCCACGGTCTCAACCTGTCTAGTCCTACCCGTCCGCTTGGCTCTCCATCAGGCGTCGTTGTCTCAGCGGTACCCCTCGTTAACATCGAAATCCTATAAGGACCAGACCATTTCATCTTCAGCTTTCGAGCAGCTTTATACACGTCGCCTTTCCTTGGTTCATAGACCTGTACAAGTTGTCGACGTAGAACGGGTTGATAGGCTTCTTCTCCGGCTTGTATCTTCCTTCCTCTTCTTGATCTCGTCTAGCGGCCGCTTCCACCCTCATGTTATCCGCATCTTGAATGTGCAAGCCTAATGTCGAAGGTAGGATTTGGTTGTCAACCTTTCCGAATAGGAGCTCTCGGATCCCATGGAAGTCTTCTTCCACCTTCAGATCCATCCCCTCCTCATTGTCTCCCGTGTTCTTACTTAAGAAGTCCGCTACTAGGTTCTCGGCTCCAGCTTTGTGTACGAATGTGACATTAGAGCTGCTGTTTAGTATAGCATCCTTCCATGCCGCCTGTTGAAACGTTGGTTTGTCGTTATTGAGATGGTTTTTGACTGCTAAACTGTTATAGCCCGGCCCGGCAGGACGTGACCAGGTCACGTGAGGTGCGATGCCGTAGCTGTTAACGACTCTGCAGTCGGTCATTGTTGTTTTGTAGTAGATTAACTGGGGGCATCCGTTATTGATACACTATGTCCACCCCTACCTTGTCTAGTTCCCCGTCGGCCAGTTCTCAGGATGCCTCCCAGTGGGTCGGTCCTAACACAAACAATCCGTGTGTAACACAACTGATTGACAGTAGATGATGGGTTTAAATCGTTCTAGAGCCTACTTGACTGCTTTCAGTTCCAAGCCAAATGAGTGTGTGGATTGCTCTCTTGGACTTGTACGCCTGGACGCAAACTCTATTGTCCTCAGTAGAGTTAGCAGAAGTTCAAATATTCAATTGAACGCCCCTTGAACGGCGGCGTTTAAACGTTGGTCGAAGTATTGAACTTGAATGTGAACGTGAACGCCTTCACGTTCATTGAACGCATTTGAACTTTTGAACACGCATGGTAAATCTAAATTTACATTGGCACCTTAGATGAGCTAGCCTCCTTGCTCAGGCCCTGTTTCTCTGGTGACACCAGGTCTGCAACAACTGTGCGCGTGCCCTTGCCCTGGCCCCCTAGTCTCATCATTCTAGGTGCTGGAACAGGCGTTGTCGATTTCGGCGCTACATCTCGGCCCTTACCTTTATTCCAGGCTTGCTCAAACAGGGTGCGTCTGCAGTGACCGTGCTTGAACCAATCAGCCACCAACAGCTGTATTCCAGCCGTTTCAGGGTCCAAGCAGTTCCGTTTAGGCGAAACCACCAAACCAGCGCGACTAAACGCCCGTTCCACCTCCACAGGCGTTGCTAAGTTTAAACAACACTGTATCAGCTTGATTCCCTTGTAGTTTAAACTCCTAAACGTACCTGGACACGCTAGAACGTCCATAGCCATCCTAGCGAGACCCATCATTCTTTCATTCCCGGTATTGGTGAACTCTGATCTCCAGAAGATTATCGGGTCCTCATACTGCCGCAAGGACATCCTGGGCCCATTGATGAACTTCTCAAAAGGATCCTCATCAGTACTGTCATCCTCGTCCTGATTCAGCCCGAGGAAATCATCAAACTCTGCAATTTCTGTTGTGATTCAGTGATAAGTATTTGGAGCATCACTACTACAAGGTAACATACCTGTTGTGATTCAGTGATAAGTATGAATCACAACAGGGAACTAAAGTAAAGTAGTACGGAAGGTGAAGATGACTTGTATGGAGAGAGACAGAGGGGGAGGACGCGCGCAAGAGGGAAGGTGTCACGTGACACTAGGCTGAGGTTGCATAGCGCAATAGCGCATATCCAGCACAACAGTTCAACAGTTCAAACGTACATCGCAAGCTCAGCCTTGACAATCGCCTCCAAGCACTCCAAGGTAGAGTTCCACCTCGTTTGCACGTCGATAGGGATGGTGTACGTCCCTCCCTGTTCGATCTCACCCTTGTTTTTGGCCATTGCAACAGTGGCAACCCACTTACGCTTAAGTTCACCTTAATACTTGAGGCGCTTAGCAAGTAAACGGCACTGTGTAGTTGAACGCAATTAAACAGTTAAATAACTGAACTTCTGATTGGGCGGTTAAAGATGAAAAGATACTAAGTTTCGTCAGGATTGATGCCACCCTCTTCTACGAGTCAGCCAGACGCTTCTTGTCCTTCTCGTTTGCTGAAGGACATGCAGTGAGAGGGAGCAAATCCAGGATCGCCTGATCAGGAGAGATCTCCTCCCGCTGAGTGAACGACCCAACTTTGCTCTCATCATCGTCATCTTCCTCGATATCAGAGTCAAAGACGTCACGTTCCGGCTCATTCAAATCGTCTGCCTCCAGTTGAGACCACTCCGATCCAGTGGCTCCCTCAATAACGGCCTAAAGTTGTGAGATTGTTTGAAGTTTAGTGGAGTTCAACTTTAAACTTCAAACGGCAGTGGAGTCAACTTACTCCAACAACCAGATTCAAGATGTGGGCGAAACATCTGACACGACCTAAATGCCCATGGAACATCTTCCGCCCATGCGTGGCAAGAGAATCGACCATCTTGTCGTTGTTGAAAGCGTCATCACAGATGACCGACATCACCTTGTTCTTGATCCCCCAATCGGTCAGGCACTTAGCCACAACGTCAGCCATGTGCTCCCCAGTGTCATGTTMCGGTGTGCTAAACACATCAATAAAACAAGGACATTCAAGGTCAGCAATGTTGATCTGATCAGTCACGTCTAGGAAGTTCAAAGTTCAGATGTTTGAACGCCTGAACTTTACTCACTGATGGAAAGACAACATCACCTGCATTGCTTTGAACATGCTATCATTTCCCACCGTCTTGTCCAGGGCAATTGACCAATTGGCAATGATCGCAATGTATGCTTTCCCGCTCCTTCCAGTCCATCCATCAAGAGAAATGTGGATTGCACTGTGCGTCTCGCAAAGACGTGCCTTCAGGTTCAACACAGTCCTATCGTGCATCATATGCATGTCCTTCTTGACCTGACGTCTAGACGGCAGAACCGTATCCATGGCAGGAAAGGATGCGGTAAATATTGACTTGAACTAAATTATAGGCAAGAAATGAGTTCAAAGGTTCAAAGGTTCAAAGGTTGAACGGTACTTACAGCATCTTGATCCACCACTCTGAATGTGTGATGGTTCACTGCAATCCATTCAAGGATTGCATAGCGGGTCTCCATCAAACGAGGCTCACCTGGCTGAACCTCAGAAATCGACCCATCCACCAGACGAGTCTGTGAGTTGTCAACCCTCTTCTTACACGTATTGGTGTGATTGTTCATGGAGGTCCCTGACCCGGCTGTGTTTGCGGTCTTCAAGGCAATCCAAGGGCAGTACAGTACCTATGCAGAAGAGGGAGAAATGATGAGCAAACGACTCACAAGTGATCATTGATGACACACCAGATTGAGAAGTTGAAAGCATACTTGCAAAACATAGATTTGGTAAACAACTTAGTTACATTATCAAGTCAAAAGCATTTGAAGACCATGATACAGCATGGGAACCAGAACAAAGCATTAGGGAGACACTCAAGTCCAACAATACAACATCAACAAAACCGCACAAAACCACTCATAGCTTGGTCAATTATTATCACAAACCCAGATTGTTTGTGTTTGGAGTGTACACATGACGGCACTGTCTTTAGTGTTGGCATAAGTTCAAAAGTCCGAGTCCAAGTCTATATTTTTTTCCAAACCATTAGACTTGGACGGCACTTTAGACATATGGCTGTCTAATTTTAGATGCGTCTAAAATTGGAAGTCGAAGGGATCCTGACAAAACACAGTTTGAGTCTAATCAATCATTCTACATTGTTTTCTACCGTTCATATGGCCCCTAGTACATCCAGCTGGGCACTGCATGCTGTGGCTGAAGGCATAGACATGATACAAGTTGACATCTAGCCCTTCAAATCGTCTAGATGCCTGCTTTGGCCATCTAAAGTCTAAAAGTCTAAAAAAAGATCACACAAGTTTAGACCTAGACTTGAACTTAGATGCCATTTGCGGTCTAACATCTGGCGTCCAGCCACCTAACTTAGACATGTGCCAACTCTAGGCCAGATAGCAACACCACCTCCGACAAACTTCACTCAACACTCCACAAGCATTATAGACTTATTCAGCAAGAACCGCGGCATTGGCCTTGCTTTTGCTCCTGAAGAAGCGTTGGCTCTGTCGAATATGCGCTATTGTGCTATGCAACCTCAGCCTAGTGTCACGTGACACTCTTCCCTCTTGCGCGCAAACGTTCAACTGTTCAGATCTGTTGGACATTCCAACTGTTTTCCTTTTACTTTCCACTCAGCACCCTCTTTTTAATAACACCATAAATCCAACAAGTACAAGTGTGGAGTGACCGGGTGTTCAGAAGAATACCAAGTTGCTCTCACAGCTATTATTTGTCCAGGTTCTTGCAGTTGTCTTATCTTATCCCTGAATCCCACTGATATCTTAACAAGTTGGTGAAGTTGATGAAGTTGATGAAGTTGAAGTGAGCAACAAGGGTAGCTAAGCCTTGTTGTGTTGAAGGTTGAAGGTGCTGAAGCATGAGTGCTGAAGCTGGGGATGAAGGTATGAGTCAGGAAGTATGTTCTATGAAGACTGAAGAAGTAGGAGGTAAGAGTGTTCAGCTCTGTTCCTCCCCTTCTGGCCTTGTATATATATGTCTACAAGACAATAGAGTACAAGTGAAAGGTATCAACAAGGATTCGTAAAGTAGTACGAGTATCCGTAAAGTGAATCTTATTCCTGCCAAGGAATTGATGAAGTACTAGTTTGAGAACACTAAGTTTGATGAAGTAGGTGTTTGAGAACACTAAGTTTGATCAAGTACATGTTTGAGATCAAGAAGGTTTGATCAAGTCCAAAACTGATTGATGAGTCCGTGGATGATCCGTAGTGCTGTGCAGCTGTGTTGTGTTGGTGTTTCAACTGTGCGTGTTGGTATATCCAATGTGTGTAGTGCGCGTATAGTGCGTGTATCCTTCACAGGCACACAACGAGCATGTCAAAGAGGTCCTGCGGAGGCTGTTGGACCATGGGCTGTATGCCGAGGCAGAGAAGTGTGAGTTCGACACAAACCACACGGAGTTTCTCGGTTACGATGTGTCACCCAGAGGGGTGGAAATGGACCCCAAGAAAATCGAGGCGGTGCTGAAATGGGCAGCACCACAAACTGTGAAAGGGTTGCAATCCTTTCTAGGATTCGCAAACTTCTACCAAAGGTTCATACGGGACTACTCTAAAACCACCAGGCCAATGACGGCACTGTTGAAGAAAGGAGCGAAGTTCCTATGGAACGGGCCGGTGGACAAGGCCTTTCAGAAGCTGAATAGGTCATTCACCTCGGCGCCAATACTTGCCCACTTCGACGAGAACGCAGACGTCACCTTGGAGACGGACGCTTCTGCCGGAGCCATCGGAGGGGTATTGTCCCAGGTAGGACCCGACGGGCTAATGCGGCCAGTGGCGTTCATGTCTAGGACGTTGACCAATGTGGAGAGAAACTATGATGTGCACGACAGGGAATTACTAGCCATCATCTTCTCTTGCGCAGTATGGAGACATTACCTAGAAGGAGGAAGAAAGGTGAAAATCCTGACGGATCACAAAAACCTGGAGTATTTCCGGACAGAGAAGATGCTGAACCGAAGACAGACCCGGTGGGCCCAGCGACTGGCAGGGATCAATTACTCCCTGACTTACAAGCCGGGCACCCTTAATGGCAAGGCCAACGCTCTCTCCTGGCGGGAGGAGCTGATGTCGGAACCGGAGCCGAAGAAACCGGAAATGATGTTCCGCACTGCTTCTGTTTTTGCCACGAAGTTGGGAGTAGGAGTTTCCCCCTCAGACGTCTTCCCGAAGGGCAGGGTACGGGTTGAATAAACCGGGGGCGTCTCGCCCACGGAGGTGTTTAACCTCCCGCCTGTCACAACGATGGCGATCTTCGGGACGATCCAGGCAAACGGGAAGGAGTTCTATGACCGGGTCCGCCGGGCCACGGAAGACGAACTCTTCTCCAATGTGATCATGACGGACCTCATGGATGGGATTAGAGTACCTGGGTTTGCAATCCAGGATGGGCTCCTCACTTGCAGAGGACTGGTATACATCCCCGATGTGGAGGCCCTCCAGACCACGGTAGTCAAGAGCGTGCACGACCACCGGTTGTTGGGCCACTATGGGAGAGACAAGGCGGTGGAGCTGGCTTCTCGAAATTACTGGTGGGGAGGCATGAAGAAGGATGTTAGCGACTACATCAACTCATGCCCAATTTGTCAGAAGAATCGTAAGGCTCGTAAACTTCCTATGGGGAACTGGCCCCGCTACCGGTGTCCTACGGACCCTGGCAATGGGTCACCATGGACCATATCACAGACCTCCCGCCGGACCAAGGCAAAGATGCTATCCTTGTGGTGGTAGATTGTTTCACCAAACAGAGCCATTTCATTGCCTGCAGAAAGGATGATGACGCGGCGGCATTTGCAAAAATGTTCGTGAAGGAAATTGTGCGATTGCACGGGGTTCCGACGGATTTGGTCAGCAATAGAGGGACACTATTCACCTCCACCATGTGGACAGAGGTCTGTAAGGTCCTGGACATCAAGCAGCGGTTGTCCACCGCTTATCACCCCCAGACGGATGGACGAACCGAGACGACCAACTCCACCCTGGAGCAGTACCTGCAGTCATACGTCAACTTCCAGCAGGATGAATGGGTGTGTTGCAATTCGCAATGATTTGACATCATTGGCAATAAGCCATATGGATGACATATGGATTGGCAATCTCAAACACAAAGGGAATCATGAAACATAAACAACATACCATGAAACACAGGGGTAGCACAGCAATCACGTACTTGTGATCGATCACGTGATTAGGTTGGCACAGCTCATCAATCTCGTACTACTTTACGGACAGTCCCACATTGGTCCCACAGTGGTCCCACTGGTTGCACATGATACATGTGAACTGTTAACAGGGTGGTCATCTATC